>CP137671.1:15205934-15556936 GCA_037976565.1 Mesocentrotus franciscanus | reverse complement strand
AAGATTAATGTTATGTAGATTCATATGATGTGAACGAAATTCACTTTCATAGACATAACACGCAAATTAAGAAAATTCTGACATGTCGCTTTAATTGAAATTTTCACTTGATGACGTCATCAAACGAATAGTGAGGCTAACTTATCTTGTAGATAACGCTTAGTTACAACATATCAAATTTGGAAGAAAACAATCAATATTTACAGAGATACAATCAATTTTCCATAAATATGCGGACGTCATAATATGCAAATTCGTATTTTGAGTTCCAAGGCCTTTATGATGACGTCACGATATTTGTACTGGCAAAATGAGACATGAAATCATATCTCCAATTCATACTCTATCCAAATATGAAAAAATTGAGAGGAATTCAGGCATTCTGACGAGCTATGGCGGATTTTATATAGACATGTTTTTACCACTTTACATTATATTGCCCATTGACGCGCGCACGAATTTAAAGTTTGACGCACGCGTGGCATTATAGAAGGTCGAGAATGACTGGAAATAGTTGAAAATTGTCAAAAATAGTGTCAGAAATACAAACCATGCGAAAAACGGCGTGTTTACGATGTGTACGTGCTGCAAGCGCGCGGACGCGCACGGACGGAAATTTTGAAATGCTTAAAATGACCTGATTCGTACTCTCGTTTAATAGTTAAGTGATTTTGAGCATTTTAATATTGACGCGCGCGTACGCGCGCGTCATGACCTTTATGTGACCTTTGATGACATGACCTGTTGACCCTTGACCTAAAGTATATGTGATATGAATATAAATAACCTTTGATGACGCATCATGAAGATATGATTGATAATGTGATTTCACAAAATGGCGCCTGGATGACGTCACGATGACCTGATGACCTTGAAAAAAATGGTGGCACTTGAATTTAATAAGCCTGATGACTGAACAAATTTGATGAAAATTGATGGAGCCGAATTTGAGCAATCACGCTCACAATAAAGTGGTGGGAAAATAAAAATGAACAAGTGCGTTACCGATAGACAAAAACTTTCCCAAAACATTTCATAGCGATTACACGTGAACGGAAAATGGAATTCTCAAATCCCACTTTGCAAGTGAAATATGAGCATGATCCCGGCATCTGATCGAAAAATAAAGGGCACACTTGTGATAGCTTATTGTCTCAGCTACAACATACTCAAAGCTCAGCGAAAACAAAACTAAAACGACGGAGATATTGCTCGCGAAAGACGGAATGTAGAATCCAGTTTTGAGAAAAGTCATGTCCCATAGAGAATACACGCAAAATGTAAAATTGACATGCCTCCTTTAATCGCAAAAATACGCCATGATGCCTTTGTCAAAATGAAATATCGTGGTGACTGCATTTGTAGAGAATTCTCAGCTAGAACATATCAAAATTTGGAAGAAAATCGATCAATATTTACAGATACAATCAATTTTCCAAAATATGCTGACGTCATAATATGCAAATTGAAATTTTGAGTTCGGAGGCCATTATGATGACGTCATGAGTCAATTGAGGGTCAAATGAGACATGAAATCATATCTCCAACTCATAATTTTCCAAATATGATAAAAAATTGGGTGAATGGACCATCTGAAGAGCTTACAATGATTTTTATAGGCATGTTTTTGATCAAATTTGCATTATATTGCCCATAGCAGCACGCGCGGATTTTGAACTTTGACGCGCGCTCACGGCCTTATGAAAGGTCAAGGTGACTGAAAAAAATGTAAATTGTCATTTACGGTAAGAGCAATCTAAATCATGTAAAAATTTTGAATTTGACCTTTTCCGCGTTATGAGGCGCGCAACGCGCGGGACACTTACGGACGGAAAATTTTGAAATGCTTAAAATGACCTGATTCGTACTTCATTAGTTAAGTGATTTTGAGCATTTAAATTTTGACGCACGCGTACGTGCGCGTCATGACCTTTATGACCTTTGATGACATGACTTGTTGACCCTTGACCTGAAGTATATGTGATATGAATATGAATGACCTTTGCTTATGGATCATGAAGATATGATGGATAACGTGATTTCACAAAATGGCGCCTGGATGACGTCACGATAATCTGATGACCTTGAAAATGTTCCTGTCACGTCTCATGACAATGACCTATGACTGTGTCAAAATTGAAAGAAATTGACAAACCGATCTTGAGTTAACCGATAAACAAAAACGGAAGAAATAAAAATAAATAATAACTAGAAATGTAATTCGTCATGAGGACGAATTAGGTGGTCTGTTATGTAATCTGAATAACTGATCTTGTAGAAAATTGTCTTAGCTACAACATATCAAAATTTGGAAGAAAATCGATCCATATTTACAGAGATACAATCAATTTTCCATAAATATGCTGACGTCATAATATGCAAATTCGTATTTTGAGTTCCAAGGCCAAAGGGCAAAGGGCAGAGCTATAGAAAATTAAGGAACATTACAAGACATAATAGAAGGAGAACGAGAACCAGAGGCGGGAGAGGTAGAGGGTGAGAGAGAAGAAAAGAGAAGGGCAGAGGCAGAGGGAGACAGAGCAAGAGAATAAGAGGGAGGCAAGGCAAGAGGTCGAGGTAGAGGGAGGCAGAGAGAGAGGGAGAGGGTAAAAGAGTAGAGAGAGATATATATGCAGAGACAGAGCAAGAGAAGGAGAGGGGCAAAATAAGAGAGGAGAAGGGAAACAGAGCAAGAGAGAGGAGAAAGAGAGAGATGCAATGGAGAACGATGCATTCAATATATCCAGCATAAATAGAATTTAATATAGAGAAAGAGAGAAGTATAGACAAGTAAACAATTCTATGTCCATGGGAGAGACGTAAACATGCATATACCTTGGGCTGAATAACTGGAAAAGGTAAAACGTCTGGGAAGGAGACTAGCAAGGTGATTTGATATTGTAGCAGAGTTGGGAGATACACCCTATATTAGGTTTAATACCAGATTTCCCATAGGGTTGTACTCAAACGATTGACATTCTTCTCCCATAGATATAACACGCAAAATTAGGCATTTTATTACATTGTTTGTGATTGTATATGATAATATGTTATAATAGTCGAAGAAGATCATAAAATCAAATTTAAAACGACGGCAAAAAAAAAAAAAAAAATGACCCACCAGGAATCGAACTTGGGTCGCCGGAATGGGAGGCAAGTGCTATGACCACTATACCAAAATAATCCACATAGACATTACACGTGAACGGAAAATGGAATTCTCAAATCCCACTTTGCAAGTGAAATATGAGCATGATCCCGGCATCTGATCGAAAAATAAAGGGCACACTTGTGATAGCTTATTGTCTCAGCTACAACATACTCAAAGCTCAGCAAAAACAAAACTAAAACGACGGAGATATTGCTCGCGAAAGACGGGAATGTAGAATCCAGTTTTGAGAAAAAGTCATGTCCCATAGAGAATACACGCAAAATGTGAAAATTGACATGCCTCCTTTAATCGCAAAAATACGCCATGATGCCTTTGTCAAAATGAAAATCGTGATGACTGCATTTGTAGAGAATTGTCTCAGCTAGAACATATCAAAATTTGGAAGAAAATCGATCAATATTTACAGAGATACAATCAATTTTCCAAAAATATGCTGACGTCATAATATGCAAATTGAAATTTTGAGTTCGGAGGCCATTATGATGACGTCATGAGTTAATTGAGGGTCAAATGAGACATGAAATCATATCTCCGACTCATAATCTATCCAAATATGAAAAAAATTGGGAGTTCCCATCCATTCTGAAGAGTTGCAATGAGTTTTGTATAGGCATGTTTTTGCCTATGTATTGTGGATAGAGATAGCGGTCCGCGGGTGCTGTTATACTTTGACGGACGCTCATTGCGTTATTACTGGTCAGAAAAAGATAAACAAGGTATCAAAATGCTTGGAAAAATGTGCCAAATATGATGACAGAAAAATTTGGCGATTCGATGTTGCAAAATGCCAATACGCGCGAAAACGCGCGCATATGCGCGCGCAAATTTTGAAAATGCTTAAAATGGCCTGAAACGTACTCATTTGAATAAAGTGATTTTGAGCATTTTAAATTTTGCGCGCGCGCTCACGCGCGGACGTACGCATGCGCGCGTTTTTTGACCTGAAATTGACCGGACGGATATTGACCTTGATCATGATAAATATGAATAAGAAATGACTTTCCGTTATGAAGATATGATCATGAGTTGAAGTCCAAAAAACACAAAATGGCGCCTGGATGACGTCATGAAGACTTGATGACCTTGAAAATGTTCCTGTCACGTCTCATGACAATGACCTATGACTGTGCCAAAATTGAAAGAAATTGACTGAACCGATCTTGAGTTATCCTCTGAACAAAAAAGGGGAGAAATAAATAAAAATAAATAAAGAAAGAAAATTCTGACAAAAACAATAGGTGATCTGTCGATATCGACAGACCACCTAATAAAGAAAGAAAATTCTGACGAAATCAATAGGTGGTCTGTTGACAACAGACCACCTAATAATAATAATAATAATAATAATAATAATAATAATAATAATACAAATAAAAAATAACACTAATACAAATAATAATGCTAATACTAATAGGTTCCTTTTATCTCGCATTTCAAGACAGGGTAAATTCACACTGCGCTTTACATGAAACAAACTTCTTTAAACATTTCAAACTTATGTCTTCATGCATCAATCAACATACTTTAAATGAATACAAAACAAAGTGCATCTTAAATAAAACAAAAATAAATAAATAGTTAACAATACAGAAAAGATGTAGCTGCTGCAAGCTTAACAACAAACTAATGTATACCAGTCAGTCCTGATATCAGTATTAGTGTAACAATAGTCATATAGTGGGAGCATGAAGTTGAACAATTCATGATTATACATAATTATATATGTTTGTTTGAATAATACTTGTTATAAAGATAGTAGTATGGTACTCTCTGTCACGAATTATTATGTATACTGTTGTATCACATTCATTTTCTATTCTGTTTTAGATTGCGCTGATGCAGTTTGCACACAATGTATAATGCCTATAACACGAGTGGGCCAGACCACACATGTATTTTAATAAAAACCGACTTGAGAAAATAACGTGTATATAAATATATAAATAAATAAATAAATAAATGCATATAATGTATATATATATATGTATAAATATCATATACCTGTAATATAATCTGATATAAACTAATAAATAAATAAATAAATATAATACATATCATATATGAGAAGGTATGTGAATGCGGCTAATAACAATAAACACAATTACAATAATGATGAGGATTATTATTATCATCATCATAATTATTATTATTATTAATATTATAATTGTTATCATTATTATTATTACTATTATTATCATCATTATGACTTATTAAGTAAGCAAATATCATTCCCCAAAACCTGGGGGATGATTGTACATGCCATCCCCACCTTGTGAGGTGGGGATGCATCCCCTCATCCCCCGTTGTCTACGCCCCTGCGCCTGAAAATAATAAAACGCTCCAGCATTCTGCATGATCTTTTGAAAAAAATACTTGAGGGTTCACAAGACCGGCACGTCAGTCTTGTGGGCATTCTGACAATTTTTCTGAGGGTTGAAGAGACCTACATTCTTGGTCTCGTGGGCCGTCGATATGATCCCAGCTAGACCAGTGCAAGATTTTTTGTAGTTATCTTTCTTTGATTATGTTATAATATTTGTCTTTACCATGACAACATTTTACCAAGCAGTCAGATAGAGGGAGAGGTCTAAGGTTAGTTGATAGTGTGTTTATGTGTGTGTGTGTGTGGGGGGAAACTGCCCATGCCCACATTTTCTGAAACATCTGATTGCACTCATCAATTGCACTCAGCACTGTCTGCATTACAAAATGAACAATTACTATTGTCCAGTTTAAGGTACTATGTTCCTTTTGCAGCCAACATCAAATTCTGTAGAACTTTGCAGGAATTATGAATATGTCATGTATGTCCTATCTGTGAAATTTAAATTTAAACGTTAGCAGTGTCCTAATATTCAAATTATGCAAGGAAACCCGTTTACTTGCTAGACTTCACTGTCAGACACTTTTGAGTGACTGACTGGCTTTTTTCATCTTTGGTAATAACATACATAAAATGAGCTGTAAAGGGTACATGAGCATTTGTCTACATCAATAATCCACTTCTTGTAATGGCCAAAATTAAACTGATTGAATCTTTGCGCAGCATAAAACGAACGACCATTCGGTACAATGGTCTGAAAAATCAGACTATTACTTACTTGCTCTATAGCTCCTAAGTCGATTCGACAACCAATAGTCGTTATTTTCCCATTTTCAAGCCCCCTTTTTTAGGGAAGTTCTAAATTAGTATTGTCTTTCAAATGCCGTTGGAATTTAACCATTTCATTTTTTGGGCCTGCAAATGGGACATATAGTACCTTTAATATTATACAGATATTGACTGGCAGGGGGTGTATTCAGGGCTCAAATTAATTTTTTGTCCACGGGGGCTCTTCCAAAAAAAAAAAGAGCCCCCGTGAGCCTTCTGACGGGGGCTATTTTAGTACTGATGGGGGCTCTTTTTTAATACGAATTCCATTGAATTGGTACCCATGATACTCTTTGCTATTTCATCATTATCAGGGGCGGATCTAGCTTTTTGCTAAGGGGGGGGGTTGACCCAATGACGCTGCGGAGCATCGTCCACGAGCCGCGTAGCGGCGAGGCGATTTTTTTTTTTGGTTGCTTTTTTGAAACCCCCGTAAGAGATGTTTTCCTGGCATCTACTAACACAATGGAGATCATAAAAAGCAGTGCATGATAATGTCTTTTTAAATCAAGTAACAGTTTTAAAGGGGGTTGACCCAATGACGATGCGGATACTGTGTGGGGATGGACACATGATGGCGTTTTCCCATGCACATCACATTTTCACTTGGCAGCCCAAGGGGGGGGGGGGTTAAATTTAAACCCGGCCCCCTCCCCCGTAGATCCGCCACTTATTATTATTTATTTAAGTCGGCATTTCCCTCTTACAACTTTACAAGTTACAGGGGTTATACTGTCGACTTTCATCCCGAGATGACATTCTCTCAATTTCTTCCCGTTCTGCACATTTCCCCCTTATCATTCAAAGCAACCTTATTACATTGTTTTCTTTAGTCTTTACTATATCCTTTCACAACACCTTTGGTCTTCCTCTCCTTCTCAATATTGATTTACTGGTCGAGGTTCATTATTTGCTGGTCTTTTGGAATCACCAGATTTCAGAGGATTCACGCTTTTCACAACGAAGAACTTCTCCATGTTTCGGTCCTTGCGCGATCGCCTCTATTAGCTCCAGCAGATATGGGGGGCAGCGTGCACACCGGCCGCTACTACCGGCGCGGTATATAGCCGCTGCTGACGGTCGCACTGCACTGCGAGGTTCCGTCGTTGTATCGGTAATACAGTCATAGAGAATCTGATGTGGAGATGGAAAATATAGCGCCCTCTTGCGGCGAACAAGCGCACATTTGTTTACAATATGGCGGCCTCTAGACACCGAAAAATATGAGCGAGAAATCCTGCACGCTAATCTAACTTCCATAGTTCCATTTCATTGGTTTAAGGTTTGAAATACATATTAAGTTGAAACTCAATATTGTGTGAAAGTTATAACAGAAAAGATAATCTTTATTCTATAATTCCAGGGGGCGATTTTTAATTTTGCAATCGCCCCCGTGAGCACTCTGACGGAGGCGATTATGTAGCTCACGGGGGCGAATCGCCCATCGCCCCCGTGTATTTTGAGCGTTGCGTGTATTACAACATTCTTTGGACCGCTGAAGGGAGTTACATTTTCCCAAGTGGTTATATTTTTTATAACCCCCCTGCCAGTCAATATCTGTTATATTAGATAGCCTTGGTTTGAACCTGTTTTTTTATGGGGGGGGGGGGCAAACAAAATTTCGAGGACAAACAAAAATTCAAGAGGAAAAAAAGATATTGATAAAAAAAATTTACCCTCCTGATTTCCTCGAAAAAAGAAATTGTCTACCTTAGTCCCACGTAAATCATATTCGTGTAATTGGTGACATACAGTCCTCAAGAGGGCGACATGCATTGATTAAAATATATTCATTTGACCAGCTGGTCAATATAACCATCGAAGGTGACCGGCCAGGAAAACAATGATATCGATCCTCGCAATCGATATCACGTGACGTCCTGTTGACCAATCAGATTTCGGTATCTGTCTAAGCTATCTAATATACAGAGATACTGGCCAAAATTAGTGGGGGGTAATATCCACAAAAGCACATTTCCAGCTCAATATTCTTACACTAATTAACTCAGTGAAATAGATATCAACTTGAAGGTTATTTAAATATCAATTATTTGACACCAAACCACGGTGATTAGGGGTTCTACTTAAAGGGAAAGTTGAGTTCTTGTTAAAACACAAATGCCTTCAAAGTGCATGGTTATTGCTCTTATTATTATTTATGACATTTCTAGTGCTCTTTAGGACCTAAAATTGCTATAAAGGTAATATAGGATTTCTCGGTCAATTTCGTAAGCTTTTCATTCGTTTTGATACAAAGTTCATTCAAATTCGCGAAATAAAGCTGCCGGCGTGTAAATTTCATTCCAAATAACACTTTCTTCATTTGATTTACTTATTCGGTAAATGGATTTAGCACTTGTTTCATTCAATTTAACAACCGCTTACAAATGCGCAGTTTGCATTCATTTTCGTCAACAATGGCAAATCGGACGTCCGTACCATTCAATTTCACTTTGGGCCATTCTAAATAACAAAGTTTACATTCATATTCGCCTATCTTTACAAACCTTGATTGTATTGATTGTATTTGAGTGGCGTACCATAATGGTAGTGGTGGGGGGTATCAATACTCTATACATTGATTTATTTTTATGTTTTGTTTGGTTTTGTTTTTGATAATTTATTCGACTGTGATCACGATCGTGATTGTGATTCAGTGTGATAGTGATTCAGATTTTGATGTGATTATGATTGTGATTGAACTGATACTCAATACAGTCTAAATGTAATTTACACAAATATAAATGGCTTCAAAGAGATTACGAACATCGAATAAATTATCAAAAACAAAACAAACAAAACATAAAAATAAATCAATGTATTGATACCCCCCACCATTATGGTACGCCACTCCAATAAATACAACTGTAGTCTGTAAACACACACTATGCATGCACTTATATCATTGCATGTTCATAAAAAGACACTCTTGCTTAGTTCCATGCTAATTCTATATTGATGTGGCTAGGTTATACATGTATCTACTTAACACATGATCGTTCAGTTGCTAAATAGTGATGATTTAGTGGGTATATATACACCCTAGTGAGGACTAATGTTTGTTGCTTACCAACCCATACAATTTGAAATGGATTTAGCATGGAACTAAGCTTGCGGGGTGCTATATAATTATGATCATACTGGGTAAGATTTATATGTTTAATTTGTCTGCAAAACGTGTGAAATTGTATGCAAAGAAACGAATTTGAATTCAGAGAAGACGCTATTACGTAATCGCGAATCGTCTCGCTTTAAATTGAATGAAAATTTTACGAAAAAGAAACACTTTTTAATTCGAATGAAAATAAAATGTTTTTGAATGATCGTTTTATGAATTTAAATGCTAAAAAACGAATGTGAACGAAAATTAACAGCTGCGGTGACAGAATCGGCGAAATTGAATGAACTTAAAATTAATTTGTGTGGCCAACTTACGAAATTGACCGAGAAATCCTATATTTATTTTCCGTTTGAATAAAAACAAACATACAATACAGGTATATATACATAAGTACGAATGAAACGGCTGGATAACCCATATTCAGCTGTGCCAGGCACGTCCGACTCCCACGTCACAATCCACTGACCGAACTACAATTTGAGATTCGCATAGACTTATATAGTGATCTCATATTTCAAACATTCATAACTTCCTTACTATTGGTCCGATTCATTTCAAATTTTTGCCATTCTGTTTCTGTTAGTTTTCTGCTTTCATACAAGTCAACCTATTACAAGGGTTAGATTTCCTTTTAAAAGTTATCTTTAAAACCCGATTTAAACACACTAAACAGCTCCTCAATACACTAATACACGTCTATGCATACAGTACACCATGGAGCTACTAGCTCCATGAGTACACATACAACCTGTATTGGCAAACATGTCGTTTTTGTGGAAATCAAGTAATGAACTTTGGGTTGCTATAACTTTTCACTGAAATAATATATAAGCCTCTCCTTCTCACAAGATATTTTCCTTATACATAGACAAATTCCTTGAAAGTTAAAAAATAGGCACCATTCCGATTTTGATATATGGAATATAACGTTTTTCTAAATAAAATTCAATTTTGTGAAAAAAAAATCATGTTTTTCACTTAAAATGTCGAGGTTATTTACTCCCAATAACATTGAAATTGGTATAAAAATGTAGATAATTTAATTTTTTTAATATGACACCAAACACATGGTAGTGCAAGGTTTCCTTGACATATAATTTAAAAAATACTATTTTTCTTTAAAAGGGCCGCTTTTTTGGACGCTCCCTCGGATTTAGGGGCGACCGCTACAAAAACATATAAAAAATAACACCTCTGAAATATTGTGTATTATGATAAAATCTTTCGAATGAATGAGGCAATTTTCACATGTAGCCACTGTTTTATGGAATAACTTGCCGGATTACCCTAGAAATATAGAAACGTATGAAAAGTTCAAAAGTAATTTGACAAAATTTCTATTTAGCACTTTATTAGCATCTCACACTTATGAGCCCAGTGCACAATTTACACTCCTTCTGTATTCTATCCTCTATAGCGCAAGACATGTAAGTATGCCTATGTGTAATGCGCTGTACAAAAACGTTTCATTATTAATTATTATTATTATTATTTCAATTCAATACAAATGTTATGGCCTTGACGGGGTGATTATTTTGGGACAGACTCCCTGACCATACTATTTAATTGTTTTATTTTTCACACATCTGGGTTGATGCCGTTTGATTGCTTCCATACTGAGCAATCTTTGCCACGCGTCATCACAATCGGAAGGTTGTGAAGGGGAAAAAATCCATCTGTTTATTTGCCCATTATTGTTTGGTGTCAAGAGGAATTCGGGGACAATAGATCCTGGTGACACCACGCCAAGTAGTGTCCTGCCAGTGTCACAAATAAGGTATCAAAATATTGACCCAACGGAGGGCCCTTAGACAGAGACCTGGATGCTCATCTGACCGTAATTTAATGCCTAAAACCCCTGAGCTTCCGGGAGCTTCTGGTAGTATCGACGTTCATGAGTATAAGTACTGGGAAAATGGTATGGTTTCATCATTTGAATTTGCAGACCTCTTGCATTGAGCAGTACGATTGCCACTCATTTCTACAATGGCGACCAAATTGTTGATGTTCGCTACTCTTGCTTTTGGGTTGGCAGCAATTGCGGCGGCAGCTCGAAATTCCTGCAGACCAACGTACGACCCTAAGTTGGACTGCAGGAAAGACGCTGCACCGGGATGGCTCAACGCTTTGACTATGATGTACAAGTACTTTCCCGGGAACTGAAGCAGGCGGACGCCAGTCAAGTTTGCAGGCCGTATGATGAAGAGATCTGTAGCAGCAGCAGGGGCTTTCAATCCTGGCTTGTGTCCTATCTGACGGATAATGAATGGGAGGAGGCAATCCTGAAAGCCTACGACGACGCCTGCATCCAGAACGGAGACCTCTTCTGGACAGGGGTTAGGAAAATATCTCGTGGAAAGCTCTACTACACAGACAGTTCTCGGTCCAAAAGTCCCAAACATGCCTTCGAAGGTCGCTGTCCAAGCAAGCTGTCTAAAGGCCAATGTGTCGCCGTGAACGGACGTACAAGAAAAATGGTAGTGGTAGACTGCGACACGAAATTGCCCTTCATGTGCAAGATAATGCCTTCCAGCCATTAGACTTCCTGAGAGAGAGAGTGAGGGGTCTATATCTGCGCCACTGCATTTACCTCGCCTTCTTTTCAGAGAACGTTGTCGATCATTCATTCTATAAACTAAACTGCCACTCCAGGGGTTTCCATATTGACTCTCATCACCTCATTACACACGTAACACGTCTTTCTCTTGCTGTGTAAAGATCCAGGAAATATATACCAAAGCACTACAACACTCTCCATCACAACTACAGCCAAAGTACTGGTTCACAGGACTTCTCTAGAGTGCTCTTAAGAACTTTACCAAACTCTCTTTAAAAAATATGATAAAAGACTGGATAAAGAAAGTTTTCAAGAAATCCTCACTTCTAATTGATACTGGATTGAACCGTCCTCCTCGTCATTTGAACTCTAACGCATAACGATGGCGATGAAGAATTCACACGTCAACCTCTTTTTCAAACTCTTATATTGACTATTAACCTGAACGATAGACTTTAGTCTTCACTGGATAATGACGATGATACTTTTTTCCTCATTTAAACTCTAACGCATAACGATGGCGTTGCACCAACGGTGAAAAACGCATCCCGAACCAACCGGTACAACAATGAAAAATTCACACGCCAACCTCTTTTTCAAACTCTTATATTGACTATTAACCTGAACGAAGGACTTTTAGTCTTCACTGGATAATGACGATGGTGCTTTTTTTCTCATTTAAACTCTAACGCATAACGATGCCGATGCAACGACGGTGAAAAACGCATCTCGAACCAACCGGTACAACGATGAAGAATTCACACGCCAACCTCTTTTTCAAACTCTTATATTGACTATTAACCTGAACGAAAGACGTGTAGTATTCACTGGACAACGACGATGATGCTTTGTTGTCGATATAGATGAAATTAATTAGTGATTAAATTTCCTTTGAATCACACATAATCTGACATGTTGCTATCGTTTTATTTGGAAGTGGTGTGGGGATAAGATCAACGACCTTTATTTTATTTCTATTTCATTTTGTTGGTTGCTTGTTTTTATTCATATTCCATGAAAAATTAACAAAGCATAATACATTTTAAAAAACATTAACATTTCTTTAAGTAATATGGAGGTAAATAATCCTGAATCATAGTTATGAATGACGCGAAAGAAGGTTCTGTAAATCATTCAATACGGAAAAGAAAAATTAACCTCTGATAAAGGTAGGCTTGTTGCGTGTAGGTTGACTGAATTAATTAAACTACTGACTTAATACAGAAGGAAAAAAATACACATACACTAGACTGACACAAAAAAAGAAATTAAACAAAATATAACATTTTACAGCTGAAAGTGACAAAGCGACAAAATGTGAGCTGATAATGGAGCAAACATGAGAGAGGAGATTTGATGAATACAAGAGTAGATAAAGAGGGTGAAGTATACGAGGAAAAGGAGATGGCGTTGAGATATGGAAGTGTTGTGGGACGAAATCAACGGGAGAGGGGAGGATAAGAGAGATATTGAGGGGGGGGGGGGCAAGATAGAGATAGAGAGACAGAGAGAGAGAGAGAGAGGGGGTGGGGGTAGATATCTATTTCTCTCTTTCTCTATCTCCTCTCTCTCTCTTTTCTTTCTACACCCCTCCCTCTCTCCCCCTCTCTCTCTCTCTATATATATCTATCTTACCCTCTCAATCTCTCTCTTATCCTCCCTCTCCTGTTGATTTCGTCCCACAACACTTTTATATTAAAATGCTAAGATGAATAATGTCCAAAGAGATGCAGAGTGAAAGTATTAGAAAATATATCAATTCACAAGGCTAGATGGATACACGAGAGGCAAAGAGGCAATGATTTAACGTCACAAGCGCTTTTGGTTTATTCTAATCAGGTGAAGTGATGAAAAAACAATTCGAAAGCGCTTGTTAAGTTCAATCCATGCCTCCGATCTAGCGTTGCGAATTGATATATTCTCTATCTCTACTATATATATATAGAGAGAGAGAGAGAGAGAGAGAGGGAGAGAGTAATAGAGAGAGAGAGAGAGAGAAAAAAGAGAGAACATGGCGGGTTGGGAAGAGGGGATGGGGGAGGATGAAATTTTATGTAAAGAATGAAAGTATAACTTAATATGTAATATGCAATTCGAAATACATTGTCTAAAAAGCTACATAATATAGATTCTCACAAAGATAACTTTGACGGCTGAACGCATAGTTGTTCCAAAAGGTCATTGTTAATCTTATTATTATTATCATTATCATTATTGTTATTATAATTATTATTATCATTTTTATTATTATCATCATTATTATTATCATTATTGTTATCATTATTATCATTATTATTATCATCATTATTATTTTTATTATTATTATCATAATAGTTGTTACAATTATTTATCAGTCATCTTTATTCTCTGTCTGATTAGTCTCAAACTTTCACTGATCTCTCTCTCAATTTAGTTCCACAGATCTACAGTACCCTGCACAAATTGCTACTCGACACCGAAAAAGAATGCAATGATATTATCCATGACCCCTAAAGGGTAACGGGGGGGGGGGTTAAATATTTATATTTAAAAAAATACATAAAATTGGGAGCAATAATTAACCATAAATATTATTGTTTTTGTGACGTAGATTTTTAACATCTCCCCCAAATTTGTATGCAGTGAAATCCATAAATTTCACTTTTCTTGGTTGTTAATGGAAAAAAGACCGTTTCCATTGAGGGTATCTGTTTAAAAAAAATATATAAATTTTGAGCCGAAAATTTGCTTTTTTGTGGATAATTTTCCCCCTAATTTTGACCAGTATCTCGGTATATTTACTGGACGATAGTGATTGAATCCGACATTAGAAGTGCAGAAAGTTGAAATGATTAGGAGTGTTGAGTGCAATTGATAAGCACTTCTTCTATAGAGTACCGAAGAGTGACGTAATATTGGCCAAGTTGTCAAGGTTTCTGGTTCCAAACAATTTTGTGCTAAACAATGGCGTGGTGATCACACCAGCGCCAAACATTGAATTTGCCCTGCTCCAGCCCGTAGTTGCTTGAATGATGTCGCGGTGAACCTCATGCGAGGGCTCTGTTGTTTGGAACTAGTAACCTGAACGACGAGCGAATATGACGTAAGCACTTCGGTACTCTATACTCTGTGATTTTTTTTTCAGGAAATGTGGGCAAGGGCATGGGCATTTTTTTCACATTTTTTAATTGTTGAATATATCAGAAATGCATGGAAGTCGTGGAAAATGTCATTTCCCACATCATAAATAGTCTGACATTTTATCCGCCGAAATGTGATAATATTGCAAAGAAGTTCTTAATTCTGAAGAAAATGATGGATAAATGCAGCGTGTGCATGTATTTCGGGAGTAAGTGTGGAAGAAATCTTGGAGTTATGAAGTCCCCAGAGTTGCTTAGGTGTAGAATGCTTGAATATCATACGTTTTTGCGAGAAATAAAAAAGAGCACATCCTGGATGGGTTCGAGAGCGAGCCCCCACCCCCACCACCCCATTGTGAACGAAAAATTGGAATTCAAAGATGTGTTTAGAGTGCAAGCTAGTTCTGAATTTTGAAAGAAATTAAGGCATAAGACATGAAGACACTGCTTATTATGGAGAATGTTTGAGATTTGAATCACCAGGGGCGTGGTATGATGCACAAGATTGTTTTGATTGTTGTTATAAACAAAATATCAAGACTGCATTCATGTAATTTAGAAAATGGCATAGTTATTCATACAAATAAATCCCTAGAATTCGAATTTCATGACCAGATTAATGAATATTTGATTTAAAGATTTTTCGTGAAATGCTATGATAAAATGTTTATCAAACTTTTGAGTTGACGTGGTGTCAACCCCTCATCATCCCGTCTCTCTGTCTCTGTTTCTCTCTCTTTCTCTGTTTCTCTCTCCCTCTATCTCCCTCTCTCTCTCTATCCTCTCTCAGTTGAAACCTGTGCAGTTAATTTTTTCACTGACAAAGTTTTTTAAATATTTTTTATAACAGTCAATCTTTTGAAAAAAATCAAAAAAGGAAATTATGTCTTCACTTAAAATGTCGAAGTTATTTAAACCCAATAACATTAAAATTGGTATCAAAATGTAGATATTTTAATTTTCTTTCATACGACCCCAAACTCATGGTGGTGCAAGGTTTCCTTAAAATATAATTTAAAAATACTATTTTCCTTCCAAAGGGCCGCATTTTTGGACGCCCCCTCGGATTTAGGGGCGACCGCTACAAATTAAAAAAAATAACACGTTTGAAATATTGTGTATTGTGATAAAATCTTTCGACCAACCAAGGTGCGCTTAGTTTGTGTGGTAGTGGAAGGCAACTCAAAAACTTAGCATGATATTTGACTTTGGCCCTTTACTTATTAGGGGGAAGGTCATTTTCACATGTAGCCACTGTTTTATGGAATAACTTGCCAGATTACCTTAGAAATATAGAAACATAAGAAAAGTTCAGAAGTAATTTGAAAAATATCTACTTAGCATTTAGTAAGATCTCACAATTATGAACCAAGTGCACCATTTACACCCCTTCTGTGTTCTATTCTGTTTTAGCGCATGGAGACATGCAAGTATGCCTATGTGTTATTACGCTGTACAAAAACGTTTAATCATTAACTATTATTATTATTATTTCATTTCATTTCATTTAATTCAATTTCAAATGTTATGGGCTTGATGGGGGTGATTATGTTGGGACAGACTCCCTGCCCATACTATTTAATTGTTTCTTTTTGACAAAAAAAAAAAAATCTGGGTTGCCGTCTGATTGCTTCCATACTGAGCAAACTTTGCCACACTTCATCACAATGGGAAGGTTGTGTAACAGAGTTTTGCAGGGGAAAAAAAAAAAAATCTGTGTATCTGCCCTTATTGTTGTTTGGTGTCAAGATGAATTCGGGGACAATAGATCCTGACGTTATATAATTATCAGGGTGTGATGGCAGATGGTCGTGTTTTTCACAGGTGTTGAAACGGGAAGGTGTTGAGGATTAAACAAATAGAGAGAGAGAGAGAGAGAGAGGGTGGGAGAGAGAGAGAGAGAGAAACCGATAGTTTGTTTGGCGCTAGTTCAGAATCATATCTAGACTCTTCGACCCCTAACTCCGGCGTGAAGATACCCTACTAAAACATACCAGTATTGGGAAAGCTTATCAAAATGTCTAGACGTTGTAAAAAAGAAAAAAGTCGACTGTTTTCTTAAAGGGGAAGTCCACTCTGATTTCATGTTGGTTTTAATGGGAGCAGAAAATCGAAAGAAACTGTCAGTGAAAGTTTGAGTAAAAGCATATTAAAAATGAGTAAGTTTAGAATTGTTGATGCTGCGATCAATCAAACACAAATTGGCAACTCGGTGACTTATCTTTCGAGCTCCCATCCCATTTGCACTGTACCAAAATACTTCAATCATACATTCACCCTAAATATAATTATTGCAAATATCTTTTTATACAACCCCCGTATAAAACAAACCTATACCGTCATCAATAATTAAATAAATGAAAGTTTAATAACATTGTCTGTACAGAGCAAACTGGAGAGGATCTCGCAAGATACGTCACAGAGTTGCCAATTTGTGTTTCACTGTTGATAACTTAAAAAATTCTTAAATGTCTTATATTTCATCGGATTTCGCTCGAGCATTCACTGATCTGTTTCTCCCATTTTCCGCTTCTATTAAAATAAACTTGATATCAGGGTGGGCTTCCCCTTTAAATCTAACGATATTATATTTGTTTCATCATAAGTGTTGAATAAGTGATGAGAGAGAGAGGTGTTGAGGTTTAAACAAAGACAGATATACTGTGAGTGGGTCACGGCACAGAGACAGAAGAAAATGCAGAAGAAGGGGAATAATACACCTTTTCACGGTTAAGGGCGCCATTTTAGAGGTCAGGGGTTTACGCGTATAAAGCGCCCATGCAAATATGATGTGAGCGCACAGCGCATGCAGGCAGTGATGTCTTCAATGTTTTCAGATGCCTGCGCTGTGCGCTCACATCATATTTGCATGGGCGCGCTATCTTAATTACGCGTAAACCACTGACCTCTAGAGGTCAGTGGGGTTAACATCTTCGTTTGTTCTTAAATTTGTTCTTAAATACACCTTTTCACGGTTAAGGGCGCCATTTTAGAGGTCAGGGGTTTACGCGTATATAGCGCCCATGCAAATATGATGTGAGCGCACAGCGCATGCAGGCAGTGATGTCTTCAATGTTTTCAGATGCCTGCGCTTTGCGCTCACATCATATTTGCATGGGCGCGCTATCTTAATTACGCGTAAACCACTGACCTCTAGAGGTCAGTGGGGTTAACATCTTTGTTTGTTCTTAAATTTGTTCTTAAATTAAGATGGCGCCCATGTCTGCGCATGCGCACTTTTGTAACCGTGAAAAGGTGTATAGGATAAAATTCAGTATAAATCATAGATCCGTATTCTACTTACAGACCGGTTTACTAACATATTCAAAATGTATAGATGTTTCTTCCTTGAGGACCTAGTGACGAGGTAATCCATTTACTTGTTATTAATGAATGAACTACAATACTTGGAACCCAATCTGCATACATTACTTCTTGCTATGTCAGGCAAGCACCGGGCAAGCTTACGGGTTGTCAATTCAACCTTTAAACACTATGCATACATGTTGAATATGTTAGTAAACGGGTCTATTCATTTACACCCGACCTTGAATCGTACAAAACCTTTACCCCAGCCTCGGGTTTTAATTTTTTTTTTTTTTTTGGAGTACAGGCCAATGAGTCAAATTAGGGAAACACAGGTTCAATTTCTCATATTTCAATAATATAAACAAGTAATCATGGACATGGCAGAAGAAAAGATTTGTTTTAAGTGATTTTCTTAATAATTATAAGAAAAACAAGAAATTGCCGAAACAATCAACAATCGAAATAAGATGTTTAAACCGTATGGACAAGTTGTGAATTAGTAAGAATGGTTTGGACGTATTGGGAACGAGGTATATAGTTAATAACTGGTTTAAACTGACTACGGACGGGCTTGGACTGCTTGGAAATGGCAAATTTACCTGACCTGAACGAGATATGATCTGACTGTGGACGGGGTACATACGAGTTGGACGTATTGTGGACTGTTTATGAACGAACTAGGATCGTATTATAGTCATTAGTCCAGTCCGAGCCCGTCCATGAATTCCTTAAACAGATCATAAACAGTTGCTATTACGTTCAACTCCGTTCGCAGACAGTTTGAGCCCGTTTGGCAACATTTTCGAGAACGTAGTGAGAACTAGTTTGGTGTGATGGGGGTGTAACCGGGAGTTTCCGGGTTCGAAACCAAGTCGATGCGCTAGTTATTATTATTATTTATTTGGCATTTCAAACATACAATAGAAGGTACATTAGAATGGCAACATAGGATACAAAGTATGAACGAATAAAATTGGCTTCCCCTGCTGCACTCCCGAAGTTGCGTGGAAGAAAAAAAGGAATGTGAAATTCATTTCCTCATTACCAAGTCCCTCCGTCAGAGAGAACTTAAATCCGTCTGTCCCCTGGTTGCTTACTTACAAGCATACAAATGCTTTCTTAGTAGTCAGGTAAAACAAACAAACAAACAAAATGGTCTGAGGGATGTAATGTTTCGATAGTGCTTTTATCTGTGTCTCACGGTACTATTGAGACAAATTAGAGGTCCGTTTCTCGGCGAACGCTCGCATTCACTTGTTTTTATTCAAATTAAAAAGAATTTGTCAATGTTGACGTATGGAATTAATACAGAATGTCAATATCTGTACACACACACGCATGCACCCCTCCCCTCCCACACACAAACGCACACAAGTAACGACGACAATCCAGCATGCGCACTACAAGTTTTGCAATAAGCGTTTAGGTAACATTTTTCCGAATTTCAAAATATATAACAAGAATGGAATGATTATTTTAACAGATGGTGGCGATGATAATGATGATAACGATGAAGGTGATGGTGATGGTGGTGATGATGCTGGTCATGATTTTTAAGATAATGACGATGATAATATTACGAGGATGGCCATCATTACAATGATGGTGCTGTTGATGGTGATGTCGATGATGATGTTGATGATAATGTTGATGGTGATTCTGATGATAATGTTGATGATGATCTTGAGGATGATGTTGATGATTTTGTTGATGATGACGGTGGTGAGAATAGTGAAAATAGTGACGAGAAACATGAGAGAAACAGTAGTTTACTGTTGTTAATAAATAATTATTTATTGCAAATGGGTCTTAACGACCTAACTAATCAGCATATAATTCATGATCGTGATATACAAACATTAGCAATGCATACAAATATACGGCAAATTGAAGAAAAATAAACGCTTTCGATTATTATTAACAGATAAGCAAATCATTTCATTCTCAACAAGATCGAAACAAATTATGTTAAGTATTTAGTCGATATGACCATACTTAGTTACTGAACATTATGCGTGCGGACACATTTGATCAAGATTGGTTGAAGCCCCTTGCCCAAATATCACATTTTCACTTTCTATATTTTCTAAACAAGGTGACATTTTATCATGGTGAAATACCTTATTTCGTCATCGAAATACACAAGCTAGAACATTTGAAAATTACATATTCTGGCCCCTAACTGCCTGAACATGAAGATATTAGGGTATCTTGCCGCCCGAATATGAGGATATTTGGGTTTTTCGGGCACTTCGCTGCCCGAATAAAAAGTGACGGTTACCAACACAATTACATTTGTTTTGTAAATGCTGGGGGGTTGCAGCCCCCAAGACCGCCATCTCGTTGGCGTATGTTACTGTAATTTGGTGACCTGAGCACTTTTACGACCTCGGGTAAATACGGCTACATTTTAATACATCAGACAAAGATTGAAATATCACGTATGTATAAGCCCTATATATGATTTAATCTTCATAATGCACAGATGAACACATGACGAGAAAGTTGAGATACGTATGACATATTTGACGCCAATATTAATCGGCTTTAAATCATGCTGTTGTGAAGATTTAAATCCCAAACTTAGAAATTAATAGAAAACTCAACTGTAAATTGTGAGAAGAGTACTAATTGACCTACTCGTTTGAGCGTCAACGTGCCGCAACCCTCTCGACTTTAAAGCCCATCTAAAGCCCACCAAAATTTCACTTAAATTGTATCATAATGTGAAAGAGGATGTCATTTAGACAGAGGATGTCATTTAAGACACACTTCTTCAAAGGTTCCCCCCCCCCAACAACAAAAAATGTGTTTGAAAACAAATATTGATTAAAAAATACATAATTTAGGTTTTCTGTTGTATGCAGAAAACCTAAATTTTGTTTTCTTTCATCAATATTCGACTTCAAACACATTTGTTTTGAAGATTTGGCTTTAATAAGCCAGACTAGACCACAACTCTAGTCGCGGTCAGGTGTAACTCCATTAATGTTTCTGAAAGTCTGGAGTATTTACATTTAAATCAAAGTCTCAGTACAGTTTCAACTATTCTGGTGACTTGGACTGATGAACTGATGGGGGCGGGGGCGGGGGCTGCTGCCCTCTCTGCATTTTTGCACCCCCTTCAAATGCCGCTCGGCGCACGTGCCCCCTGCCCCTCCCCCGTTAGAAACGCCATTGACTATGTATGTTGTTTTGTCATTTATTTTGATATCTTCTCGGTAGCCTAATGACACTGCAGCAAATATGATAAAACAGTGGTTTAGGTTCTGAAGAAGACCGTTTATTCAACAATCTTGCAGAATCAGAATCGTCTTCAGTATAAAACTACTTAATCTGTAATAAAATTCATCTACAAAAATAGATGAAAATATTTACCAGGATTCTCTCCAAGAGTCTCCAACCACACAACCGTTAGGCCCGAGGTACATGAAGAGTGGTGTCTTGCTTGACGATGCCTCTGCTCAGCATTCAACTACCATTCTCTTGCCTTTGTTCACCTCATCACACAGTCGCCTCAGCTCCGTCAAATCTTCTTCTGGTCGGAAACATGCGGTAAGACTGTAAAAAAAAAAGGAGAAAAAAACGGTCACTTGTTTAACAGTACAGGCTAACGCAGTAGGCCTACCCTCTTACATGAAAACCTCCGTTTTAATAAACACAATTTCTATACTGAATACGTAATTTTGTATGCAAGAGGCAGTGGGCTATCTAGGCTTTGCAAAAAGACTTATCTACATAAATGTACAAGCTAGAAAAGCGAGCGAAATACAAAACACTTTCATTTTTGTAACGAAATTGCTTCGTCATCAAAGTACACGCTGCCCTAATTAATATAACGATTTTGAGCATCCTGTTGCCAAGAATGATCGCGAGCGAGCAAAAATGGACACTTTGACTACTGTTAAATGTTATATATCATCAGAAGTTTCGAGCTTAGCTATTAAAAAAATTATATTTTGGATGGTTGCTCGAAAATGGGAACTCTAAAATATCCTTAGGGGAGCCCCAAGCCCCCCTCCGCCTCGTACGCCTATGACGGCAACAATGGAGTGGAGCTGTGAAATTAAGCATGAACTTTAAGTCCTTGCGATTAAATGAAAGTTCAGCATCATATGTGCGTGTGTTAAGCCTATAAAGATTGTAATGAATGCACCCCTCTCAAATATGTTCATGGGGAGTAAATTGTATCTGTCAGAACCGAGTAAAATGGAATTGCTTTTCGTTTAGTTTGTGTGTGTCTTTGAATCTGCCATTGCTTATACAAAAATGATGACCTAACACAGTCATGCTCCGGCGACTGTTGCTCCGGTCAGGGTCATGGTTGCATTTGTTTTTTTAAAGATAACTCTACCGTTAAGGGCAGTGTTAGCCCCAGGGTTGAAGTTAGGAATTCAGTTTGTGTAAAATTTGACTCCAGAGCAATCGATGCCGGAGCATGAACTGTAGGTCCTCTACATGTCTTTGTGGAGTATTATGTTGTAATTATTGTGTATATGCTTTTTTCAGACTCACGCAATGTTTCTGACGGAGGTACCTTGGCAGGTACGAATGATATCCATCCCACGTTGCGTGTTCATCTTAATACCGATGATAGTCAGTCTGGTGAATACCTTGCAGCTCTTCAAAGCCTCACAGATCGCCTTCAAGGTGTCATCGTTGGCTGTGAAGTCACAGCCGACACCCACTGAAACGTGCATGGTGTTCAAGCATGGTAGACTGGACAAGATACGAGGGATAACCTCTAACGCCTCCTTCACGTCCTCATGCCGAGCTGAAGATGGGGAGTTGATCTCCATGTGACTCAGTCTTGGGCACTTCTTCAGGAAAGTCTCCAAGTGGATTCCCTTCCACGATTCCATGCGCAAGACAACTTTTCTCAGGGCCAGCAGCTCACCGATCTGACCAAAAAAGTCAGGATGGAAGTTACAGTTGATAATGGATAGGCTCTGCAGCTTTGTTGCATTGGTGAGGGTTTTAGCAAAGCGTTGAGATCCGTGGAGGGCGAGAGTGCTGCAGTTCAAAGATATCTCCTGAAGCTGTGTCGGAATGGTATGTTCCTCCATTTCGTCATCATCCTTGTGCTGAGTGGTATTAGAGCAGTTGTCCTGGATGATGAGAAAGGCTCTCAGAAGTACTGGAAATTGGCCAGACCAGAAGACTGCTCTAAAGACCGAATCGGCGCAAGCGGTGCAGATTGGCAATTCGAGGGTTTCCAGGCTCTCGAAGCATCTTGGCGGCAGACGACTGATGTTCTGGATGAAACTTGGTCCAATCGTTGACCCGGGCATGGTCAATTCAGAAAGTGAGGGAAGATTTCCAAGTGCATAGAGCAGTGCTGAGGTGTCGGTTTCTTCAAGGTCACACCAGGACAAGCTCATGGTAGAAATGCTTCTGCAGTGCTCCCTGTCAAGGGCCTCTACAAAGCTGCTGCTCAATGGAGGAGCCGATATCAACAGTTTTCTGATTGCAGAGTCCTCCGTACTCCATTTCTTGAGAAAATACTTCAGTGCAGAAAGTGCGTGGCACCCTGGGCTGGAGAGGGCCACATAGTACTTTTCCTTAAATATTCGAGCCATTTCCTCGTCTACTGATACTTCTTCCGGACACTCAAAATAGCATTTCAGCATTAGGTCGTGCGAAGCTGATACAGAAGAAAGGTACTGGAGGATTTCTCTTGCCACATTAGCATCTTCACCGCAAGCAAGCATCAATACGATCTCGAATTCCTCAGCGACAAATTTGTCCTTCAAGTGCTTTAGAACCTCTGTGAATTTGGCATGGTTTTTCTTCCAGAGAGATGCCAGGTGGACAGCTGCACACTTCTGCATTATTCCCTTGTGGCTGAATCGCACCCCTTTATGGTTTTCACTCTGAAAGCCTTTCCGATGTGGAAATCCACTGCTTCCCCCTCGATTTTGGGATAGAATTCCTGCTGCCAGACCAATTTCTGTGAACTCACGGCAACAATTAATATCCTTCTGCTCTAACTCTCCATCGGGGTTCCTTGATACTAATTTCTCCAGAGCAACCTTACCAAGGCGGGACATCGTGGATTTTAGCGAATGCCTAGGAATTCCCCCATCAATTCCCTTTTTCGACGACCGTTTCCTGACGACACCCAACCTTTGCCAGAGAAAAGATAACCCTGTTTCATGCGTGGCCTCTGAGTTAAGGCTGTGACGATCGAATCCATCATTGAGATCTTCATCCTTGTTCTTAGCCACCAGGTGCGTCCATAGGCTGTCCACGATGTGATTTGTCATCTGGCTGCTGGTTCCCAGACGATCCCCTCCTCCCTTGCTGAGATCTTTTTCCCAGAGATGGCATAAGATGGAACAAAAAAGAGGACACGGACATAAGCTCTCCATGAGATCTGGACAGGCTTCTATGTGACGAATCAAACCCTGTGCCATCGCTTCGTCATCTACAAAGTAAGATAGTATGTAGGAGAAAGTATCTTCTACCTTGAAGCCTTCTATCTCCAAAAGGGTATATTCTCGAATGACCGATTCCTTCATCTGCGCCACGTTCCAATGCTTTGACGTTACAAGAACCTTGCACTCTGTCAGGCGTTTGTTCTCAATGATCTTCACCAGGTTCCCAACCTTGTCACCTTTGGCCTTGCTTTTCATCATCCCATCATGTCCGTCTAGAACGAGCAAGGATTCTCTTGGATTCGCTTTCACGTATGCATCGATGGCCTCTGCTGTAAACGTCGTGTCCTCTGGTAGCAGATGTTCTCTCACAGCTTCACCTAAATTCGACGTTTCGTTCAACTTATGCAAAGGAAGAACGAACAGAAGTGGAAGGTCTTTGAGGGGTGATTTTGGATGACGCGTAATCCAATCAAGCGCCAGCTTCGCAACAACCGTCGATTTCCCTGAACCTGAATTTCCCTGAAGGAGGATCCGGTTTGTGGGTAAGTTCTTCGCCGCGCTGATGGTAAAGATATCATGGCGCTGATGTTCCAAGGAAATCTTCGTGTTTTGCCGCACCGAGGTATCTTCCAGTGAGATCCCAATGTCGGTAAAGTAACGATCGACAGCAACTCTTGATCTCGCATCCCAAGGTAGGAGCCGCATGGTGCAGAGATGAGAGTGGTAATTTATTTCGAGTTCCCTTCTTAGTTTCCGGGTATCAAAGTTATCTTCCATCAACACACTTGTGTTCAGGATACCGCCACCATCCAGTAAGTCAATGCCATACGCCGAACATGAGGAACCTGAGTTAATAAGAAATAAATAATCAAAGATACAACTTCTGATCTGTGTAAAACCTCAAATATATTGTCGGTGTTGGTTATATTAGATTTGTTTTAACTCCTATACGTCTTCTTACTACAATAGAGGTCAATAATAGCCTATAATAGAAAGAACATGCACTGCCAGCTGTGCATCAGGGTTCCATCGGCCTAATAGACTAAATGACTATTCCTAGAACACTATCCTTATCCCTGCGGCTAGATGATATGCCTCATCAACTATTGTCTCTTTCAGAGTAAATTGAGTGGGGGTAACTATGCCCCTGGGACTCGGAAAAGCCCAGCGCGCACAATGCGATGCACAGCTTGAATCGTTGAACGGGAATGAGGAATGGCAAGAACGCGCTGGGTTTGTATAGCCCTCGAGCCAGGACGGGATTGCACACGCACTATAGGAGCGCGTTCGAACGCACTAAGAACAAGATGAGGACGAGTTGAACTTACTCTGAACGGGGTGGTCGGGTAACTAACTAGTTAGAACAAGTTACGAACTAGTTAGAATGGGTTTGGACGTATTGGGCATGAGGTAGAACTAGTTAAGAATGGGTGTAAACTGACTACGGACGGGCTTGAACTGCTTGGAAATGGCAAATTTACCCGATCTGAACTTGATATGAACTGACTGTGGACGTGGTACAGATGAGAAGGAGGTATTGAGGACTGTTTATGAACGAACTAGTATCGTATTATAGACGTTATTTATATATTTTACCCCGATCACAACCCGTTTTAAGATTTTCTAGGACGGTTCCAGAACGTATTGAGAACTAGTTTGGTGTGATGGGGGCTTTAAGAAAGAACGTTTTGCTGATTGAGATTGTAAATGATGATAGATAAGAATACTATCAATCAGAATGTTAATGCCTTTAAGACTTCTTAATCAGAATAAAAGCCGAATCGGCTCCAAATCGTAGATAATCGTACTACTGGTCTGACGTCACTACGATTCTGAGCCGATTTAACCTTTACTACTTCAAGGAAGCTTGAAACCCCCTAAACTGAGATTTTATGAATCCCATGATTAATCAGATCTTCGATCATTAAGATTTTACATGTGTGAATGTTCAAAGAGAATGCTGTAAAGTTGTAAATTCTTTCAAAATGGGATCGCAGTCGGGTCGTATAGTGCGCGCTGGGCCTAAGGGAAATGGGGGCCTACGAACTAGACCAAGGATCACGAGGTTCAGCCAAGTAGCGCAGGGGATTACCTGTCTATATATACGGCATGTCTACAGCATAAGAAAGTTAAGAGAGGGAAGACATGAGGATACCGGTACGAGGAGGGGGGTGGTGGAAAGGAGCGATAAGGAGAGAAAGGACGGAGATACAAGAACAATGTGAGAAATAGATTCTTCCTTGATCTTTGACCATTTCTTTCCAGACTTCGCCTGGAATTCCACCTTCTGAGACAAAATGCCATCCCAATTAATGAATCAACGCTAAGTCACTGATCTTAGGATGGTACTTTCCTTTGTTTTTTGTTCTATTTTGTTGGTTCTTTTTTCTTTCGGGAGCGGAGGGATGGTAATTTCCAGGATAAGTTGGCATAACATTGCACTTTCTACACCTGGGCTCACCTCTAACAAGTTGGCGGGCGACTGCGCCAAGTTTAGCGTTGATCAAGGCGTTCTTCAACCTGCAGAAAGCCGCATCCGCGTTCATCTGGTCCCGACGCCACTTTATCAGCATTTTGTACGTGCCTTCCGCAATGTTGGATCTGTGGTCCCTCTCAATATGGACCAGTTCAGACTCTCTGGATAAGATTACCAATCAAACACAGGTTAACAATCCTCTAAAATGTTATATTTATGTCCCAGACACTCCCAATTCTTACTATTCGACTTGGCCTTAATGTTATAAAATCAAAGTCTTGTCGCAATGGTGTTCTTTCTGTGTTCTTGATTATTAGTATGTGCTCAGTATCATTTACATATCCGGGAATAGGGACCATTTTAGGGCAAAAGATAATTGATAGAACGTGAAAATTGCTTTCAAAAGATGCAAAGTCCAATTTTGTAAAATATTTTGTTCATTAATCATAAAAGGTAATGGGGGTGAAATACTGAAAAAGCATAATCTATCTGAGTGAAGATTGATTGTATCTTGCTAAAGCTTAGAATTAAAATCCATTTTAAAAATGGATGAATGGATGTCCAGGTAATTAAGGGGCACTGCTATCATAAGGGGTGTTACACCCACAAATGTAATAACGCCCACAAATGTAATAACACTTTACCCACAAATGTAATAATTTCACCCACAAATGTAATAACCACTTTACCCACAAATGTAATAATTTTGAATCACCCACAAATGTAATAATGACTTTACCCACAAATGTAATAAATTTGAAGGGATATTTTGTCGAATTTGTTCAAAACTAAAACCCTGTAATAAAGCATGGGTATAGCGCGCAGTCTTTACTCCAGACCCGGTTATTTCAAAAATTAAAAAAATCTTCAAAACTAAGACCCCATAATTCTTTTCCTGTGGAATAACATGAGAATTGAGCGTAGTCTTTCCTCCAGACCCGTTCATTTAAAAAATAAAACAAAACAAAACAAAACGTTAACTTTAAAACTAAGGCTCCACCATTTTCCAAACTATAAGACCCTGTGACAAAGCAAGGGTTTAGAGCGTAGTCTTAACTCCAGATCCGTTTAATTAAAAAAAAAATCTTCAAAACTAAGACCCCATCATCTTATTCCTGTGGAAGAACATGAGTATTGAGCGTAGTCTTTCCTCCAGACCCGGTTATTCAAAAGTAAAAAAAAACAACACAAAAAACCAAACAAAACAAAACAAAACATTGAAAAAACCTTTTAAACTAAAACCCCAACATCTTCCAAACTAAGACCCGGTAATAAAGCATGGGATTAGAGCCTAGTCTTTACTTCAGACTCGGTTATTTAAAAAAAATGAAGAAATCTTCAAACTAAGACCTCACCATCTCATTCCTGTGGAATAACATGGGTATAGAGCGTAGTCTTTCCTCCGGTTATTTCAAAAGAAATAGAAATTTAAACAAATCTTCGAAACTAAGACCCACCATCTTATTCCTGTTTTTTTCATTTAAAAATAAAAAAATAAGTGCTTTGAGCATCTACATAAGGTGGATATAGCGCGTTATAAGTACTCATCATTATCATCATTATTTTTTGGCGATGCATGGCATCCCTTTACATTATTACATATGTGGATACAACACGTCACAAATAAATGATTGGTCGGCGGTCACACGAACTGACGAATCAGTCAAAATGGTCCATATATATAACACACAGAGGAGGGACCGATTCGATGGTTCGTTGACCGTCGACGATTTTTAATCATGTAAATATTCTAACGCCCACAAATATCCTGGAATTCAATGGTCGTAGAAAAAAAAGTAATCCAATAAGTGACCTTAAAAGTATTTAAATGTTGACGCTAATTGTTTTATGCATGTAATTATGAAATATGTTCACGATATGTAACAGTATACAGTATATATATATATATATATATATATATATGTACGCTATTAGTGACATTGAAACGTTGGATTACGATGTTATATTTTCATGAGTGCGTGAATGTTAGGTTGTTTGCGTTTTATATCAAGTTCAGTTGATGTTATCAGGTTCAATATTGCCCAAATTATAACCTTGTTTGCTTGTAAAAGACATGTGAGTTACTCCACCTTTTTATACGTATTATTTTGGTTCTGTTACCGTCTGTATATTAACGAAACATCCTCTTCATTCGTTTGGAATAAAATACTTTCTATCTTACAAAATCTATGTATCCATCATTGCATCACTATAAAACCATAACCTCTGCAATTTACTCACATTGATTGAGAAAGTATATAGATATTTTATCAGTCAAAGGGTTCTGCAATCGTTCATTCAAAACATGCAAATATGTTTCGCGTGATCTCGTTATACAGCTATTTATGATTTGTTATATGAAAGTATGCGTTGTTATTTGCTTGTTAACCGATTATCATTTCAGACTTGTTCTTGTTTATATAGCTGCTTGAGTGTTTCAGAAGTAGGGAAAACTGTAATATAAATGTGTTTTGTTTGTATTTGCCTTTGAATAAATTTCGTTCTCATGAATTCACACCGTGTACCGCGTACCAATTGGTAGTCTTCAGTATAAGTAATTGATACGTTCATCACATGAAGAAAGGTAATTCATTCACGCACTCATGAAAATATAACATCGCAATCCAACGTTTCAATGTCACTAATAGCGTACATATATATATATATATATATATATATATATATGTTACATATCGTGAACATATTTCATAATCACATGCATAAAACAATCAGCGTCAATATTTAAATACATTTAAGGTCACTTATTCGATTACTTTTTTTTCTACGAACATTGAATTCCAGGATATTTGTGGGCGTTAGAATATTTACATGATTAAAAATCGTCGACGGTCAACGAACCATCGAATCGGTCCCTCCTCTGTGTGTTATATATATGGACCATTTTGACTGATTCGTCAGTTCTTGTGACCGCCGACCAATCATTTATTTGTGACGTGTTGTATCCACCTATGTAATAATGTAATTTATTTTTAAATGAAAAAAGAGGAATAAGATGGTGGGTCTTAGTTTCGAAGATTTGTTTAAATTTCTATTTCTTTTGAAATAACCGGGTCTGGAGGAAAGACTACGCTCTATACCCATGTTAGGCGTTGTGGCGTGCGCCTGTAATCCAGCTAACAGTGGAAGTTACAAACTGATTCAGCCGAGGACGCAGGTTCGAAACTGAGTCACGTCTTTCGGATGGTGACGTTAAAGGTCGGTCCCCAGACGTAAATAATCATATCTGATTGATACACGTCTGTAAAAACCCAATACACACACACACACGTTATTCCACAGGAATGAGATGGTGAGGTCTTAGTTTGAAGATTTTTTTTTTAAATAACCGAGTCTGAAGTAAAGACTACGCTCTAATCCCATGCTTTATTACCTGGTCTTAATTTGGAAGATGGTGGGGTCTTAGTTTAAAAGGTTTTTTTGTTGTTGTTTTGTTTTGTTTTGTTTTGTTTTGTTTTGTTTTTTTAACTTTTGAATAACCGGGTCTGGAGGAAAGACTACGCTCAATACTCATGTTCTTCCACAGGAATAAGATGATGGGGTCTTAGTTTTGAAGATTTTTAAAAAGTTTTGAAATAACCGGGTCTGGAAGAAAACTACGCTCTAAACCCATGCTTTATTACCGGGTCTTAGTTTGGAAGATGGTGGGGTCTTAGTTTAAAAGTTTTTTTGTTTTTTTTACTTTTGAATAACCGGGGTTGGAGGAAAGACTACGCTCAATACTCATGTTATTCCACAGGAATAAGATGGTGGGGTCTTAGTTTTGAAGAATTTGTTTTTTTTTAATTAAACGGGTCTGGAGTAAAGACTACGCTCTAAACCCATGCTTTATCACAGGGTCTTATAGTTTGGAAGATGGTGGGGCCTTAGTTTTAAAGTTAATGTTTTGTTTTGTTTTGTTTTGTTTTATTTTTGAAATAACCGGATGTGGAGTAAAGACAACGCTCTAAACCCATGCTTTATTACAGGGTCTTAGTTTGGAGGATTGTTGGGTCTTAGATTTGAATTTTTTGTTTTGTTTTTTATTGTTGTTTATTTTTGAAATAACCGGGTCTGGAAGAACAACTATGCTCTAAACCCATGCTTTATTACAGGATCTTAGTTTGGAAGATGGTGGGTCTTAATTTCAAAGTTTTTGTTTTTGTTTTTGTTTTGTTTTGTTTTTTGAAATAACCGAGTCTAGAGGAAAGACTACGTTCAATACTCATGTTATTCCACATGAATAAGATGATGGGGTCTTAGTTTTGAAGATTTTTTTTTTTTAATTAAACGGGTCTGGAGTAAAGACTGCGCGCTATACCCATGCTTTATTACAGGGTTTTAGTTTTGAACAAATTCGACAAAATATCCCTTCAAATTTATTACATTTGTGGGTAAAGTCATTATTACATTTGTGGGTGGTTCAAAATTATTACATTTGTGGGTAAAGGGGTTATTACATTTGTGGGTGAAATTATTACATTTGTGGGTAAAGTGTTATTACATTTGTGGGTGTTATTACATTTGTGGGTAAAGTGTTATTACATTTGTGGGCGTTATTACATTTGTGGGTGTAACAGGGGGGCAGTCTCACTCTTTAAACGAAATGTGTTATCAGTGGTTATTGGATATCAAGAAGATCGATGATTTTTTTTTGTTTAAGTGAAAGCGATGGTGCGGGAGGGGCACTAATGCATTATCATCTAATTTTCTCATATTTTATTTCCCCTTTCCTTTTAGGGGAGGGGATGGGGGGGGCTGACACACAAAAACACAGAGTCCTTCCAAACACCTGGGAGTATAGGGATAGAATTAGATTTTTAGGTCTTGACCCGTAAGTTTCCTGGATGACTTTTTCTATTTTTATTTCGCAGATTGGTCATTGCCCCCTTGGGCCCCCTTGGTACGCTTTTTGTAGTATCATACATGAACAAAAGAGTGCATAGGCATACCTGAGGCCTAGTTCAAGTCCAACTAGACGCCATGACTCAGGCCCAATCTGCTGGGCAATGTTCATCAGCTGAAGGTCAGTGATAGCGTCCTCAACGTTGGTCTTGCGTAAAGGGTACGCATCGGTCACTTCAAGAGTGTCCATTGCCAGGAGCTTCTCTGAAAATACAAATTGAAATTCAGATTTCAGTTGCATTTATAATAATGATATTAATATTAGCTCACATTCATAATACGCCTAATACTTTGTTTCTAGGCGCAGCACATTTTATTACCCCGGTCATCGGATTCAGGCTTACCCGCACACAATGTATGCACATTCTCCACTCCCTTGGGGAGCATTCCGGCCAGTTGCCATTTTACAAGCGATCCAACCACATTGACTTTCACATCCTACCGGGTACCCATTTAACACCTGGGTGGAGAGTGGCAAATGTAGATTAAAGTCTTACATTAGTGCCGCGGCGGGACTCGAACCCCGTACCTTGCGATCGTCAGTCGGGTGAATTATCCACTAGACCACAACACTTCTATTTTCCGAATGTATATTTGACTATAAATTCATAACGTAATACAATTAATCTAATATGATGTAACATTCTTAGGCATACTGTGATGACAATCATGGAAAAGTTTTAAGCACAATTTAAATGTAAAGTATTTATTTAAACTGCATTTTCAATATTCATCACATCATCTACGCCTACATTCGGGGAGTAAACTTGATAAATTCATGAATAAGGACAGAAGACAAAGAGGGGCAGAGAGGCATGGGAGAAGGATAGAGCAAGAGCATGGGTGGGTAAAGATACAGAGGAAAGTAAAATGGGGAGAGAGAGAGAGAGGAGAGAGAAAGAGGAGAGAGAGAGATAGAGGGGAGAATATTGTAGGAGAGGAAAAACGAGCTTTACATACAGATTGGAGAAGATAATAAGATAAGAGAGAGAAAAGAGGGAAGGAATTAGATAAGAGGTGGAGAGATGTGAACAAGAAAGAGAGAGGGGGAGATGGAGACATATGGGGACAGACAGACGGAGAGACGGAGAGAGAGAGAGAGAATGAATGATGATGTAGGCCTACACGTACTTTGGATATATAGTATGTCATGTGCCAGCAGAATTTTGTTTGTAAGTATCAAGTTTGTCCTTTGGTTTCTCTGTAACTAATCTAGGCGACACATTTCAGTGGTATGTCGTCCTGGGCAGCGTTTCACAAAACCATCAGAAGTACAAGTTAACCCGTTCCTTCCGACATTATTCAGCCCGATAGCCGCCTCACAAACGAGAATAAAAATCAAAGACTCGACCAGTTCGCTGCCGTGCGTGCGTTCAGCGGCCGTACAAGGCGTGTGCGTTCAAGCCTGGCCAGTGGCTTCGACGAGCAGGAACATTGCGCATGCGCAGATCTGGCCCACCTCTACAGCTAAGTTACGTAAGAGGAACAATGGTCGTGGCCGAGGGTATGGCGCGCCGTTTACCAATAATTCAGATAAACACTGTTTATCGCCGATAAACACTGTTTATCTTCGAAAAACACTGTTTATCTTCGAAAAACACTGTTTATCGAGCGATAAACACTGTTTATCGAGAGAAACTGTGTTTATCAGTCGATAAACTGTGTTTATCAGTCGATAAACAGTGTTTATCGCCGAAAAACAATGTTCAAGTATCTGATTTATTTGGCAAATGGTGCGCACTCGTAGGCCTACTCGAGATCAGAGCCGTATGCACTACTCCGCACGTAAGTCAGGTGGCTTAGTGAAATTACCGTTACTTAATTGCCTGATAAAAGCACCATTTTTGGTACAGGGTTTCCTTAGGACCTACTCAACGATATTAGGCTAGGAGCCCCGGCAAAATTTCAATTTAAGGCTGTGGGGCAGGGGCGTCTTTTGGAGCCCCAAATAATTTTATAACATTGATTTGTTGTTGTGCAAATGCCATTTTGGTACAGGGCTTCTTTAGGAACTGCTGAATGATGGTAGGATAGGAGCCCCGGCATTACTATTCATATATGTGTGATTGGAGGCCCCATGGCATTTGTACAACAAAAACTCAATGGTATATTACCTTATAAATTATTTGTGGACTACGAGGCGATGCCCCCGCCCCACACCCTTATATGATATTCGTGCCGGGGGCTCCTACCCTAATATCTTTCAGTAGGTCCTAAGGAAGCCCTGCACCAAAATGGCATTTGTATAACAACAAAGCAATGTTATCACATTATTGGGGGCTCCAAAATACGCCCCGCCCCCACACCCTTAAATTGATGTTTTGTTTTTTTGCCGGGGCTCCTAGCCTAATATCATTTAGTAGGTCCTAAGGAAACCCTGTACCAAAAATGGTGCTTTTATCCGGCAAGTAACGGTAATTTTACTAAGCCACCTGACTAAGAATCATTACACCGATATTAGTGATTATATTCGCTATATGATTGAAAGAGATAGAGAGCATAGCCCGGGTTCAAATTCAGTATTCGTTAAATTATTAAACCCGGTGCTCATGATCATTATATGCCATGTTATTGTAATGCAACGCTACACACAAATAGTACCAGATTGCCGTTTATTGTCTTCAAATATTGTTCAAATAGCATTGTAGAGACGATGTCACGATGAACAAATAAGAATAATAATGCAAGGTCGTTTTAATAGTCATGAGAATGTCAACTTCTATCTCTCTCAGCTTAATAGTCCGAACAATAGAATGAACCGAGAGGAAGCAACTGAAATTTCTTAACAACGGAAACTTCTCCAATGGAGCCTAACATTAGATTTGTTTTCCCATTCAAATAGCATTGTAAAGGCGGTGAAAACAAAGGAATAATACTAATATTCCGTCGTTAATGGTGAGAATGTTCACGTCTATCTCTCTCAGCTAATTACGGCAAACAGTGGGCTCAACCAAGCGCAATCAACTGTTAAACGAATTTGTCATGAGTCCTGAAATTTCAATTTGTTACTGCACGTCATAGTAGCATTAAAGAGTAGCAATGGCGAACGATTATCGCTAAAATTGAATAATAGTTGCTTAATTTGCTTTCCCTAAAAAATAACATGAGACATCAAGCTACATAGAACTATGCTCGACAAACATGATATTGTCTTGAAAACAGTCAGAAAACATTGGAACTAGAATTAATAAGAGATAATGCGATCATTATAAACATTTTGTCCATGTTCATCCTCCAGTACCAAATACCCAAGCAAAACTCGAGCCAGATGCAAATGAAAAGCTTGCAACCAAAAGGCGCTAAATCCACTCTTCACCAAATTGCATGTTTTACACGATTTGAATAGACCTCTCTCATGTGTATCTAAATCACTAAATTTTCCTCAGAATTCATTGTTTCATGAAAATATTGATATGAAATTTACACTTTCAACCAAAAGGCGCTAAATCCATTTCAGATTTCAACTCTTACTCTTTAATGCTACTATGACGTGCAGTAACAAATTGAAATTTCAGGACTCATGACAAATTCGTTGATTGCGCTTGGTTTAGCCCACTGTTTGCCGTAATTAGCTGAGAGAGATAGACGTGAACATTCTCACCATTAACGACGGAATATTAGTATTATTCCTTTGTTTTTCACCGCCTTTACAATGCTATTTGAATGGGAAAACAAATCTAATGTTAGGCTCCATTGGAGAAGTTTCCGTTGTTAAGAAATTTCAGTTGCTTCCTCTCGGTTCATTCTATTGTTCGGACTATTAAGCTGAGAGAGATAGAAGTTGACATTCTCATGACTAACGACCTTGCATTATTATTCTTATTTGTTCATCGTCTCTACAATTCTATTTGAACAATATTTGAAGACAATAAACGGCAATCTGGTAATATTTGTGTGTAGCGTTGCATTACAATAACATGGCATATAAATGATCATGAGCACCGGGTTTAATAATTTAACGAATACTGAATTTGAACCCGGGCTATGCTCTCTCTATCTCTTTCAATCATAGCGAATATAATCACTAATATCGCTGAAATGATTCTTAGTCAGGTGGCTTAGTAAAATTACCGTTACTTGCCGGATAAAAGCACCTTTTGGTACAGGGCTTTCTTAGGACCTACTAAATGATATTAGGCTAGGAGCCCCGGCAAAAAAAAAAAATCAATTTAAGGGTGTGGGGCGGGGCGTATTTTTGGAGCCCCAATAATGTTATAACATTGATTTGTTGTTATACAAATGCCATTTTGGTGCAGGGCTTCCTTAGGACCTACTGAAATATATTAGGGTAGGAGCCCCCGGCACGAATATCATATAAGGGTGTGGGGCAGGGCATCGCCTCGTAGTCCACAAATAATTCATAAGGTAATATACCATTGAGTTTTTGTTGTACAAATGCCATGGGGCCTCCAATCAAACATATATGAATAGTAATGCCGGGGGCTCCTACCCTACCATCATTCAGCAGGTCCTAAAGAAGCCCTGTACCAAAAATGGCGTTTGTACAAAAACTCAATGTTATATTACCGTAATTATAAATTATTTGTGGGCTACGAGGCGACGCCCCCGCCCCACACCCCTATATGATATTCTTGCCGGGGACTCCTACCCTAATATCGTTCAGTAGGTCCTAAGGAAGCCCTGTACCAAAAATGGCATTTGTGCAACAACAAATCAATGTTATACAATTATTTAGAGCTCCAAAAAGACGCCCCCGCCCCGAGCCTTAAATTAAAATTTTTGCCGGGGGCTCCTAGCCTAATATCGTTGAGTAGGTCCTAAGGAAACCCTGTACCAAAAATGGTGCTTTTATCAGGCAATTAAGTAACGGTAATTTCACTAATCCACCTGACTAACGTGCGGAGTAGTGCATACGGCTCTGATCTCGAGTAGGCCTACGAGTGCGCTCCATTTGCCAAATAAATCAGATACTTGAACATTGTTTATCGCTGATAAACACTGTTTATCGATAAACACTGTTTATCGAGAAAACTGTTTATCGACTGATAAACACAGTTTTCTCGATAAACACTGTTTATCGGCGATAAACACTGTTTATCGGCGATAAACACTGTTTATCGGCGATAAACATTGTTTATCGAGAAAAACTGTGTTTATCAGTCGATAAACATAGTTTCTCTCGATAAAAACTGTGTTTATCAGTCGATAAACATAGTTTCTCTCGATAAACAGTGTTTATCGCTTGATAAACAGTGTTTATCGCTCGATAAACAGTGTTTTCGACGATAAACAGTGTTTATCGGCGATAAACAGTGTTTATCTGAATTATTGGTCAAACGGCGCGCCATACGAGGGTCAAGGTCGTTGTCATGGTTATAAACTCCAACAATAGAAGAGCGGAAATAAGGTAATGGGATGCTGACATACAGCATTGATGATCCATGTATACTACATGTATATCGGGTTCAAATAACCCTGTTTTTCGGGGGTCTTCTTGTTTTGCAGTTGTCGTTACTGTTTTCAAAGAATGTTAACGGGATCACGTTCCGACGTAATCCTAAATAAAAATTGTTAATAAACAAATAACATAGAACCAAAGTTTACCCTATTTGGAATAATCATTCAAAGATATACAATCATGCAAGATAAAGGAATGAACAAGAAGATGTGATGAAGCAAAATGTCACAAACAAACAGATGATTGTGAGAAATTATTGTTTCTCTCTCTCTCTCTCTCGCACGCTTTATCAGTGCCATTTTCCATCTTCATCTCTGGCACTGTTTTCCGTTCCGCTATTTGCTTTTATTCCGAAAGTATTCCATTCGATCTCGAGATAAATTATTATACCATAACCTCGATATGAAGAAGAAAAACATAGAACGAGCGCCTGATGATATCGAAATAAGAAGAATATTACTGTACAATAATTATAAAAAGTAAAACCTTTGAACGTAAATCATGATAAATGGAAACTAAAGAGGAATCCAGAGCGGGTGGGGTTGATCGGAGAGACAAATAGCATAATAATAAATGGCAATACGCACAACTTTCTCTCTCTCTCTCTTGTTTTCTCAATGTCGTTTTCAATCTTCATCTCTCATAGTGATTTCTGTTCCGCAAATTTTAATGAGATCTCGTTTCCACGTACTCCTAAATAAAAATAGCTGATTATAATTATAACGTAGTACCGAATTTGACCCTATCTGAAATGTTAATTCAAATATATAACAATCAAGGAAAGATAAAGGAATAATACGAATGTTAATGTCACTGACAAAAAGATGACATAAGAAATGATTGTTCCTCTCTCTGATTGTCTCTTTCTTTGTCTCTCTGTCTCTTTCCCGCTTTCTTCTCTCTCTCTCTCTCTCTTTTTCTCTCCTGTATTTCTCTCTCTTTCTATCTCTCTCTCCTGCTCGCTTTCTCAGCGCCATTTTACATCTTCATCTCTGGTACCGCTATTTGCTTTTATTCCGAAAGTATTCCTTTCGATCTTGAAACAAATTATTATACCATAACCTCGATGTGGAGAAGAAAAACACGGAACGAGCGCATGATTATAATCGAAATAACAAGAATATTACTATACAATAATTATAAAAAGTAAAACTTTCGAATGTAAATCATGATAAAACAATGGAAACTAGAGAGGAATCCAGAGCGGGTGGGGGTTGATCGGAGAGACAAATAGCATATATAGCGGTAATAATAAATAACAATACGCCCAACTTTCTCTCTCTTCGTTTTCTCAATGTCGTTTTCCATCTTCATCTCTCATAGTGTTTTCTGTTCCGCGATTTTTAATGAGATCGCGTTTCGACGTACTCCTAAATAAAAATAGCTGTTCATATTATAACCTAAAACCAAATTTGACCCTATCTGAAATATTCATTCAAATATATAACAGTCATGGAAAGATAAAGGAATAATTAAAATATGATTTAGTAAAATGTCACAGACGAACAGATGACATGAGTAATGATTGTTTGTCTCTCTGTATGTCTCTTGCTCTCTTCCGCTTTCTTACTCGCTTTCTCAGCGATATTTTCCATCTCCATCTTTGGTACTGTTTTCCGTTCCGCTATTTGCTTTTATTCTGAAAGTATTTATTTCGATCTTGAGATAAATTATTATACCATAACCTCGATATGGAGAAGGAAAACACAGAACGAGCGCCTGATGATTTCAAATGAGAAGAATATTACTGTACAGTAATTAAAAACAGTAAAACTTTTGAATGTAAATCTCTGTTGCATCAAAATGATACGAAGGAAAAAAAGTTTATTATGCTATATTGACGGTACTTATTTACGTCGGACAGATATAAAACAAACAAAAAGAAAGTAACTTAAGAAAAACATCAGAGCTGGGGGGTGATCGGAGAGACAATTATCATAATAATAAATACAGTACATACTACGTCCAACTTTCTATCTCTCCGCCCCTCTCTCTCTCTCCCTCTCTCCCACTCTCTGTCTGTCTGTATGTCTGTCTTTCTATCTCTGTCTTTCTGTCAATGTCGTTTTAGCCATTTGCTTGTATGCCGGCATCATCCCTTCCTTGAGATAAATTATTATAACATATCCCTAATGATGTACACATTATACCTTATATTTATTATAGGGGACGAAAATAGAGAACGAGCGGCTGATAATGTCGAAATGAGAAGAATGTTACTGTACACAAATTATAGAAAGTAAAAGTATTGATTTGGTATGTAAATCTCTGTTGCATCAAAATAAAATGATACGTTCATTATATGTTATTGACAGAAATAATATACATCGGACATTATATACTTTAGCACAAAAGGGTTATCTAAAAGACGGTGGACAACATTATAAGTGAAAGAATAAAACTTTCTCTTTTTTTTATAAAAAGAAATAGCATAACCACCCTACAAAAACAGAAGAAATATTGAAGAGGGAGACAAGAAACAATATAAAAAGGACACAACAGCTAATCTAGATAAAACCAAAAAATAGGGTTCTAGAGCGGAAGATGATAGGGAAACGTAATAGTTCGTAAGTATTGGCAAATTTTGACAATTATAGTTTGTAAGTATTGACAAAGTATAAACAAATAAAAATGACAGAGAAATATTTGAACGTATTTTAGACCTATATAGAATATACGAAAAGAGTTATGTCTTAGGCCCACCTACAGTTACGTAAGAGTTACGTAAGAGGAACAATGAACGTGGCCGAGGGTCAAGTTCGTTGTCATGGTTATAAACTCCAACAATAGAAGAGCGGAGGTAAGCGCGGATTACGCTGCTCCCAATGAAGTACCAGCAGTATCAGTATTTGTGTATGGAAAGGTCTCAGCGAAAGTCAATATCTATGGGACAGACACCACGGAGCTGTATACACGCTGCTATACGAATTTCTTGTGAGAGAAAACTTGACATGTTTATGAAAAGTACAAATATAGTGAATAATATGAAAGTACACAAAACGGGAGCAATGGATAATGATAGTATATACTTTGGAAATACACTCAAATCAACTATTTTAGTGAATTAGTGGCAGGAAAGGCAATTTTAGGCTTGTAAAGACGTCATTTACCTGCCTATTATGGGAACCTGGTATACCAGGTTCCCGTCTGTGAGTGCGCTCCACGGGAACCTGGTATAGCAGGTTCCCGGAAGGAACGGGTTAACCGACATCCCATTGAAGCGCTTATTAAATTAATTACATGCGTTTCAATTGGTTGTCAGCGAACTTGTACTAACGGCGGTTTCGTGAAACGCTACCCCGACTGACAAGAGTAATAGATTAAACCTTTTTTTGATAATGTTCATATATCATCAATGCAATGTTTATCCATTCGTTAGTTAAATAAATATATATATAAATAAGTGAACTACCCCAAAAAAATAAATAAAGAAAGAAGATATAAATGAATAAATAAATGAACAGATATAGTTAATAATTAAATAAATAAATAAATATTGAGATCAAATTGTTTTCGCGTCTGGCTATTTATCTCGTCTTCCCTTCTTGGCAATTTGATATAAAGAGCGCAAGTTACCCAACCCCTCCTCTTTCCGACCATTGCCTCGTTTTATAGTGAACGCCATAGCCACAATGATCTGAAAGGCATGTTTTTCATCTTTATTCATTCTATTTTCAGGGGGAAAGCACCCCGGTTTATTTGTTTAATCGAATATTTACATCGATGTATGTAATACTGATTTACATGTACTTATTTTTAGCCTATCATCTACTACCGTGTGAGTCCAAAAAGTTTACACCTAGAAAATTGCTAATTACTTTAAATATCATCTATGAACAGTAAATTATTATACATCTTATGAAAGAGTGTTTTATCCCAAACCATTTGGTATAATTTTTGTGTGGTATGTGTTTACGCTGGGATGAACAGGAGGCATTGTTTGCGAGAGTGCAAAAATCGACTTGCGCCAAAGTTTCTATGCAATGCATTTCATTTGATACATTCAATTCATTCTCTCACTCCGCCAATCCAAACATAATACATGCTGTAGGCATCACTTTGGCGCAAGTCGATTTTTGCACTCTCGCAAACAATGCCTCCTGTTCATCCAAGCGTGAACACATACCACACAAAAATGATACCAAATGATTTGGGATAAAACACTCTTTTATAAGATGTATAATAATTTACTGTTCATAGATGATATCTAAAGTAATTAACCATTTTCTAGGTGTAAACTTTTTTTTGACTCACACGGTATTATATTTAAACACGAATGGGTCCTGTTAGAAAAAAGGAAGCAATCTAAATGATACACATACATGTATATGTTGTATGGTGAAATGATTCAGGAAAGCCTTTTCTGTATGATGTAGGGAGGAGAACGGGGTGAGATAGGGCACGATTCATGGTTGGAGAATTGTTGTACTTTGTCACTTTGTAAATGTTTATTGTAGCCTCTCTATTTTTTATGTCGTATGTTCTACTAATACATGTACTACTTTGAATTGATGAGCATTTTTGTAATTTTAAGATCACTTTTAACATTTCTCCACAATAATGTTTGTCTCAGATATTTTGAATGATCTTTGTGATGTATGATTAAGATAATTTCATGTCATAATTATGCATATGGATTATCAAAATTCACGCTCCTAACACACACGCAATGTAACAGAATTTTTTTTAATAACTTTTTATCATAGAAACATCATTAGAGCAAAGTATTGGGTCAGACACAGAATTGTGTCCTTTTTGTGAGATCTTTGTTGGAACTATTGTACAAATTTTATATGACTGTAAAATTGTTGTAGACTTACGGCAAACTCTCTTGTTGGTAAAATTGGTCTTAGATAGTGTGTTACATTTGAGGATTTTACGATCGAGGAAAAGAAGAATGCTTGGTTTAATGAAGGACTGGAAAGGACTACATATAATCTTGTGAAAACATCTAGAGAATGATGAAAAAATACCTACAGAGCAATAGTCAGTTCAGGTTGTCCCATAAATTGTATTCGTAATATCAGACATACTGAATTAGTTATTGAAAAAAGCAAAAAGGAAAATGAGAAACAAAATACATTGCCAAGAAAGTGGTCCCCTGTCGATTATGTGATCTAAATTTACACATTTACACTTCTCCTCTATATCTCTTTATTTTAGTGGTATTATATGTAGACTATGATTATCAGTTTATTATGTAGTTTGTATGTATCATGTCTGTTTTTATATGGCGACCCCACTACAAGCCCTGTGCTCCTAGGGAGTTTCGCTCCTTCCTAAATAACACTTTACTTAATTATTTCCTGATATGCTCATTTTGTTTTTGTGAAGGAAATAAATACAATGTTATGTCCATACACCCTGAACCCACCAAGCCATTCTATTTGTTTCTTGTTATATGGTTCCTTAAGTTTGTTCTGCTGTGATTAGTATTCATTAATTCGTGTTTCACTATTGATATTTCGGAATGTTATACTAATTATGAAAATGAAAAAGTTTGAAGAAAAACAATTGGGTCATAAAAGACCTCAATCCTGTTTGCCGATAGTTTACAATATATAAAGTGGTGGAATATTTGACACGGAACTGAAAAAAGAAGAATATTATTCAACCTATATGCATAATCGTGGCACAGCTATAGATGTATCTGTGAACATTGATAGTTAAAACCTTTTGTAGGATTTAAACAAATTTATAAAAGATCCATTACTTTTGTAGTTGAATGGGGTGTCCCACTTCTCCCATTTCCAAGTTCACCCCGTTCTCCCCTATATATATACGCCTACGCCCCCAAAAAGGAAATATAAAAAGAATGAAAATCCAAGCACGTGACACGGAGCAAACGCGTAGTTCCGCATTTAATTGGAATTGAATTGATTGATAGGTTTTTTTATTGAGAACATTCCATGATCGAAGTCATGCAACTTTATTTAATTGGATAACAATCCTGCGTGATTTTTTAAAAAGAAATATATATATATATATATATATACAAATTGACAAAAGGATATAAACCACGTACAATGATAAGAACAAGAATACAGCTACGTACATGTGTATATGCATTTGTACATGTGTATACATTTACATTTCTCCTATCTCTTTATTTTTATTGGTATTTTTAAAAATGTAGATTATGATTATTAGTTTAAATTAAGTAGTTTGGTATTTTATGTAGACTATGATTATTAGCCTATTATGTAGTTTGTACATGTCATACATCTGTTTTGTTATGGCGACCCCACCACCAGCCCCGTGCTTCAGTTTTCGGGAATTTCGCCTCTTTCCTACATAACATTGTAAATATATTTTGCTTTTGTGAAGGAAGTAAATGTTTATTGAAACTCGAAACTTGAATTAGGCCTACTGAGAAAGAAGGGAAGTGAACGGTAGAGGAGGGATGATATTCGGAAACGATCATTCCTGCGTTTGGTTTGTTTTTTTGTTTGTTGGTTTGATTTATTTCAATACCAGATATGCCAACCTTTACTACATTCAGCTTTCAGGGAGAATACATTCATAAATCACGGAGGTTTCTATCAATTGCATACAGCATAATAAGAATGATCTTTCAAAAAATCAGGGAGGAATTACAATTTGTGTGGAGTGCCGTATAAAAAAAAGTTTTAAAAATTTCACGGGGATCCATGTGTACATTTGCCACACTCAACCCAGGTGATGTAAATGGGTACCTGGCAGGAATTAAATCCTTGAAATGCTAGAGCGCCGTATTAGCAGCCATGCTAAAGCCGGGGTAATAATTGCGGAGCGCCAAGAGTGTCAAGTCTGACAGACATGAGCGCTATACCCGAACCCACTATTATTATTATTATTACACTAATATAACAATTTCTTTTATTCATGCTGGAGTTATAGAAACTGATATATCAGATCATTTCCCTATCTTTGTTGCCTTTGAGCATCTTACGAAGGCAAGTAAAACAAGCCACAAAAAGTCTGTGTTGCGTACTTTCATAAATTATGATTTTAATGAATTTCATGATAATCTAGGTACAATTGATTGGAATAATGGAAGTGGTTGTACAAAATTAAATGAGTCATACTCTGCATTTTACGACTTGTTTTCGCAAGTCTGTGACAAGTATGCACCGATTATGTCATCAACTTCGAAGAACCTGAAAAGGGGGAAAGTACTGGGAGAAAACCATTGATGACTAATGCTATTTTAAAATCGGTCAACAAGAAGCACAAAATGTATTCTAAACTAAAGGCATCAAAATTTCAACAGAAAGACGAGGAAGAATACAAGAGGTACATAAATGTTCTAACTACAGTTCTACGAAATGCAAAGAGACACTATTATAGTAAACTCTTCTTCATTAATAAGAATGATAGTTGTAAAACGTGAAAAACCATTAACGAATTGTTGAGTGTTGGAAATGTCATAAATAAAGTGACCAATGTAGAGAAATTATAAACTTCAGGTGGTGGAGAAAATAAAGTGATAACATCTGACAATGAAATAGCTAACGAATTTAACAATTATTTTGTAAACATAGGTCTAAAGCTGGCAAAGGAAATACCACCAGTGAATTCTGACTTTACAGATTATTTAGGATATAGAACAGAAAACTCACTATTTTTTAAACCAATAACAGAGAATGAAGTGAAATGCCACTTACGGACTTTAGATACCAAAAAGCATGTGGATATGATAATTTTCCTGCAAGATTGTTGAGGGATGCTGCTCTATACATTTCAAGCTCATTAACATATATTTTCAATATTTCCATAGAAAGAGGTAAATTTCCAGACTCTCTAAAAGTAGAAAAAAGTGACACGCATTTATGAAAAGGGACGAAAAGATCTAGTTGGTAATTACAGACCTATTTCAGTTTTACCTATACTGGGCAAAATCTTTGAGAAAATAATAAATAATCGTGTAATTGACTATCTGGAAGCAAATAATAACTTGTTTCAACACCAGTATGGTTTCCGTAAAAAACATTGCACTAAGGTATCATTGATTAATCTTGCAAATACACTATTGAAATACTTTGATGAAGGTAGAACAACAGATGGCATCTTTATTGACTTTCAAAAGGCATTTGATACTATAAACCACAGCATTCTCCTCAAAAAAAATGTCACACTTTATGGAATACGTGGGTTAGCCTTGCAATGGTTTGAAGATTATTTGTGTAAACGATCACAGCTTATACAATATAAAGACAAAACGTCTTTGTAATTGGATTAACATGTGGTGTCCCTCAAGGTTCCGTTCTTGGACCAACATTATTCTTACTATATATAAATGATTGACCTAAATCCACAAACTTTTTCAATTTCAGATTATTTGCTGATGACTCGAATCTATTTCATACTTTTAATACTAGGCAAAAAGAAATTGATTTAGAAATTGTAAGTGAAAATTTAATGAAGGTGCAGGAATGGTGTAATGCAAATGAAGTCACAATTAACCTACAGAAAACAAGCTATATGATTATGAAATCCAAAGGTAGTTCATATATGCAATAAACAAAAACGGATCTGTGAGAATATCAAGATCAGATATTAAAGAGGTATCCGTTGCATCATTTGTCGGAATTGAAATTGATTGTCACCTGTCATGGAAAGAACATATATTCATGAAGAAAGTAGGCATTCTGTTTAAACTGAGACATTTTGTTCCCAAGAATATACTTGTGTTATTATATAAGGCTTTATACAGCATCACGTACTCTCTTATAGAGTAGAAGTATGGGGGAGCACTTACAAAAGTAATCTAAATTGTATATATTTAAGTAAAAAAATGGCAATGAGAGCCATTACATTCAGTCCACTTAGAACAGACTCCAAACCTAACTAACTATACATGCCAATCCCGGATGGCCTTCGTTAATCTCTCTACGTGGAGGTGAAAAAGTCATATAGCGGATACAGATCCGCACTTGTATGCACGTGCATTACAAGATACTGGGTATATGTCACACAACACAACACACACAACAGAGCAACTTTTTGACAGACGTTATTATTTCTTTAAAGTTGATTAAAACCAAACGCTTCTCACACTCATTCTTCACCCAAGCAGTCGCAAATTACTAGTGACTTTAAACTTACCGTTCGATCAGTTTGATTACTTCAGACTCGGTTGTTTGTATACTCCATTTTCTTTCCTTTCAGTTCCTCTTTTATGGCGTTTATGATTTTCTGTATAATGTGGTATAACCTCCGTTATATATATATGGATATGGACACAATGTTTTATATCCGCATACTGCTTTCAGTGCGTGGCCCGTGATTTTGTCATTTCCTGCTCACTCTTCCAGCTCACACTGCACCGCTTCATTGACTTCGAGAAATTCTGTGTGAATATTGAAGAAAGAACAGTGCATGTACTCAGAGGAGTACGGGACGGGAAATGCTGGCCAGAGGCTGATAGAAACCGTACAACTAGATAGCACTCATACAGCCCTTATACTATGCATAAGTCAGCACGCACTTATTAATTAGGACTTATATGATAAAAACCAATATGTCGATATATATATATATATATATATATATACACACATATACATATATCCGTACCACATGCGCAGATACAGGCGGGGGCACAGCCTGCCCGTGCCACCCCCCCCCCCCTTTGGCGGCAAAAAACAAAGAAGAAAAACAAAAGAAAGAAAAAAGAGAGAAAGGAAAGAAAGAAAAAAGGGGAAAAATAAACTTTAATTTTTTCTTCCTACACCTAGGTATGGGTTAGAGCAGGGCTTCTCAAAGTCCGGACCGCAGGGCATGCCAATCCGGACTTCCTGTGACAGAGTCTCCAATTGCCTTATAAGGAAATTACAGAATTTTGATAGTTTTCAAGAATTTTAGAGGAAATAACAACAACAAAAAAAAAATGTACGAAATCCTGAAATGTGAAAAATGTCACTATTTTATCAGTTACAGTGGCGGATCCAGATGAGGGTCGAATCAGCCGCGGTCCCCTTTTTATGGTAGCCTAAAAAGAGAAAGAAAGAGAAAAAAAAGGTAAAAGAGAAGAAGAGAGGAAGAGGAAAAAGAGAGAGAGAAGGGAAAAAAAAGAAGAAATATACTAATAACATAAAAATTGCTACTCTGAGTAACAGGTCGGCAACGTATTAGTTAGGATGGAAACCAAATCTCAGCGCAAGTTATGCGTATGCCGTATTGCCTGCATCAACATATACATCACTGGCTGGTCGGGGTGGGGGTGGGGAGGGGCGAATCAGTTGCGGCCCTCCTTTTTTGGCCGCCTACAAAAATGGAAATGGGAAAAAGAGAGAACGATGGAAGGAAAAATTAGAAAAGAAAGAGAAAATAATGTAAAAGAGAAGTAGAAAGAGGGTGGAGGAAAAGGACAGAGAGAGAGAGAGAGAGAGAAAGGATAAAATGAAGAACATGAAACTGAAAGTTACACTTACAGATTACATTTCCGATGAGTTGGCTTTACATGTGCCAGAGAAGTCTGCGGACGAAAGTACAGCAATACGAAAAAAGTTCTATATAATTGACTTTAAGAGAGAAAGAGAGGTTATTTCTAAATTGAAATGAAAGGGGCTATGCGACTTTCAAGGAGGAAATTACAATTTCTATCGCTCGTGAAGACTATTTTGAATTTTCTAAATTAAAAAAAAGAACTTCCTGGTGCTCTGCCCCCTAGACTCCCGGCAAAGACTCTGCCCCTGCACCCCATCCGTAAAGATAGAAGTGCTTCCCAATACAGCATTTGCTGTTTACAATTGGAGAGAGTCTGAGTTTTATGTAGTTAAGCTTTTAACACCCATTCCCGTGGACTTTTTATTATTTACACAATTTCTTGCTGTCTGCTGCCTCGAGATCACATGTAACAATGTATAGCAAGAGTCCCTATTCAGTGAAGGATTAATCCTTTTCATCCAAACGGATTCTTCAACCATTCATGACCAAAAGTGCGTTTCAAACTCAACAATAGCCGTTTTCAAACGGGGGCTTCTTATATAGTCGGCGTAAGTTAATCCTTGCAGCAGTAAATGTCTCACAAATATTTGACTTACACCATTAGTTGTCCATACCGTCTTACTCACGTTACATTCTTTTTATTCACCTTGCCATATTGTTAATGAATGTATTTTGTTGACTATACTTAGCTTCTAAAGGGGTCCTAAAACCATTCATTTTATGATGTTATCAAGTTAATTATGTTGATTATTTAATGTACTATTACCAGTCTGTTTTTTATGTAAAAGATTATATCATGTTTTGTGTGGTTTTGAATAAAGTGAAATGTACGAAATTGCGAGCGCGAAGCCTTTACGGTGTGGGGTCCAGGGCCCAGAAAATTTTGAACCTTAAGATGCTCTATGGTACATTCTGAGGCATTTCTGAATGAGTAAACTGAAAATTTGTGTTTTTTTTTTTAAGGTAAAGGGGTGGGGCGTGCGCCCCCACGCCCCCTGGATCCGCCCCTGGAGTGATGGCGCCCGCACAAGTCGACCTCAACCCACCTTCCGCATCTAAACCGCGCGAAATCTAATTTTCATATTCGATTGTAAACAAATAACCATCGTGAAAGGTCACAGATACCGATACCAGATACCGAGTGCCAAGTGAGAGCATCCACACGGTCAACTTACGCTACCCTCTAGCCGTGTTAGCGCATTACTCCTGGATAAATCCAGAAGTAAGTTGATGGGCGTAGAGGTCGGCAAAGCTAACACGACTATCGTTCAAACGATCACTGCGCCGACCTTTACGCCGACCTCACCATATTTACGCCGACTAGCTCTAAACACTTTACGCCGACCAAAATTGCCATCGTGTGCACACGGCTGATGCGGGCATCATCCTATTGGTTATTGTGTACAGAATGAGATGGAATGCATAATCTGAGGGCTTTTTTGTGCACATACAATAGGGGCAGTGCAATTTAAATCTCAAGGGATGGATTAGAGTTTTTATCGCTCACGACGGCTATCTATAAAGTTCTGAATTGCCAAAACTCGAGAGCTTCTAGTGGTTCCGACTCTTGGAGCCCTGGCGGGGGCACTGGCGGGGGACCCCCGCCCCCCGGCCATCAGTCAAGATAGAATTGGTTCCCAAGACAACCCTCTGTTGTATAAAATTATCATTAGGAGAGAGTGTGAGTTTCCATAGCTCAAGACGGTCATCTTGAAGGTTGTGAATTGCTAAAACTCGAGAGCGTCCTGGTGCTCCGCCCCGGAACCCCGGTAGGGACTCTGCCAGGCCCCAAGCTCTGCCATGTTGTATCCATTAGAAAGCAAAATTAAGCCCCACTAAATAATTCATATATATATATTTAAACGCCTTTGTACTCTGCCCCCTGGACCCCACCCAGAATTAGGGCTAGCGTGTGCGCGCGATTGCATTGTGCTTCGCGCACTCGTTGGTTTTGACCCCCCCCCCCTTACAAAATCCTTGATCCGACGCTTAGAAATGTATAGTTTTACCCCTTTCCTCTTAATGAAGTAAAAGTTTAAAGTTCATAATTTGGTACTGTGCGACAAGTCGCATGACGTCGGCCTCCCCATAGCAATTAATTCTTCCAAATAAAAAATCCACGTAAGAGGCATTTTGAAAGTTTTAAGAAAATTCCATCAAATTCCAGGAAATTGGGTATTCTTTTTCAGGAAACTCTATTTAAACGAGTGGAAGTACTGGCGGCTCTGTTTTTTTAAACTGTAACAGTTCTCTTTGGATCAGTATCTTCAGTATACAAGTATCATTACTATAAAATTAAGGAGAAGATTGTCTGAAGTCTGAAACAAAATTGAGCAATTTTTGAGGGGGGTTTGAGCTTTCCAGCAATCATAGTGTACATTTTGAAACATACGATCGACCATAAGAATTTGCAGGCGAATGGCATCCCATGTTTCGGATCTAACAGCTTTCATAGAAATCATATCTGGACCGTCAAAGAAAAAGTTTGAGAAACCCTGCCTGGGTTAGAAGTGTTCGTACTACGCTGCCCATCACCCAGTGGGGTATGCGTAGTACTATAGACACCCTATACCTTTCAGCCGGGGCAAGCAGGTGCGAATCCACGGGGAGGAAGGGGGCGTCGGTCCCGGGCGAAATATCGGTCGGCCCGAATTTCAAATTTCAGGGGGCAAAAAAAAATATATATATATTGCTCACTATACCCCCCTTCCCCCCTGCTTATTCGCCGGCTGGTTGATTCGGCGCTAAGGGCAAGCCACGGACTTCCCGGTGTTAATTTTTCTTACCGATTTTTCCTATTTCCTTCTCGATTTTACCAAAATGTTTGTTCCCATTTTGCCAGATTTTTCACTTTTCTTCCTGATTTTCCCCAATTTTGCTTGCCATGGGAACACCCCGGTACGCCACTGTCATCATGAACAGCTAAGCGTTGCTTTACCGGAAGTTGTGCAAAAGTAAAGGTCCGTTCATACTAGCATTGGCGATGCGGTGCGTTTAAGTTGTCGCACCGCAAGTACTGCTCAACGATTGCGGCGTGACTGCAGTGCGCTAACGCAATAAAGTTAGATAACTTGAAATGCGATGACTTTGCGGAGAGTTGCGGCAGAAATTAATTGATATAGCCTAATTACCGACAACCACCGCACCGCGAACGCACCGCAGTGCTAGCGGTTGAGCGTTTGCAGACGGCAATAGAAGCGTAAGGAAACGCTCTCAAAGTCGAACTTTTTTCAAATCGTCTGGAGCGGGTGAGCGTTTGCAAGCGTTTTGATATCGATCTATCAGCAGGCAAAAAACAGTGTACCTTGCATGAACCGTTGCGTTTCAAAACGCTTGCGTTCGAGTATAAATTCAGCTTAAAGGAGAACTAACCCCAAAGAATAAGTGTAGGTGTTCTGAAAAACAAGATGAATTCCTGCCTTTTGATGTACAATAATTCTTACGAACGTGTACAAGAGATATATAAATGAAGATTTCTTGGCGTGATGTAATGCCTTTTAGCAATACAAGGGCGCAGCCATTTTCTTGAAAATGTGACGTACCAGGCGGAGTTGTACATGTATCATGCACCAAGTTTTAACTCAATAACAAAACCTTTACTTTTCAATGAGGGAAAATCATAGCCGAGAAGGTAACAGTTACATTTGTTGAAAAATATATAATAGGGTAACAATTGTAACTCATTTATTTAAAAATACTAAAATATAGCGGTTGAAAATCTATTTCATTCATGCGAAACCTTCACACCCGAACAGCACCAACTTTTTTATGCAATTTGCGTTCTGGCAATTGGAGTATAAAGGATAATAGCAGGTGAATGAAATGCTTCAAAACCACAAACACCTGGAAAGGAAGCATCCATAAATTTGAAACATTTAGTTGATAAACGACTCCGCAAAGTACGCCATGCAATCAAAAGATGGCGATGCCCATGTCTTGCTGAGAAACTGTACTTTATTCTTGCTTTATGCCACTCTCATATACACTTTGGTGGGGAATCTTGTAGATTGATAGGCAAGAATATAATATATCTCTCAGAATGAGTTAAGTCATTTATTGGGGTGAGGTTTCCTTAATAACTTGAATTTGATGATTGTGGGGATTGTGGGTGATATTCTGTTAAGTTACTTTGGGGGGGGGGGTGATAACTGAATATGATTACAAGTGTAAAAGTACATTTTGATATGCTTAACACAAAATGTAATTTTCACGCAGAGTGACGTTTGTCTTAGAGGTTGAAAACTAGCAACATTCGCGTTTGGTTTCTTTCATCTTCATTCCTTGAAACGCAAATTAAGAGAAAGTATTGTATTTGTCGTGATTTTTTTTTTGTTTGTGGAAATTGTTTGGGAGTTTGGATTATTTTTGTCACATCCCCAGAATACTACATGTACAAAGTTTCGTAACCAGTGTAGAACCCTATAAGCATAATGAGGCGTGATGGCTCAGTGGTAGAGCAGTGGTTTGGTAACCGGGAGGTCCCGGGTTCGAAATAAAGTCGATGCGCTAGTGCACTTTAATGGTAAAGCATTAATTCTCATTACCAAGTCCCTCCGTCGGAGAGGAATTAATTCCGTCTTTCCACTGGTTGCTTACTTACAAGCATACAAGTGCTTTCTTAGCAGTCAGGTAAAACAAAAAAACAAACAAAATGGCCTGAGGGATTAAATGTGTCGATAGTGCTTTAATCTGTGTCTCAATTTTGACGTAAGGAATTAATACATAATGTCAATATCTGTACAAACACACACACACGCACGCACACCTCCCCTCACACACACAAACGCACACGAGTAACGACGATAATCCAGCAAGCGCACTAAAACTTTTGCAATAAGCGTTTAGGTAACATTTTTCCGAATTTCAAAATATATAACAAGAATGGAATGATTATTTTAACAGATGGTGGCGATGATAATGATGAAAACGACGATGGTGATGATGATGGTGGTGACGATGTTGGTCATGGTTTTAAAGATAATTACGATGATAATATTACGAGGATGGCCATCATTACAAAGATGGTGCTGTTGATGGTGATGTTGATGATGATATTGATGTTGATGATGATGTTGATCATGATGTTGATGATCTTGTTGATGATGACGGTGGTGAGAATAGTGAAGATAGTGACGAGAAACATGAGAGTAACAGTATTTTATTGTTGTAATAAAATATACATTTATTGCAAATGGGTCTTAACGACCTAACTAATCAGCATATAATTCATGATCGAGATATACAAACATTAGCAATGCATACAAATATACGGCAAATTGAAGAAAAATAAACACTTTCGATTATTATTAACAGATAAACAAATCATTTCGTTCTCAACAAGATCGAAACATATTGTGTTAAGTATTTAATTGAGTCGATATAACTATACTTGATTACGGAACATTATGCGTGCCGACACATTTGATCAAGATTGGTTGAGGCCTCTTGCCCGAATATCACATTTTCACTTTCTATATTTTCTAAACAAAGTGACATTTTATCATGGTGAAATACCTGATTTCGTCATCGAAATACACAAGATAGAACATTTGAAAATTACATATTCTGACCCCTAACTGCCTGAACATGAAGATATTAGGGTATCGATCTTGCCGCCCGAATGCGAGGATATTTGGGTTTTTCGGGCACTTCGCTGCCCGTTGGTTACCAACACAATTACACTTGTTTTGTAAATTCTCGGGGGGGCACAGCCCCATGTTTTGCGCAATTCATCAGACAAAGATTGAAATATAACGTATGTATAAGCCCTATATATGATTTAATCTTCATAATGCACAGATGAAGACATGACGATAAAGTTGAGATACATATGACATATTTGACGCCATTATCAGGAGTAATTCCATTGATGTTTCTGAAAGGCTGGTGTACTTACATGTAAATCAGAGTCTCAGTCCAGTTTAAACTATTCGGGTGGCTTGGACTGATGTACTGGTCGGGGAGATGCTACCCTCTCTGCATTTGCGCACCCCTTCAAATGCCGCTCGGCGCACGTGCCCCTTGCCCCCGGGCTGCCCCCTAGATACGCCTTTGACTATGCATGTTGTTTTCATTAATTTTCTTCTCGGTAGCCTAATGACACTGCAGAAAATATGATATAACAGTAGTTTAGGTTCTAAAAAAGACCGGAACTGGATTAATGTGCCGATTGGCAAAAAAAGGTTAAACAATGAAAAACACCTCCAAAAGACCAATTGGGCCAATAAATTAACATGACCATTGATGTTTTTTAAACAAAATTAAGTGGCCCTCTAAAAGTTGTTTATTTTTCTCCCTTTTGGGGGGATGCAGCAGTCTTCAAGATGGTGGGTAGTTTATTCAACAACACTGCAGAAGCAGCAAAGAAAGCAACGTCTTCAGCATAAAAATACTTCATCTATACAAATAGATGAACATATTTATCAGGGGATTCTCTCCAAGAGTCTCCAACCCCACTACTCTTAGGCCAAGGTTTAACGGGCCCGAGGTACATGAAGAGCGGTGTCTTGCTTGACGATGACTCTGCTCAACATTCAACTACCATGCTCTTGCCTTTGTTCACCTCATCACGCAGTCGCCTCAGCTCCGTCAAATCTTCTTCCGGTCGGAAACATGCGGTAAGACTGTTAAAAAAAAGGAGAAACACAAAAACGGTCACTCATTTAAAAGTACAGGCTAACGCAGTACCCTCTTACATGAAAACCTCCGTTTTACTAAACACAATATCTATACTGAATACGTAATCTTTACTTTCGTTTGTTCGTTTTCGTGTGTGTTGTATTGTTATCATTATTATCGTAGCGTGTATACGGATATCTTTATGCAAGAGGCATTGCGGCGAACCCTCCCCAAAAAAAAATTATTTACATAAATGTACAAGCCAGCAAAGCGAGCGAAAAAAAAAAAACTTTCATTTTGGTAACGAAATTGCTTCATCATCAAAATACACGCTGCCCTATTATAACAATTTTGAGCATCCTGTTGCCAAGAATGATCGCAAGCGAGCAAAACTGGACACTTTGACTACTGTTATATGTTATTCATCATCAGAAGTTACGAGCTAAGATATTCAAAAGTAGGCCTATATTTAGGCACCTTGCTGAAGCCTGCAAATAAGTGAGGATATTTGGGCATGTCGCTGCCCGAATATGAAGTGATGGTTGCTCGAAAATTGGAACTCTAAAAAATCCTTAGGGGAGCCCCAAGCCCCCCCCCCCTCCCCCTCCGCCCCGTACGCCTATGACGGCAACACCGGATTGGAGCTGTGAAGTTAAGCATGAACTTAAATCCTTGCGATTAAAGGAAAGTTTAGCATCATATATGCATGTGTTATCCCTATACAGATTGTAATGAATGAACCCCTCTCAAATAATTATGTTCATGGGCAGAAAATTGTAACTGTCAGAACCGAGTAAAATGGAATTGCTTTTCGTTTGCTTTATGTGTGTCTATGAATCTGCGATTGCTTTTACCAAAATGATGACCTAACATAGTTATGATCCGGCGAGTGTTACTCCGGTCAGGGTTATGGTTGCATTTTGGGTTTTTAACTCTACCGTTAAGGGTTAGATACAGTGTTAGACCCAAGGGTTGAAGTTAGGAATTCGGTTTGTGTAAAATTTGACTCCAGAGCAATCGATGCCGGAGCATGAACCTGTAGGTCCCTACATGTCTTTGTGGAGTATTATATATGTTGTATTTATTGTGTCTATGCTTTTTTTTCAGACTCACGCAATGATTCGGACGGAGGCAACTTGGCAGGTACGAATGATGGCCATCCCACGTTGCGTGTTCATCTTAATACCGGTGATGATCAGTCTGTTCAACACCTTGCAGCTCTTCAAAGCCTCACAGATCGCATTCAAGGTGACATCGTTGGCTGTGAAGTCACAGCCGACACCCACCGAAACGTGCATGGTGTTCAAGCCTGGTAGACTGGACAAGATACGAGGGATAACCTCTAACGTCTCCTCCACGTCCTCATGCCGAGATGAAGATGGGGAGTTGATCTCTATGTGATACAGTCTTGGGCACTTCTTCAGGAAAGTCTCCAAGTGGAATCCCTTCCACGATTCCATGTGCAAGACAACTTTTCTCAGGGCCAGCAGCTCACCGATCTGACCAAAAAAGTCAGGATGGAAGTTACAGTTGATAATGGATAAGCTCTGCAGCTCTGTTGCATTGGTGAGGGTTTTAGCAAAGCGTTGAGATCCGTGGAGGGCGAGAGTGCTGCAGTTCAAAGATATCTTCCGAAGCTGTGTCGAAATGGTATGTTCCTCCATTTCGTCATCATTCTTGTGCTGAGTGCTATTAGAGCAGATGTCCTGGATAGTAAGAAAGGCTCTCAGAAGTACTGGAAATTGGCCGGACCAGAAAACTGCTCTAAAGACCGAATCGGCGCAAGCGTTGCAGATTGGTAATTTGAGGGTTTCCAGGCTCTCGAAGCATCCTGGTGGCAGACGACTGATGTTCTGGATAAAACCTGGTCCAATCGTTGACCCGGGCATGGTCAATTCAGAAAGTGAGGGAAGATTTCCAAGTGCATAGAGCAGTGCTGGGGTGTCGGTTTCTTCAAGGTCACACCAGGACAAGCTCATGGTAGAAATACTTCTGCAGTGCTCCCTGTCAAGGGCCTCTACAAAGCTCCGCATGCTGCTCAAGGGAGGAGCCGATATTAGCAGTTTTCTGATTGCAGAGTCCTCCGTTCTCCATTTCTTGAGAAAATACTTCAGTGCAGAAAGTGAATGGCACCCTGGGCTAGAGAGGGCCACATAGTACTTTTCCTTAAATATTCGAGCCATTTCCTCGTCTACCGATACTTCTTCAGGACACTCAAAATAGCATTTCAGCATTAGGTCGTGCGAAGCTGAAACAGAAGAAAGGTGCTGGAGGATTTCTCTTGCCACATTAGCATCTTCACCGCAAGCAAGCATCAATACGATCTCGAATTCCTCAGCGACAAATTTGTCCTTCAAGTGCTTTAGAACCTCTGTGAATTTGGCATGGTTTTTCTTCCAGAGAGATGCCAGGTGGACAGCTGCACACTTCTGCACCATTCCCTTGTCGCTGAATCGCACCCCTTTAAGGTTTTCACTCTGAAAGCCTCTCCTAAGTGGAAACCCACTGCTTCCCCCTCGATTGTGGGATAGAATTCCTGCTGCCAGACCAATTTCTGTGAACTCACGGCAACAATTAATATCCTTCTGTTCTAACTCCCCATCGGGGTTCCTTGATACTAATTTCTCCAGAGCAACCTTACCAAGGCGTGACATTGTAGAATTTAGCGAATGCCTAGGAATTCCCCCATCAATTCCTCTTTTGGTCGACCGTTTCCTGGAAACTCTCAACCTTTGACAGAGAAAAGATAACCTTGTTCCATGCGTAGCCTCTGAGTTAAGCCTGTGACGATCGAATCCATCATTGAGATCTTCATCCTTGTTCTTAGCCTCTAGGTGCGCCCACAGACTGCGCATGATGTGATCTGTCATCTGGCTGATGGTTCCCAAACGATTCCCTCCTCCCCTGCTGAGATCTTCTTCCCAGATATGGCATAAGATGGAACAAAAAAGAGGACACGGACATAAGCTCTCCATGACACCCGGACAGGCCTCAACGTGACGAATCAAACCCTGTGCCATCGCTTCGTCATCTTCAAAGTAAGATAGTATGTAGGAGAAAGTATCTTCTACCTTGAAGCCTTCCATCTCCAGAAGGGTATATTCTCGAATGACGGATTCCTTCATCTGCGCCACGTTCCAATGCTTTGACGTTACAAGAACCTTGCACGCTGTCAGGCGTTTGTTCTCAATGATCTTCACCAGGTTCCCAACCTTGTCACCTTTGGCCTTGCTTTTCATCATTCCATCAAGTCCGTCTAGAACGAGCAAGGCTTCTCTTGGATTCGCCTTCACGTATGCGTCGATGGCCTCTGATGTGAACGTCGTGTCCTCTGGTAGCAGATGTTCTCGCACAGCTTCACCAAAATTCGACGTTTCGTTCAACTTATGCAAAGGAGAACGAACAGAAGTGGGAGATCTTTGAGGGGTGATGTTGGATGACGCGTCATCCAATCAAGCGCCAGCTTTGCAACAACCGTCGATTTCCTGATCCTGAATTTCCTTGAAGGAAGATTCGGTTAGTGGGTAAGTTCTTCGCTGCGCTGATGGTAAAGATATCATGGCGATGATGTTCCAAGGAAATTTTCGTGTGTTGCCTCACCGACGTATCTTCCAGTGAGATCCCGATGTCGGTAAAGTAACGATCGACGGCAACTCTTGACCTCGCATCCCAAGGTAGGAGCCGCATGGTGCAGAGATGAGAGTGGTATTTCATCTCGAGTTCCCTTCTTAGTTTCCGGGTATCAAACTTATCTTCCATCAAAACACTTGTGTTTAGGGTACCGCCACCATCCATGGAGTCAATGCCATAAGCCGAACCTGAGTAGATAAGAAATAAATAATCAAATAAATTTCTGATCTGTGTAAAACTCACAACATTTCGTCAATATTAGTTATATTAAATTTGTTTATAACTCCTAATACACGTCTTCTGACTACAATAGAGGTCAATAATAGCCATAATAGAAAAAACATGCACTGCCGGTTGTACATCGGTGTTCCATCCGCCTGCTAGTGACTATCCCTAAACACTATCCTTATCCCTAAGGCTAGATGATATGCCTCATCAATTTTTGTCTCTTTCAGAGTAAGTAATTGATTGGGGTAATTATATATGCCCCTTGGACTCGGAAACAATGGTAGGGACCAAAGCCCAGCGCGCACTACACGATGCGACTGCGATTCGATATTTGAAGAAATGGCAATTATATGAGTTATGAAAATCTAAAGAAAGTACGTTTTGCTGATTGAGATTGAAAATGATGATAAGAATACTACCAATCAGAATGTTATTACCTTTAAGCCTTCTTAATCAGAATAAAAGCCGCATCGGCTCCAAATCGTAGACAATCATACTACTGGTCTGACGTCACTACGATTCAAGGAAGCTTGAAACCCCCTAAAATTGAGAGTTTATTAATCACCTGACTAATCAGATCCTCAACCACTAAGATTTTACATGTTTGAATGTTCAGATAAAATACTGTTATAAATTCTTCCAAAATCGGATCGCAGTCCGATCGTGTAGTGTGCGCTGGGCCTAAGGGAAATAGGGGCCTACGAATTAGACCAAGGATCACGAGGTTCAGTCGAGTAGCGGAGGGGCATACCTGTCTACACGACATGGCGACAAAGTAAGAAAGTTAAAGAGAGGGAAGACATGAGGATATCGGTACGGGGGTGAAAAGGAGCGAAAAGGAGAGAAACAGGTGGAGATAAGGAACAATGAGAGATTACTGAAATAGATTCTTCCTTGATCTCTGGCCATTTCTTTCCAGACTTCGCCACGAATTCCACCTCCTGAGACAAACTGCCATCCCAATTTATGAATCAACGCTACGCGTCTGATCTACAGAGGGTACTTTTGTTTGTTACTAATTTAGTTTGTTTGTTCATTTTTTCGAGGGGGGTAATTTCCAGGATAAGTTGGCATAACATTGCACTTTCTGCACCTGCTGGGGGTGTTTCACAAAGACTAAGATCGACTTTAAGTTGGACTTAAGTATAACAGGCCGTTCGTGCCATTGTTTGCTCTCACCATTATGATCTTCAACAATGAATTATCAAAAAATGTAAGTTTTGTAGATTTGTTACCATGATTTGTCCGTCCCGTGAGAGACCAATGCCAGTAAATGATGAGAGAAAACAATGGCATCAACGGCCTGCTATACTTAAGTCCAACTTAAAGTCGATCTTAGTCTTTGTGAAACACCCCCTGGACTCACCTCTAACAAGTTGTCGGGCGACTGCGCCAAGTTTAGCGTTGATCAAGGCGCTCTGCAGACTGCAGTAGGCCGCATCCGCGTTCATCTGGTCACGACGCCACTTGATCAGCATTTGGTATGTGCATTCTGCAATGTTAGACCTGTGGTCCCTCTCAATATGGGCCAGTTCAGGCTCCCTGTATGAGATCATAAATTAAACACATTAAAAAAATAATCTGAATATATCTATGTCCCAGAAAATTCCCACTTCTTACTATTTGTCTTGGAATTCGTGTTCATATTGTCAACGTATTGTCGCAATGGTATTCTTACTGTGTTCTTGATTATTAGAATGTGCTCAGTGTAATTTACATATGCGGGAATAGGCTCCATTTTAGGGCAAGAGATAATTAATAGAACGTGAAAATTGCTTTAAAAAGAGGCAATGCATCAAGCAAATGATACATTTCTTAGTCCAATTTTGTAAAGATTCTTGTCATTAATCATGCTACGTATTGTGGGTAAAATACTGGATAGGCACAATCTAGATGCGTGAACGCTGATTGTATTATATTTAGAAATTACAAAAAAGAAAAAAAAGGGATGAATGGATTTCCAGGCAATTAAGGGGCACTGGAATCAAAGGGGGACCAGTCGCATTCGTTAAACGAATGCGTTTCCAGTGGTTATGAGATATCAAGAAGATCGCTGGATGGAAGTGATGATGCGGGAGGGGCCCTATCATCTAATTTTCTCATATTTAATTTTCCCCCTCTCCCCTTCCATTATCTGTATTTCCCCCTTTTACGGCATCATTAGATCAGAGAGAGCGAGAGAGGGGAGGGGGTGGGGGCTGACACACAAAAACACAGAGTCCTTCCAAACACCTGGGAGTATAGGGATAGAAGTAGATTTTTAGGTCTTGACCCGTAAGTTTCCTGGATGACTTAATTTGTTTTAATTTCGCAGATTGGGCATTGCCCCCTTAGGCCCCCTCGGTACGCTTTTTTGAGTATCATTCATGAAGAGAAAAAAGAGTGCATAGGTATACCTGAGGCCTAGTTCAAGTCCAACTAGACGCCATGACTCAGGCCCAATCTGCTGGGCAATGTTCATCAGCTGAAGGTCAGTGATAGCGTCCTCAACATTGGTCTTGCGTAAAGGGTACGCATCGGTCACTTCAAGAGTGGCCATTGCCATGCAGGTGCTTCTCTGAAAATACAAATTGAAATTCAGATTTCAGTTGCATTTATCCGAGTTTATATTTGACTTTAAATTCATAACGTAATACAAGTAGTCTAATATTATGTAACATACTTAGGTCTACTGGGATGAAAATCAGGGAAAAGTTTTAAGCATAATTTAAATGTAAGGTATATATTCAAGGTGCATTATACAGTTTTCATCACATAAGTTTTGAGAGTACACTGGATAAATTCATGAATAATGAAAAAGACATAGCGGGACAGAGAGACATGGGAGAGGAAGAGAGCGAGAGCAGGGATTTGGGAAAGATACAGAAGGAAATAGAATGGGAGAGAGAGAGAGAGGGGAGAAAGAATATTGTACTAAGAGAGGGGGAACGACCTACATACAGATTTGAAAAGATAATAAGATGGAAGAGAGAGAGAAAGAGAGAGGGAAAAGGAATTAGATAAGAGGTGGAGAGATGTGAGCCAGAGAGAGAGAGAGTGAGGGTGAGACAGACAGACATACAGATATACAGAGAGGGATAGAGAGAGACAGAGAGAGAGAGAGAGAGAGAGAGAGAGAGAGAGAGAGTGAGGGTGAGACAGACAGACAGATAGATATACAGAGAGGGATAGAGAGAGACAGATGGAGAGAGAGAGAGAGAGAAAGAGAGAGAGATAGAGAGAGAGGGAGAGAGAGAGAGAGAGATAAGAAGAAGAGAGAAGGCGGATTTGATTTGAGTGCGTTCTCCATAATAAGTAAATCTATAGTATCTGTATAGGCTCATAAATTCACAAATCTTAGGAATAATGACGGTAGACCTACATGCACGTTGAATAGTATAGGTCAAGTGCCAGCAGAATTTCTAAAAAAAGTATAAAGTTTGGCCTTTGGTTTCTCTGTAACTAATCTAGGCGACACATTTCAGTGGTATATCGTCCTGGGCAGCGTTTCACAAAACCATCAGAAGTACATGTGAACCGACATCCCATTGAAGCGCTTATTAAATTAATTACATGCGTTTCAATGGGTTGTCGGCGAACTTGTACTAACGACGATTTTGTGAGACGCTGCCCTGACTTGACAACAGTGGCAGATTAAAGATAAGGTTGAGTTCTGGTCATGCGATTGCATTGTGAAAGAAGCGGTGTCGAATCGATCAGAAAAGGTTGATCATCTAGCATATAAGTATTGGTGTGCACTGCAAGGTTCTGGAATCCTCAAAATGATAAGAAATTTGGCCCAGTCTTGGTAAAGTTACAAGCACTGTACACAGAAAGATGTATATGAAACTACACAAACATGTGGGATAAAAATCCGTCCCAATTTTATGCTGTTACATGCCATAATTAGAATAACAAGGCATTTGAATTTGAATTTTATTAGTAAACTTCATTCATATAGATGAACATTTTGTTTCATAATACATAAATAAAACAAATATATAAATAAGAAATTCAACAAGTGGTATAGTTTCTCGAGTAATCACAAATTAACAATAAACAATGTAGCTTGTATATATACAGTGGTAAATGATATTATTACAAAATAGTTGTATGACACGTACCAGCCTATGTTTGACAATAAAGATACATAACAAATGGGAATGGGAATGATAATTTCAATATTGATGTTCTAAAAGAATGGGTGGGATGTTAAAATTCCCCTCGAGTATTTATGATTGTTTTAATATACTTACAGAAGTGCTCAATTATATTTTCATTCTCAAGTTTCATAATGCTTACAAATTTCTCTTCATCGCTAAGATCTTTAAACTGTCCAGATATTTCAGCCATTTTATTGAGAAATACCCCCCTTTCAGCCTTATATACAATACAATCCATTATGGTATGAAATTCATCCCCAACCCTTCCCAAGTTACAGTCATTACAAGTTCTTAAATGTGAAGGTATTTTTTCCGGACGTCTATGTCTTCCAGTTTGAAAAGCCATGCTTTTCAGGGAACATTTCTTATGTGAGGTTCTTCCATACTTTCTTCCATAATAACAATGATAACGCTCACCAATTATTTTTCACCTCATCCCAGAACTCAACCTTCTCTTTAAACCTGTTTTTCCCCCATGTATGCCATTCAATGCAATGTTTATTCGTTCGTCACCTAAATAAATGAATAAATTATTGAATAAACAAACAAACAAATGAATAAATAACTAAATAAATAGTTAAATAAATAAACAAATGAATACAATAAGTTTCCGCAGGGATGTATGTATAGTGCAAGCAATATCAAATTAATTGTGAAGATTTAACTCAGGGTCTGCTTTTGCAGACTACATCACAGTGACTGTTTAAACTTTCATAGAACAAGAGGCGAATCAGAGACACCAGGAAACGCAGATTTCCGACCATCACCTCGTTTTATAGCTGTACTATAGCCATGACCACAATGATCTGAAAGACACGTCCTTTCACCTATATTCACTCTAATTTCGGGGGAAAAAACACCCCGGTTTTTAAAAATTATTTTAAACCAATCGGATATTTACATAGATGTATGTAACCGCTTACTGATTTACATGCACTTATTTTAGGCCTATTGTTTACTTTTATATTTGAATATAGTACCCCTCTCAGTACGAATGCCGGAATGGGTCCTGTAAAAAAAAAAAAGGCAATCTAGCAAACATGTAAATGTTTGTTTATGTTGTATGGTGAAATAATTCAGGAAAGCCTTTTCCTACGATCTCTTTTCAGTATTTCTACATTTAGGGAGGGGAACGGGGTAAAGTGTCCACAAATCATGATTGGAGAATGTTTGTACTTTGTCACTTTGTAAATATACATTGTAGCCTCTCTATTTTTGTAGCGTATGCTTTACTAATACATGTACTACTTGTTGTAAAGATGTTGGATGAATTGATGAGCATTTTTGTAATTTTAAGCTAACTTTTAACATTTCTCCACAATAATGCTCACTCTTCAGAACACGTACTTAAACTGTGTTTGTTACACACAAGTTTGTCTCAAATATTTTGAATGATCGTTGTAAGATAGGCCTATGATTAAGATATTTTCATGTAATAATTATGCATATGGATTATCATAATTCACGTTCCTAACACACACGCAATATAACTGGTGTGAAATGCCGGGGACAAAGTATCTCAGTTTACCCATAATTGGAAAATGCAACAAAATTCCACAACAATTTTTTAATTAAAAAAAAATACTTTTCATCATAAAAACATTATTGCAAGGTATAGAATACTGTGTACTTTTTGCGCATCCTTTGTTAAAACTCTCTTACATAAAAAATTATGTGTACATGACTGTAATATCGCTGTAGACTATGTCTTAAAGTGACTCGGTAACATTGCCTCAGATTCTGAAACAAAATCCTAGATTTAGCTCATGCTGCAGTCATAATTATAAACCTTTAGGTCAGTCAGGACATTCAGAAGTCAGTCAGAAATTTCATTTTTCGTTTTCCTAACGGTTTTTATAACACTATTGGGAAAAATGAGTATGGTAAAACCGGCCACTCAAACATTTTTACTTTTTTGAGGCACTTCATGATCATTTTGAAGCGCACTTTTTTAGGGCTTCAATATCACACCATATCACAGACACTGATAACACGTAAGGCCATGTATCTCAGATTTAACATTGTTAAACGATGCCTTTAAGGCAAGCTTTTGTTGATAAAATTAGTCTTAGCCTGTGTGTTACATTTGAGAATTTTACTAGGAAGCGAAGAATGTTTGGTACCATGAAGGACTGGAAAGGACGGGCCACGTAGAAGCTCGTTAAATCATTTAGTTAATGGTATTATGTAAAAGAAACCTACAGAGATGCAAGATGGCAATTGTCAGACATACCGAATTAGTTATTGCAAAACAAAAAGAAAAGGGGAAAAAAATACATTACCCAAAAAGTGGTCCCCTGTCGATGATGGGATCTACATTTACACATTTTCACTTCTCCTCTATTTCTTTGTTTTAGTGGTATTATATGTAGACTATGATTATTAGTTTATTATGTAGTTTGTCATATGTCAGTTTTGATATGGCGACCCCACCACAAGCCTCGTGCTTTAAAGGAATTTCGCTCCTTCCTATACAACACCGTAATTAATTATTTCCTAATATGCTCATTTTGTTTTTGTGAAGGAAATAAATACAATGTTATGTCCATACAAAAGCTTGTGTAGGCCTACTATATCCCTTGGGTCATAACAGACCTCCATCCTTTATGCCGATCGTTTACAATATATAAGGGGTGTATTATTGGTACTATGTTGCAGTCCTCTTCTTTTCCTTTTCTTTTCTCTTTCTCCAAGCTCTCTATCCTCTCCTCCTCCTTGCCTATCCCTTTCTTCCTTTCTTCTATTTACAATGTATATTATGTAGTTGTGTATTCGGGCGTACCCATTACAAGCTTTGCTTACCGGGATTCGCGCCTTCTTCCTTGTAATACAAGTTCTTAAATTATATTTATGTTCCTAAGTATAATTGTATTGTTTGAACAGATGTCAAATATGTTGTCAAATTGAATGGAAGAAAATAAATGTTCATTTGTATTGAATTGAATTGAATATTGGTGAAATATTTGACACTGAGCGCCAAGATTTAGGGACCGCCCCCCCCCAAAAAAAAAAATTACTCAACCTATATGCAAAATCGTGGTACAGCTGTAGATGTATCTGTGAACATTGATAGTTAAGACCTGTTGTAGGATATAAGCAAATTCATAAAAGGTCCATCAGTTTTGTAGTTAGATGGGGTGTCCCACTTCTCCCATTTCCAAGTTCGACCCGTTCTCCCATATATATGCCTACGCTGAAAAAAAGGAAAAATAAAACGAAGGAAAACAAAAAGAAGGAAAATCCAAGCACGTGACACGGAGCAATTAAACGCTGTGTTCCGCTTTTAATAAGCCAGTTCGTAAATACTTTCTGCGCATGGGCAGATAAAGGTAATTGTTCCCAAATTGTAAAACCCATCGAGACGCTCATGAAAATTGTGTAATCAGTATTCATGTATGCACCGACAGTACATTTATCTGATGCACAGGTGGAAGTATTTTTCTCAAGAGGCAAACAAAAGGTATTCATGAAGCACCTCCAGCACTTCGGCAGCGATTATTCTAAAATGCACAAGTGGGACGTATCCATCGTGTAAAAGATCTGTGGATATTTTGGGGTCATGCGTACCGAAGCTATTTAGGAACTGGCTCATTGGAATTGATTTGATTGATAGTTTTTTATAGAAAATTCCATGATCGAAGACAGGCAAATTAATTGACTTGGATAACAATCCTGCGTAATATGTTTAAACAGAAATATTTATATATATATATATATATATATATATATATATATATATATATATATATATATATATGCATCGCCATATACCATTGGCACCATATCACCTCTCACACTTAGATATTTTTTCCTTACGATATTTGTCTTAATTTCATTTTCTATCTTTAAAGAGATCTATTCTACTCACTATTTGAGGGATCCACACTAAACAAGCCCTGCTTCTTAGTGGACCTCTCCATTTCCTCAATTTTAGTATACAAAAATAATAGATAAAAATAAAACAACTTTAAGAATCATAATATTTACTTTCCATGTTAACTCTGTATTTTTTTAATAATCCAAATTATGAATAATGTTTTAGTCATTGATTAGTATTTTCTTCTTTTTGATTTGATTCTTTTGCATTGCTTACTGTATATTGATTTGTATATTCATGTTGTATACTATACAATTATTGTTCACTGCATATTGAATTGTATTGTGTTTGCAATGATGCTAGAAAAAATGGAAATGAAATAAACTAAACTGAAACTGATATACAAATTGACAAAGGGATAAAAACCATGTACAATGATAAGAAAAAGAATACAACTATGTACATGCATGTATATGCATTTGTACATGTTTTTATATTACACTTCTCCTATCTCTTTATTTTTGTCGGTATTTTATTTTATGTAGATAATGATTATTAGTGTAATATGTAGTTTGGTATTTTTGTGTAGATTATGGTTATTAGTTTATTACGTAGTTTATATGTATCATATGTCTGTTTTGTTATGGCGACCCTACCACAAGCCCTGTGCTTTCATGGAATTTAGCCTGCTTCCTGCCTGCCTGACATTGTAAATATATATGTCATGATATGTTCAGTTTGTTTATGTGAAGGAAATGAATGTTTATTGAAATTTGAAATTTGAATTATGCCTACTGAGCAAGAGGGGAAGTGAACGGGAGAGGAGGGATGATATTCGGATTTGAATTTGATTTGTTTGTTTATTTGTTTGTTTGTTAGTTTTATTTGTTTCAATACGGTGAAATATATAATGATAAGTCCGTATACAAAAAAAGACAACATTACAAAAATAACATCAATAATAATTACAAATTATTTACAAAGAATAAATACAAGTTACAAAAACTAAATACAAGTTTCATACAATTTTTTTTAAATTAGATAGTAGAGATAACAGAGATACAAGTTCTGTAAATAATCTCACTCGATTGGCGTATGTAATGCATTGTAGCCAGTATTATTTAATGTTAAATTTTTCGTCGTTTCCCGGAATCTTGCAAATAGAAATTTTAGGTAGGTAGATAGATATTAGATATCTAGATAGATAGATAGATAGATAGGTAAGTAGATAGGTAGGTAGCGATATAGAGAGATAGATAGATAGATAGGTAGGTAGGTATGTAGGTAGATAGATAGACAGATAGATATATAGATAGGTAGGTAGGTATGTAGGTAGATAGAGAGATAGATAGATAGGTAGATAGATAGGTAGGTAGGTATGTAGGTAGGTAGATAGGTAGATAGATACATGTAGATAATATATAGATAGGTAGGTAGGTATGTAGGTAGGTAGGTAGATAGATAGATAGATAGGTAGATAGGTAGATAGATAGATATATAGATAGGTAGGTAGGTATATGTAGGTAGGTAGATAGAGAGATATATAGATAGGTAGGTAGGTATGTAGGTAGGTAGATATATAGATAGATAGGTAGGTAGGTATGTAGATAGAGAGATAAAGAGATAGATAGATAGATAAGATAGATAGGTAGGTAGATAGGTAGGTAGGTATGTAGGTAGGTAGATGTAGAGAGATAGATAGATAGGTAGGTAGGTAGGTAGATAGAGAGATAGAGAGATGGATAGATGGATAGGTAGGTAGATAGATAGAGAGATATATAGATAGATAGATGGATAGGTAGGTAGATATAGATAGATAGGTAGATAGGTATGTAGGTACGTAGATGTAGAGAGATAGATAGGTAGATAGGTAGGTAGATAGAGAGATAGAGAGATATATAGATAGATAGATGGATAGGTAGGTAGATATAGATAGGTAGGTAGATAGGTATGTAGGTACGTAGATGTAGAGATAGATAGATAGGTAGATAGGTAGGTAGATAGAGAGATAGAGAGATAGTGAGATATATGGATAGATAGATGGATAGGTAGGTAGATATAGATAGATAGGTAGATAGGTAAATAGAGAGATAGAGAGGTAGATAAAGAAATATATAGATAGGTATAGGTAGATAGGTAAATAGAGAGAAAGAGAGATAAATAGATAAGTAGATAGATAGATAGGTAGGTAGGTAGATAGATAGATAGGTAGAGAGATAAGTAGATATACAGATGGATAGATAGGTAGGTAGATGGAATGAAAGCTATAGAAAGGTATAGATGGATAGATAGGTAGGTTAATATATAGATATATACATAGATAATGTACTTGTATTAACAAATATATATACATGTTTACCTTTCTATCTACGATAAAAGTAATTATTTAAAATCAGGTTAGGTGCTTTACAATAAAGGTATATATTATATTTCATTTTTCGAATGGTTCTAACTATAAATGCCAATCCGGGATGGCCTACGTGCATCTCTCTACCTGGAAGTGAAAAGTCATATAGCGGATACAGATCCGCACCTGTATGAACGTGCATTACAAGCTACTGGGGATATGTCACACAACACAAACAGAGCAACTTTTTGACAGACTTTATTATTTCTTTAAAGTTGATTAAAACCGAACGTTTCCCACACTCATTCCTCACCCAATCAGTCGCAAATTATAAGTGACTTTAAACTTACCGTTCGATCGGGTTGATAACTCTAGACTCGGTGGGTTGTATACTCCATTTTCTTTCCTTGCAGTTCCTATTTTAGGGCGTATATGATTTTATGTATATAACCTCCTTCATGCACGCATGGATATGTCCACAATGTTTTGTACACGCATACTAGTACTGCTCTCAGTTCGTGGCCGGTGATTTTGTCATTTCCTGTCCACTCTTAACTGATCACATTGCACCGTTTCGATGACATCATAATTCTGACAAATTTTGTGTCAATATTGAAAACAATAACCGTGCATGTATTCAAAGGCGTACGGGACGGGAAATGAAGGCCAGAGGTGAGGTCGGGGCTGATCTAGAGACAACAACTAGATAGCACTTATACAGTTCTATACTATATGCATAAGTCAGCACGCACTTATTTATTATGACGTCACAGGTCGAAATTCCAGTTGATACTAGTTGAAACCAGTAAGGATTTCCAACTGGTATCTACTGGTTTGAACTGGTCTCAACTGGTCTCAACTGGTACCAGTTAATACCAGTTGATACAATTTGGAAACCAGTAGAAATACCAGTTGACATCTGAGACCAGTTGATATTACCAGTTGATTTACCAGTTGATTTACCAGTTGAAAACCAGTAGATGATTACCAGTTGATTTACCAGTTAAAAACCAGTAGATGATTACCTCTTGATTTACCAGTTGAAAACCAGTAGATGATTACCAGTTGAATTACCAGTTGAAAACCAGTAGATGATTACCAGTTCATTGTTTCTTATGCATATTCATGATTAATTTGCATATTTTCACAGAAAATATAACTATCATGATCTATCAAGCAAATGTGACATTGCACATCAATTTTGTGACTTACATTTTCTTAGTCAATCATTGACAAATATATTATATATGTCTGATCATGTTTTTCATCTAATTTAAGACGTAAAAATAGATATATTGATATATATGTAATTACTAACCAGGAAACAACAGGTATAATTTTGTATATATGTATGTACGAGCTCCAGACTCCTAACTTTGAATAAAACTCATCTGTAATCCACTTCAAATGATCTTTGTGATGTGGTAATTGCAAGAGTTTATATGATATGATCTAGTTGGTGGCCAGATGCTAATATTGATTATTGATTATCGTAATATCAGTCGATTACTGGTCTCAACTGGTTTGTCAACTGGTTTCTCTTTTCTTCTTCTTCTTCTTACCCTCCTTCTCTTCTTTATATCTTCTTTCTTTCTCTTCTTCTTCTTCTTCTTTCCCTCCTTCTCCTCTTCTTTATATCTTTCTTTCTCTTTTTCTTCTTCTTCTTCTTACCCTCCTCTTCTTTATATCTTCTTTCTTTCTCTTCTTCTTCTTCTTTCCCCCCTTCTCCTCTTCTTTATATCTTTCTTTCTCTTCTTCTTCTTCTTACCCTCCTTCTCTTCTTTATATCTTCTTTCTTTCTTTTCTTCTTCTTCTTTCCCTCCTTCTCCTCTTCTTTATATCTTTCTTTCTCTTCTTCTTATTCTTACCCTCCTCTTCTTTATATCTTCTTTCTTTCTCTTCTTCTTCTTCTTTCCCTCCTTCTCCTCTTCTTTATATCTTTCTTTCTCTTCTTCTTCTTCTTACCCTCCTCTTCTTTATATCTTCTTTCTTTCTTTTCTTCTTCTTCTTTCCCTCCTTCTCCTCTTCTTTATATCTTTCTTTCTCTTCTTCTTCTTCTTACCCTCCTCTTCTTTATATCTTCTTTCTTTCTCTTCTTCTTCTTCTTTCCCTCCTTCTCCTCTTCTTTATATCTTTCTTTCTCTTCTTCTTCTTCTTACCCTCCTCTTCTTTATATCTTCTTTCTTTCTCTTCTTCTTCTTCTTTCCCTCCTTCTCCTCTTCTTTATATCTTTCTTTTTCTTCTTCTTCTTCTTACCCTCCTTCTCTTCTTTATATCTTCTTTCTTTCTTTTCTTCTTCTTCTTTCCCTCCTTCTCCTCTTCTTTATATCTTTCTTTCTCTTCTTCTTCTTCTTACCCTCCTCTTCTTTATATCTTCTTTCTTTCTCTTCTTCTTCTTCTTTCCCTCCTTCTCCTCTTCTTTATATCTTTCTTTCTCTTCTTCTTCTTCTTACCCTCCTCTTCTTTATATCTTCTTTCTTTCTCTTCTTCTTCTTCTTTCCCTCCTTCTCCTCTTCTTTATATCTTTCTTTTTCTTCTTCTTCTTCTTACCCTCCTTCTCTTCTTTATATCTTCTTTCTTTCTCTTCTTCTTCTTCTTTCCCCCCTTCTCCTCTTCTTTATATCTTTCTTTCTCTTTTTCTTCTTCTTCTTCTTACCCTCCTCTTCTTTATATCTTCTTTCTTTCTCTTCTTCTTCTTCTTTCCCCCTTCTCTTCTTTATATCTTTCTTTTTCTTCTTCTTCTTCTTACCCTCCTCTTCTTTATATCTTCTTTCTTTCTCTTCTTCTTCTTCTTTCCCTCCTTCTCCTCTTCTTTATATCTTTCTTTCTCTTCTTCTTCTTCTTACCCTCCTCTTCTTTATATCTTCTTTCTTTCTCTTCTTCTTCTTCTTTCCCCCCTTCTCCTCTTCTTTATATCTTTCTTTCTCTTTTCTTCTTCTTCTTCTTACCCTCCTCTTCTTTATATCTTCTTTCTTTCTCTTCTTCTTCTTCTTTCCCCTTCTCCTCTTCTTTATATCTTTCTTTCTCTTTTTCTTCTTCTTCTTCTTACCCTCTTCTTCTTTATATCTTCTTTCTTTCTCTTCTTCTTCTTCTTTCCCCCCTTCTCCTCTTCTTTATATCTTTCTTTCTCTTCTTCTTCTTCTTACCCTCCTCTTCTTTATATCTTCTTTCTTTCTCTTCTTCTTCTTCTTTCCCCCCTTCTCCTCTTCTTTATATCTTTCTTTCTCTTTTTCTTCTTCTTCTTCTTACCCTCCTCTTCTTTATATCTTCTTTCTTTCTCTTCTTCTTCTTCTTTCCCCCCTTCTCCTCTTCTTTATATCTTTCTTTCTCTTCTTCTTCTTCTTACCCTCCTTCTCTTCTTTATATCTTCTTTCTTTCTTTTCTTCTTCTTCTTTCCCTCCTTCTCCTCTTCTTTATATCTTTCTTTCTCTTCTTCTTCTTCTTACCCTCCTCTTCTTTATATCTTCTTTCTTTCTCTTCTTCTTCTTCTTTCCCTCCTTCTCCTCTTCTTTATATCTTTCTTTCTCTTCTTCTTCTTACCCTCCTCTTCTTTATATCTTCTTTCTTTCTCTTCTTCTTCTTCTTTCCCCCCTTCTCCTCTTCTTTATATCTTTCTTTCTCTTCTTCTTCTTCTTACCCTCCTTTATTTATTTATTTATTTATTTATTTATTTATTTCGGTTTAAAAAGACATATAAATATACATGATTCAAAGGTCCAAGGACCAAAACTGATCATGTTTACAAGTAATACAATAATCTTATAGATACAGTAAATATACAATAGTGAGCCAAACAGACAAGTATAACAAGTACAAGATGGCAATAAAGATTAAATATAATACATTTCAATCAATACAATACCAAAATAAACTAAGAGAAAGTAATGATCAAGAACGTCAAATTACTAAACTGGTTTAGGGTAATGGTAAAAGATAAACAGACAATAATAATAATGTTCAGTAACCAAACAATCGAACAAAATAGGGGAAAATAATATTTTGAAAATAGGCAACGATAAAAGCCTTAAAACCTGAATTAACATAATTACGTTTGAGTTGAATGGGTTACCACATAGAAATATATCTTTTATAACTTGGTATCGACTTTAAAAAGCAGATATACAATGGCATTATTAAAATATAACGTATACCAAAGAAGAATGTGTCAATTAGAATTATTATGTGGAGTATTGCAAAGAGGGAGAGAGAGAGAGAGAGAAGAGAGAGAGAGAGAGAAAATCAAGGATTATTAATAGTACGAACAAGAGAAGGAACAGCAGAATTTTGATACCGGCTAGTCCTGCACCTAGGAATGACCAAACCTTGATTATTACGGAGGGGCGAAAATTGGGCAAGGAATCTTTAGATGGTGGAAGTATGTCTCTGTGACGGGACGTCAGCAGCGAGTGGGCAAATTTGTTATCAAGCTCAATTCTTCTTGCTTGGAGGGAGGGTAGATTTAGACTCTTTAGCCTTTCATCATAGGTGAGAGGAGTGAAACCGAGAATGATCTTGGTCACACGTCTCTGAACTCTCTCAACTTTTTCAGACTGTTGACAAGTGATTGAAGAAGACCAGACAGTTGAGGCATACTCCAGAATGGGACGGATATGGGATGCGTAAATCGTAGTTAGGTCACTCAAGGATGCATTGTATTTCTTCAAGATGCACAACATAAACAATCGTCTCGAAGCTTTTTGAACGATATGATCAATTTGTTGACCCACTTCATATTACATTGTAAAGTAATGCCTAACAGTGACAGGTGTGTGACTTCCTGAAGAACAGTATCGCCGATCTTGATTTCAGGAAAGGTGGAGGTTCCGCATGAAGCATATGTTTATTATTTTACATTTTGACGGTTTGGGCGTCATGTGATTTGTGCTAGACCATTGGGTTAGCTGGGAGACCTGATCTTGCAATTGTGATTGCTGAGTATGTCTTCTAAATTCTGCTAGGGTTAGGTCGTCAACATATTTCCATCTATTTGGGGTGAAATCTGCAGCATCATTGATCATGATAAGAAATAGGATTGGGCCAAGCTTTGTGCCTTGTGGGACACCACATGTTATGTATTGAACTTGAGAGGTAATCCCACCAAGGCGGACAGTTTGGGATCTGTTGCTCAGGAAGTCACACACAACGGAAATGATAGATTGATTGACACCCATATATATCATCTTAGTTACTAAAACGGTATGATCGATAGCATCAAATGCTTTGGCATAGTCAATTGTGAAAATTGATGCAATCGTTCCCGATTTGTCAGTTTCACGCAAAATACAATCAACCAGGCTGAGGAGGTAATGTACAGTGGAAGAGCCTCTGACACTGCCAAACTGACGGTGGTCTATATGATTGGCTATATCACGTATAATCCACTCCACAAGAAACTCCTCAAAGACACGAGCAAAGACTGGTGTTACAGAGATAGGACGTAATTGATCCAGAGAATTGCATGGGTTTACTTTAGGAATCGGAATGATATTACCGATTTTCCAATACTCTGGAAACAGATATCTTCTTTCTTTCTCTTCTTCTTCTTCTTTCCCTCCTTCTCCTCTTTTTTTATATCTTTCTTTCTCTTCTTCTTCTTCTTACCCTCCTCTTCTTTATATCTTCTTTCTTTCTCTTCTTCTTCTTCTTTCCCCCCTTCTCCTCTTCTTTATATCTTTCTTTCTCTTCTTCTTCTTCTTACCCTCCTTCTCTTCTTTATATCTTCTTTCTTTCTCTTCTTCTTCTTCTTTCCCTCCTCTTCTTCTTTATATCTTTCTTTCTCTTCTTCTTCTTCTTCTTCGTTTTCCTCCTTCTCCTCCTCCATGATTCATACTCAGGTTTGGGTTACGATTGGGTCTAACTTGAAATTACCAATTCAGTTCATGGTACGCTAGATAATCACCACAATTAAGGCAATCCAATTCTTATACAAGTAAATATACATGCTGTCAAATGTACTTTTGAAATATATATATTAAAAAATAACATTACATTTTTTTCACATCAATATGTAGATATATAATTACATCAGTGAAAAAATAAATTGCACATGATACATGTATCTAAAATTATAGAAGTTTAGAAAATATAAATCACTTGAAAGTTCAAAGTCTACAAATCAATGACATTTGTTATCACTGCATGATAATTTTTCTAAAGCCCCCATCACACCAAAGTAGTTCTCACTACGTTCTCGAAAATGTTGCCAAACGGGCTCAAACTGTGTGCGAACAGAGCTGAACGTAATAGCAACTGTTTACGATCTGTTTAAGCGCTTCATGGACGGGCTCGGACTGGACTAATGTCTATAATACGATCCTAGTTCGTTCATTAAAGGCATCGTTTAACAATGTTAAATCTGAGATGCACGGCCCTACGTGTTATCAGTGTCTGTGATATGGTGTAATATTGAAGCCCTAAAAAAAATCGCGCTTCAAAATGACCAAGAAGTGCCTCAAAAAAGTAAAAATCTTTGAGTGACCGGTTTTACTATACTCGTTTTCCCCAATAGACTGTAGTGTTATGAAAACCGTTAGGAAAACGCAAAATTTGGTTTCGATTTCCAATCATAAATATCTTGATAATCAGACAGGCGACCGGCTTGTAAAAGTCATGGGGTTCCTGACTGACATAAAGGTTTATAATTATCATTGCAGCATGAGCTAAATCCAGAATTTTGTTTCAGAATCTGAGACAAAGTTACCGGATCCCTTAACAGTCCACAATACGTCCAACTCGTCTGTACCCGTCCACATTCAGTTCATATCAAGTTCAGATCGGGTAAATTTGACATTTCCAAGCAGTCCAAACCATTCTTACTAGTTCGCAACTTGTTCTAACTAGTTTATAACCCAACCACCCCGCTCAGAGACAGTTCAACTTGTCCTCATCTCGTTCTTAGTGCGTTCGAACGCGCTCCTATCGTGCGTGTGCAATCCCGTCCTGGTTCGAGGGCTATACAAACCCAACGCGTTCTTGCTAATTGATGCTCGACCACATCACGTTGTAACACGTTCCTAGTAGGATCGAAGTACGGCAATTCCGTTCGTAGTACGTCCATCTCGTTTTAAGTCCGTTGTCACTCCGTCTAATTGCAGGACGGGGAACATTTTGAACAGGCTCAAAGTTCTAAAGCGCCCTTCCCGTCCAAGCCAGTCTGAGCCCGTCCATGAAGTTCTTAAACAGATCGTAAACAGTTGCTACTACGTTCACTCCGTTCGCACACAGTTTGAGCCCGTTTGGAACATTTTACAGAACGTAGTGAGAACTAGTTTGGTGTGATGGGGGCTTCACTTGAATGTCTTGATCTGCAAAGCTTGAAGCGTTGAAGTTGAACGGGAATGAGGAATAGCGAGAACGCGCTGGGTCTTTATAGCTCCCGAGCCAGGACCGGATTGCACACACTCTAGGAGCGCGTTCGAACGCACTAAGAACGAGATGAGGACGAGTTGAACTGTCTCTGAACGGGGTGGTCGGGTTAAAAACTAGTTAGAACAAGTGGCGAACTAGTTATAATGGGTTTGGACGTATTAGGAACGAGGTAGAACAAGATAATAATGGGTTTAAACTGACTACGGACTGGCTTGGACCGCCTGGAAATGGCAAATTTACCCGATCTGAACTTGATATGAACTGACTGTGGACGGGGTACAGACGAGATGGACGTATTGAGGACTGTTTATGAACGAATTAGGATCGTATTATAGACATTATTTACACATTCTGCCCCGACCACAACCCGTTTCATGATATTCTAGGACGGTTCCAGAACGTAATTAGAACTAGCTTGGTGTAATGGGGGCTTAAGCAGAGGCGTATGCAGTGTTGAGAACCAGCTTGTGAGCATGCATAATTATGATAGCTATTGAACTTTTAAAACTTGTACACAAGGCACGTCCTAGATATTTTGTAATTGTAGTGTCCTATTCGTTACCAAGTATTGTGGAGTATGTTGTGATTATTAATCGACATCAAACGTGTCATTTCACTTTGTATTTGGACTGCGCTAAGGCCATTACAAAGAAACATGTTTAGCGTCCTGCCCTTTTGAAAAATAGGAAAGAGGGGGCCCTTTTTTCTTTTTTCTTTTTCTTCTTCAAAATGGTCGCTCAGTACATTTTCCCAGACGTCCAGCCAGTCGGGCTATTTTTCAAGATGGCCGCCAGCATTTATGTTTTATTTTTAATTCAGAAAAACATCATTTAGCAGTATGTTTTTCATGTTTTTTCATTCAAAAAAAGAAACAAAAAAAGGAGGAAAAAAAAGGAAGCGGGCGGGGACGCTAAACATGATTTTGTTTTGGTGTAATGGCCTAAGCTCTAAGAAGGGGTATTAACTACGTGTATGTACTCAAATCTGGGATGTAGTCTGTAAAGAATGGGACATAATACATGTACACTGTTACATGCAGCTTGGATTTGTTCAAAACTCTCACAATTCAACCATATCGTTTGCTTGGAGCCAGAAGGGCATTAACTCAAATACTTTAACACAGAGTTAACACAAACGGAATGAGGATGGCTCCACCGACCGCTTCTATACAGAGACTAGAGTACATCGTATGGGGTAGTGAGGGGAGGGAAAAGGCGCGGTTCAGCTGGATCGAAATCGGGACCGAAATGAATGAGATGCTACAATATAATGTTCTATTGTACCTTGGATTGAAGTGAATTGAAATGAAATAAATCTGAAACATACTATCACAAAACTTTAAAGGGAGTGTAGCAGGGCAAATACTGGTTAACGCCATCTACGTCTTCTTTTAGACAACTGCACGTAAACGAATGGACTTGATTAACAGTAGTCAGCGACTTAATCTCTACATAGTCAGCGCGCTAGCCATCGCAAAACAGACCGAAGTTATGCTACACTCTCCTTAACAGTGTGCATCATTAAACCGTTTTAAGCGGAGTCTAAGTTCACTTGATGCAGAAGCTTTGAATCTGACACCACCCTTTTTTGTGTGTGTAATTTCCATTGTATTATTTCTTTGTCTCTTTTTTTTTGCGGTGTCAGTTTTTGCATTTTGTGTAGCATCATCTACCTATAAGTTTCTGTAAACTTTTGATGATCCAGGCCAAACAAATATTTGATTGTATTCTTTGACTTTGCATGTGTTTATGAAAGTGGTGAAAAAGTTTCATTTACATTCAATTCAATTTAAACTGAGAGGTAAGTGCCCCTTGAGTCCCTTTCAACTTTGAAATTAGGTAACACATCTTGCGACATATTCCACAGAATCCCCATCATGTACCACACATGACCCCATCGGATCCAGGAGAAAACGACCTACATATTATATGGTTTGAGGAAAAGACAAAAGAGCAAGAGAAAAAATAGACACCCAGACACAAAGAACATGTGCAGGCATATCGACAAATGTTTATATCGATTGGCAGATAACAGATTAGACAGACAGTACTGGGAAAACTGTATGAGTTCATCATTTGAATTTTCAGACCTCTTGCAGTGAGCAGTACGATTGTCACACTCATTTCTACAATGGCGACCAAATTGTTGATGTTCGCTTCTCTTGCTTTTGGGTTGGCAGCAATGGCGGCAGCTCAGTCCGACTGCAGACCAACGTACGACCCTAAGTTGGACTGCAGGAAAGACGCTGCACCGGGATGGCTCAACGCTTTGACTATGATGTACAAGTACTTTCCCCGGGCACTGAAGCAGGCGGACGCCACTCAAGTTTGCAGGCCGTATGATAATGAGATGTGTAGCGGCAGGGGCTTTCAATCATATCTTGTGTCCTATCTGACGGATGAGGAATGGGAGGAGGCAATCCTGAAAGCCTACGACGACGCCTGCATCAAGAACGGAGACCTCTTCTGGACAGGGGTTCGGAAAATATCTCGTGGAAAGCTCTACTACACCGACAGTTCTCGGTCCAAAAGTTCCAAACACGCCTTCGACGGTGGCATGCCAAGGAAGCTGTCTAAAGGCCAATGTGTCGCCGTGGACGCCAAAACACGCAAAATGGTATTGCGAGACTGCGACATGAAATTGCCCTACATGTGCAAGATAATGCCTAGTAGCCATTAGACTTCCTGAGAGAGAGAGAGAGAAAAATAGGGGTCTACGCCACTGCATTAACCTCGCATTCGTTTCAGAGAACGTTGTCGATCATCCATCTATAAACTAAATTACCATTCCCAGGTTTTCCATGTTGACTCTCATCACTTCATTACACACGGAAAATGCTGTCTTTTTCTTGCTGTGTAAAGATCCAGGAATTATATACCAAATCACTAGCTACAACACTCTCCATCACAACTACAGCCGAAGTACTGGTTCACAGGACTTCTCTCCAGTGCTCCTAAGAACTTTACCAAACTCTCTTTAAAAAACCCTCTCTTTAAAAAGTATGATAAAAGACTGGACAAAGAAAGTTTTCAAGAAATGCTCACTTCTAATTGATACTGCATGGAACCGTCCTCCTCCTCTTTTGAACTCTTACGCATAACGATGGCGATGCAACAACGGTGAAATCGCATCTCGAACCAACCGGTACAACAATGAAAAATTCACACGCCAAACTCTTTATCAAACTCTTATATTGACTATTAACCTGAACGATAGACTTTTAGTCTTCACTTGACAACGACGACGATGCTCTTTTCTTCTTATTTGAATGTCGAGTCGATATAGATGAAATTAATTAGTGATTAAATTTCCTTTAAATCACACATAATCAGACATGTTGCTATCGTTTTATTTGGAAGTGGCGTGGGGGTAAGATCATCAAAGACCTTCATTTTTATTTCTATTTCATTTTTGTTGGTTGCTTGTTTTTATTCATATTCCATGCAAAATTAACAAAGCATAATACTTTTTACAAAACATTAACATTTCTTTAAAGGTATTGCAAAGTTTTGGGAAATTTTGAAAATTGGATTGAAAGTAATTCTTAAAAATGTTGATATATTTGGATGCCCCTTTGGATGTATTATAAGCACTAGAAAATTTAGCTCCTAAAACACTTCTGCTTTCGAGAAATTGAATAATCAAAAATTTACCGGTGCTCCCGGTAAATTTCAAATATTTCAAATAGCTCCTGAGGCCATTCCGTGGTAGCTGTGACCATGAAAATCTCAGAATATTTAGTTCTGATATATAATTTCCAAACGGGAATAGCAAATCGGTCGATTGTAGTCAAGAAACATTGTTTTAAAGCTAAAGTAATTAGTAAATAGTCTTGAGAGGGCGCTATACAACATAAAGAGTTTATTATTTACAATTTCATCACATTAGACTCGATTTCAACCGCGACAACGATCATTGAATATTGTTAAATCGCATATGCTTCCAATATGTTCATTTGAACCAAATTCATGACCCCATACCAAAACTTTGTAATACCTTTAAGTAATACGGAGGTAAATAATTCTGAATCATAGTAATGAATGACGTGAAAGAAGGTTCTGTATTAAAACCATTCAATATGGAAAGAAAAATGAACCTCTTGTAAAGGTAGGCTTGTTGCGTGTAGGTTCACTGAATTACTTAAACTACTGACTTAAAGAGAAGGTTGAGTTCTGGTCATGCGATTGAATTGTGAAAGAAATGGTGTGGAAATGATCAGAGAGGTTGATCATCTAGTATATAAGTATTTGTGTGTACCGCAAGGTTCTGGAATCATCAAAATGATAAGAAATTTGGCCAAGTCTTGGTAAAGTTACAAGCACTGTAGACAGAAAGATGAATATGGGACTACACAAACACGTGGCATAGAAATCCGTCCCGATTTTTATGCTGTGCCATATTTAGAATGTTAAAGCATTTGAAGAGCCATGCTTTTCAGGGAACATTTTTTTATCTGATGTTCTTCCACACTTGCATAATAACAATGATAACGCTCACAAATAATTTGTCACCTCTTCCCAGAACTCAACCTTCTCTTTAATATACAGAAGGAAAAAATACGCATTAACTAGAATGAGACAAAAAAGGAAATGAAACAAAATACAACATGTTACAGCTGAAAGTGACAAAGCGACAAAATGTGAGTTGATAATGGAATAAACATGAGAGAGGAGATTAGATGAATACAAGAGTAGATAAAGAGGGTGAATTTACGAGGAAAAGGAGATGGAGTTGAGATATGGAAGAGACGAAATCAACGGAGAGGGGACGATAAGAGAGAGATTGAGAGGGCAAGAACGAGAGAAATAGAGAGAGAGAGAGAGAGAGGGGTGGGGGAAGATATGTATTTCCCCCTTTCTCTCTACCCCACCCCCTCTTTCTCTCCTTCTCTATCTTGCCCTCTCAATCTCTCTCTCTTATCCTCCCTCTCCCGTTGATTTCGTCCCACAACACTTTTATATTGAAAATGCTAAGATGAACAATGTCCAACGACATGCAGAGTGAAAATATTAGAAAATATATCAATTCACAACGCTAGATGGAATACACGAGAGGCAATGATTTAACTTCACAAGCGCGTTCAATTTATTCTAATCAGGTGAAGTGGTGATAAAAACAATTCGAAAACGTTTTTGAAGTTCAATCCATGCCTCTTGTGTATTCCATCTAGCGTTGCGAATTTATATATTCTCTACTATATACATAAATAGATGTATATATATATAGAGAGAGAGAGGGAGAGAGGGAGTAAGAGATAGAGAGAGTAAGAGATAGAGAGAGTAAGAGAGAGAGAGAGAGAAAAAAAAAAGAGAAAATGGCGCTATGGGGAGGGGGGATGGGGGAGGCCGACATTTTATGTAAAGTTGCAGAGGGCGCTACGCAAAATAAGTTTTTGTGAGATAATGAAAAACTGAGTGTCAAATTTTAAAGAATATACAATTTAATACAATTAAATCATCTTTGTTTGATCAAAATCGGTTCAGAGACGGCTGAAATACCCATAAATATAACTATTTCTTATATTGGTGGTGCCCCACATAATTATATTCGGTAATTTTGAACCAGCCGTTGAAAAACGAGATAGCGCCTTCTACGTTTTATTCCAGCCAATGCCAATATTGGCTTTTTGTTGCCTTTTTCGTGTTGGTTATATTACGCACAACCAGCCGGCCCGTGTGCTTATTGTTATTATTAATCAATTAATTAATTAACGGTCACCGTATTTTTTTTAAGTGGAGCTGAATTGGTATGATCGTATTCAATCTAAATGCACACATTTTGGGGTCTACAATTACCTTCATAGCAATTTTAGGTTCTAAAGGGCACTAAAAATGTCATAAATAAGAATAAGAGCAATAAACATGCACTTTGAAGGCATTTGCGGTCTTAACTAAACAAGAACTCAACTATCCCTTTAATATGTAATATGCAATTCGAAATACATTTTCTAAAAAAATACATAATATAGATTTTCACAAAGATAACTTTGACGGCTGAATGCATGGTTGCTCAAAAAGATCATTGTTAATGTTATTATTATTATTATTATTATTATTATTATTATTATTATTATTATTATTATTATTATGATCATTATTATTATCATAATATAATATTATCATTATTATTATTATTATTTTTATAATCATTATAATTATTACCATTATTATTTTTATTAATATTATTATTATAATTATTATTATTATTGATCAGTCCTCTTTATTCTCTATCTGATTAGTCTCAAACTTTCACTAAGCTCTTTCAATTTAGTTCCACAGTTCTACTGTACCCTGCACAAATTGCTACTCGACACCGAAAAAGAATGCAATGATATTATCCATGACCCCTAAAAGATAAAGGAGGGGGCATGGGTAATATTTATATTTAAAAACATGAAAATGGGAGAAATGATGTTCCCCTTCCACCTCCTTCTCCACTCTTCCTTCTTCTCCTCCTCCTCTTCTTTATACATTATCTTTTTTCTCTCTTTCTCCTCCTCCTCATCTCATCTTTTTCTTCTTACTCTTCCTCTTCTTTTTCTTCTTCCTCCTCCTCCTCTTCTTTATATATATCTCTCTTCCTTTCTCCTCTTCCTCCTCCTCCGCTTCTTTGTCTTTTTTCTTTCTTTCTCGTTTTCTTCTTCTTCCTCCTCCTCTTTTTTTAAAATATATCTATCTTTCTTTCTTTCTCTTCTTCCTCCTCCTACGCTTCTTTATATCTTTCTCTTCCTCCTCCTCTTCTTTATATCTTTTTTTCTTTCTCTTCTTTCGCCTCCTCCACTTCTTTTAATTGTTCTTTCTGTCTCCTTTTCTTCTTCTTCCTCCTCTTCTTTATATCTATATCTTTCTTTCTTTCTCTTCTTCCTCCTCCTACACTTCTTTATATCTTTCTTGTCTCTTTTTCTTCTTCTTTCTCTTCTTCCCCTCCTCTTCTTTGTATCTTTCTTTCTCTTCTTCTTCTTCTGTTTTCTTCTTGTTCTTGTTCTTTCGTTTTTGTTTCTTCTCCTTCTCCTCCTCCATTATTCATACTAAGGTTTGGGTTACGATTGTGGGTCTAACTTGAAATTACCAATTCAGTTCATGGTACCCTAGATATTACCACAACGCAATCCAATTCTTACACAAGTAAATATACCGGTACCTGCTGTCAAATGTACTTTTGTTGTATCAAAAAATAACATTTAATTTTTTTTCACATCAATATAGATATATAATTACATCACTGAAAAAATAAATTGCACATGATACATGTATCTAAAATTATAGAAGTTTAGAAAAATAAATCATTGTACATCGTATGGGGTAGTGAGGGGGGACTTGATGGGGCGGTTCAGCCGGACCGAAATGAATGAGATGCCACAATATATGTTCTATATCACTTTGGTTTGAAGTGAATTGAAATGAAATTAATCTGGAACATACTATCACGAAAAATAACAGTGTGCATAATTAAACAGTTTTAAGCGGTGTCTAAAAGTTCATCTGATACAGAAGCTTTGAATCTGACAACCACCCTTTTATGTGTGTAATTTCCATTAATTGTATTATTTCTTCGTCTCTTTTTTTTTGCGGTGTCAGTCTTTGCATTTTGTGTAGCATCATCTACCTATAAGTTTCTGTAAATTTTTGATGATCCAACCACTTCATAATTTCCTTCAGAGTATTTTCTATTCTATTGTCTTATCCATATTTGTGAGAAATAGTTGATTGTATTCTTTGACTTTGCATGTATTTATGAAAGTGGCGAATAAAAGTGCGAAATGCTCAGACTAAGAATGTATTTTGTTCTCTATATTTTAAGCAGTGATGTTAAAGATTGATTTGCCTTTCTTTCTTTCTTTCGTGAATATTTACATAAATTTCTCAATATGATAATATACTATGGTCTGAACAGATCATTGATAATAATCGGTGTATACGCTAATTTGTAATTTCTATTGATTTGTAATTGCTCATTGAAAATTATCATTCTTATTACGGCTTTGTTCAATATTCACTCTTATTCTTTACTTATTTTCTGTTATATGTTACTATGTATTGATGTTTTTGATGATGTTCATATTGTTTATATTGTTCAAGTAGTTTTTATCTTCATATTGTTATGGGGTATGTTGCATTTGTTTACAGGGCCCCCTGGAAAACAGTACTTTGATTACTGACGGGGTTACCCTGAAAGCTGAAGCTAAGTGTCCCTTGGGTCCCTTTCAACTTTGAAATCCACTAACACACCTTGCTGCATATTGCACAGAATCCCCAGCACTCATGACCCCATCGGATCCAGGGGGAAACAACCTACATAATGTATGGTTTGAGGGAAAGACAAAATAGACACACAGACACAAAGAACAGGTGCAGGCATATCCACAAATGTTTATATTGATTGGCAGATAACAGACATGAAATAGGTGATATAGGTCGGGTGGAGGCATGTCGATCTGTAAAATCTTCACTTCAATTGACATAGACAAAAACGAGGTAAATACATGCAGAGTGGTGGGGACGTGTCCACTAACCTTCTTCTCCATTGGCCAATATCAGACATGAAAAGGCTGAAAGAGGAGAGGAGGGTATAGGGGGCGTGTCCACTAGCTTAATCATCTCCATATCAGCAGGTTACAGACATTATGAAAGACATCAGAGACTCTTGAAAGATACACGTATGTTGGAAGGAAAATGCTAAGGTACTAAGCTAAGAAGGGAGCATTGAACCGACCGGAATCTAAGAGACAATTAATATATGGAGTGGAATAGTGCACTAGATTTGTAGAGAACAGATATGTGTGGAAAAATGCTGCCTTCAACTTCCGAGCTGGGAGAAGAGACCATGGTAGATAGATACATTGGAAGTTAGACATTACAAGGTCAGACGGGGGATGTAGGGGCCTATCCACTAGCCTTCATCTCGATTGGCCCATAACAGACCTGACAATATTGCAGATGTAAATCAAAATCTGATGGGTGCCCCTTTTCCGTCGACAAATTAATGCCCATTTTCAATTCTTATAAGTGCCTTTTTTCATCCCTGGTGAGTGCCTCTTTTCAGGTGTAAGAAGTACCCCATTTTCACCTCTGATGACTGTCCTTTGTACTTTGGTACGTGCTCCTTTCCTTTTCTAATAAGTGTCTTATCCCTTTCGATAATTGTCCCCTTTTCCTCTCATCATTAAACGTGCCCCTTATTTAAAGCGACTAAGAGCAATTTCCCTTAAAGCTCACTCGCTACGCTCGCTCGCATTTATAAATGATATAATTATGTTACTTATCAAAGGTCTTTTCAGTCTTCCTTTATGAGAATGTGCTTATACCCCCATCAGGATTGGGTGTTTTCATCTTTATAAGATGTAATTTTCGCACTGCCAACTCACAAATCTTAAAAATTTTCCTCGCTCGCTTCGCTCACAAATGAATATTCAGACCAACACACCCAACTGCAAAGTATGATGCTTAAGCAATATCTTGTATGATGTATAAAAAGAAAGAAATATTGAAATCATCCCTGATAATGTAATCACAATGTAGGGGTATATACCAATGTCTAAAAAATGGTATATTTTCGCCTTGAGATTTCCCTTTGTAGGCGCCCTTTTTTCAAGAAAGTGCCCTTTTTGTTGGTACCCCTTAAAAGTCGCTCCGCCACCCTGGAATAAACATATGGTTGTATGCTGTCCATACAGATTCTTTCTGTTCCTGAACATAAAGATTGACAGCGCCAAGATGCCAGACAGTGTGGGCGTGGCGCGCTTAACCCATGGATAAAACCTTGGTGGTATCGACGTTCATGGGTATAAGTACTGGGAAAATTGTATGAGTTCATCATTTGAATTTTCAGACCTCTTGCAGTGAGCAGTACGATTGTCACACTCATTTCTACAATGGCGACCAAATTGTTGATGTTCGCTTCTCTTGCTTTTGGGTTGGCAGCAATGGCGGCAGCTCAGTCCGACTGCAGACCAACGTACGACCCTAAGTTGGACTGCAGGAAAGACGCTGCACCGGGATGGCTCAACGCTTTGACTATGATGTACAAGTACTTTCCCCGGGAACTGAAGCAGGCGGACGCCACTCAAGTTTGCAGGCCGTATGATAATGAGATGTGTAGCGGCAGGGGCTTTCAATCATATCTTGTGTCCTATCTGACGGATAAGGAATGGGAGGAGGCAATCCTGAAAGCCTACGACGACGCCTGCATCAAGAACGGAGACCTCTTCTGGACAGGGGCTAGGGCAATATATCGTGGAAAGCTCTACTACACCGACAGTTCTCGGTCCAGAAGTTCCAAACACGCCTTCGACGGTGGCTTGCCAAGGAAGCTGCCTGAAGGCCAATGTGTCGCCGTGGACGCCAAAACACGCAAAATGGTATTGCGAGACTGCAACATGAAATTGCCCTACATGTGCAAGATAATGCCTAGTGGCCATTAGACTTCCTGAGAGAGAGAGAGAAATAGGGGTCTACGCCACTGCATTAACCTCGCATTCATTTCAGAGAACGTTGTCGATCATCCATCTATAAACTAAACTACCACTCCCGGGTTTTCCATGTTGACTCTCATCACTTCATTACACACGGAAAATGCTGTCTTTTTCTTGCTGTGTAAAGATCCAGGAATTATATACCAAAGCACTAGCTACAACACTCTCCATCACAACTACAGCCGAAGTACTGGTTCACAGGACTTCTCTCCAGTGCTCCTAAGAACTTTACCAAACTCTCTTTAAAAAACCCTCTCTTTAAAAAGTATGATAAAAGACTGGACAAAGAAAGTTTTCAAGAAATGCCCACTTGTAATTGATACTGCATTGAACCGTCCTCCTCCTCATTTGAACTCTAACGCATAACGATGGCGATGCAACAACGGTGAAAACGCATCTTGAACCAACCGGTACAACAATGAAAAACACGCCAAACTCTTTATCAAACTCTTATATTGACTATTAACCTGAACGATAGACTTTTAGTCTTCACTTGACAACGACGACGATGCTTTTTCTTCTTATTTGAATGTCGAGTCGATATAGATGAAATTAATTAGTGATTAAATTTCCTTTAAATTACACATAATCAGACATGTTGCTATCGTTTTATTTGGAAGTGGTGTGGGGTAAGATCATCAAAGACCTTAATTTTATTTCTATTTCATTTTTGTTGGTTGCTTGTTTTTATTCATATTCCATGCAAAATTAACAAAGCATAATACTTTTTACAAAACATTAACATTTCTTTAAGTAATACGGAGGTAAATAATCCTGAATCATAGTAATGAATGACGTGAAAGAAGGTTCTGTATTAAAACCATTCAATATGGAAAAAGAAAAATGAACCTCTTGTAAAGGTAGGCTTGTTGCGTGTAGGTTCACTAAATTGATTAATTAATTAATTATGTTCACTGAATTAATTAATTAATTAGAAAAAAAAGCATTAACTAGAATGAGACAAAAAAGGAAATGAAACAAAATACAACATGTTACAAATGAAAGTGACAAAGCGACAAAATGTGAGTTGATAATGGAGTAAACATGAGAAAGGAGATTAGATGAATACAAGAGTAGATAAAGAGGGTGAAATATACGAGGAAAAGGAGATGGAGTTGAGATATGGAAGATACGAAATCAACGGGAGAGGGGACGATAAGAGAGAGACTGAGAGGGCAAGAACGAGAGAGAAATAGAGAGAGAGAGAGAGAGAGAGAGAGAGAGAGAGAAGAGGGTGGGGGAAGATATGTATTTCCCCCTTTCTCTCTACCCAACCCCCTCTCTCTCTCTCTTTCTCTATCTTGCCCTCTCAATCTCTCTATTATCCTCCCTCTCCCGTTGATTTCGTCCCACAACACCTTTATATTGAAAATGCTAAGATGAACAATGTCCAACGAGATGCAGAGTGAAAATATTAGAAAATATATCAATTCACAACGCTAGATAGAATACACGAGAGGCAATGATTTAACTTCACAAGCGCTTTCAATTTATTCTAATCAGGTTAAGTGATGATAAAAACAATTCGAAAGCGTTTTTGAAGTTCAATCCATACCTCTTGTGTATTCCATCTAGCGTTGCGAATTTATATATTCTCTACTCTATACATAAATAGATGTATATATATATATATATATATAGAGAGAGAGAGAGAGAGAGAGAGAGAGAGGGAGTAAGAGATAGAGAGAGTAAGAGAGAGAGAGAGAGAGAAAAAAAAGAGAAAATGGCGCTATGGGGAGGGGGAATGGGGGAGGACGACATTTTATGTAAAGTTGCAGAGGGCGCTACGCAAAATAAGTTTTTGTGAGATAATGAAAAACTGAGTGTCAAATTTTAAAGAATATACAATTTAATACAATTAAATCATCTTTGTTTGATCAAAATCGGTTCAGAGACGGCTGAAATACCCATAAATATAACTATTTCTTATATTGGTGGTGCCCCACATAATTATATTCGGTAATTTTGAACCAGCCGTTGAAAAACGAGATAGCGCCTTATACGTTTTATTCCAGCCAATGCCAATATTGGCTTTTTGTTGCCTTTTTCGTGTTGGTTATATTACGCACAACCAGCCGGCCCGTGTGCTTATTGTTATTATTAATCAATTAATTAATTAACGGTCACCGTATTTTTTTTAAGTGGAGCTGAATTGGTATGATCGTATTCAATCTAAATGCACACATTTTGGGGTCTACAATTACCTTCATAGCAATTTTAGGTTCTAAAAGGGCACTAAAAATGTCATAAATAAGAATAAGAGCAATAACCATGCACTTTGAAGGCATTTGCGGTCTTAACTAAACAAGAACTCAACTATCCCTTTAATATGTAATATGCAATTCGAAATACATTTTCTAAAAAAATACATAATATAGATTTTCACAAAGATAACTTTGACGGCTGAATGCATGGTTGCTCAAAAAGATCATTGTTAATGTTATTATTATTATTATTATTATTATTATTATTATTATTATTATTATGATCATTATTATTATCATAATATAATATTATCATTATTATTATTATTATTTTATAATCATTATAATTATTACCATTATTATTTTTATTAATATTATTATTATAATTATTATTATTATTGATCAGTCCTCTTTATTCTCTATCTGATTAGTCTCAAACTTTCACTAAGCTCTTTCAATTTAGTTCCACAGTTCTACTGTACCCTGCACAAATTGCTACTCGACACCGAAAAAGAATGCAATGATATTATCCATGACCCCTAAAAGATAAAGGAGGGGGGGGGGGCATGGGTAATATTTATATTTTAAAAACATGAAAATGGGAGAAATGATTAACCATAAATGATTGTTCCCCTTCCACCTCCTTCTCCACTCTTCCTTCTTCTCCTCCTCCTCTTCTTTATACATTATCTTTTTTCTCTCTTTCTCCTCCTCCTCATCTCATCTTTTTCTTCTTACTCTTCCTCTTCTTTTCTTCTTCCTCCTCCTCCTCTTCTTTATATATATCTCTCTTCCTTTCTCCTCTTCCTCCTCCTCCGCTTCTTTGTCTTTTTTCTTTCTTTCTCGTTTTCTTCCTCTTCCTCCTCCTCTTTTTTTAAATATATCTATCTTTCTTTCTTTCTCTTCTTCCTCCTCCTACGCTTCTTTATATCTTTCTCTTCCTCCTCCTCTTCTTTATATCTTTTTTTCTTTCTCTTCTTTCGCCTCCTCCACTTCTTTTTATTGTTCTTTCTGTCTCCTTTTCTTCTTCTTCCTCCTCTTCTTTATATCTATATCTTTCTTTCTTTCTCTTCTTCCTCCTCCTACACTTCTTTATATCTTTCTTGTCTCTTTTTCTTCTTCTTTCTCTTCTTCCCCCTCCTCTTCTTTGTATCTTTCTTTCTCTTCTTCTTCTTCTGTTTTCTTCTTGTTCTTGTTCTTTCGTTTTTGTTTCTTCTCCTTCTCCTCCTCCATTATTCATACTAAGGTTTGGGTTACGATTGTGGGTCTAACTTGAAATTACCAATTCAGTTCATGGTACCCTAGATATTACCACAACGCAATCCAATTCTTACACAAGTAAATATACCGGTACCTGCTGTCAAATGTACTTTTGTTGTATCAAAAAATAACATTTAATTTTTTCACATCAATATAGATATATAATTACATCACTGAAAAAATAAATTGCACATGATACATGTATCTAAAATTATAGAAGTTTAGAAAAATAAATCATTGTACATCGTATGGGGTAGTGAGGGGGGACTTGATGGGGCGGTTCAGCCGGACCGAAATGAATGAGATGCCACAATATATGTTCTATATCACTTTGGTTTGAAGTGAATTGAAATGAAATTAATCTGGAACATACTATCACGAAAAATAACAGTGTGCATAATTAAACAGTTTTAAGCGGTGTCTAAAAGTTCATCTGATACAGAAGCTTTGAATCTGACAACCACCCTTTTTTATGTGTGTAATTTCCATTAATTGTATTATTTCTTCGTCTCTTTTTTTTTGCGGTGTCAGTCTTTGCATTTTGTGTAGCATCATCTACCTATAAGTTTCTGTAAATTTTTGATGATCCAACCACTTCATAATTTCCTTCAGAGTATTTTCTATTCTATTGTCTTATCCATATTTGTGAGAAATAGTTGATTGTATTCTTTGACTTTGCATGTATTTATGAAAGTGGCGAATAAAAGTGCGAAATGCTCAGACTAAGAATGAATTTTGTTCTCTATATTTTAAGCAGTGATGTTAAAGATTGATTTGCCTTTCTTTCTTTCTTTCGTGCATATTTACATAAATTTCTCAATATGATAATATACTATGGTCTGAACAGATCATTGATAATAATCGGTGTATACGCTAATTTGTAATTTCTATTGATTTGTAATTGCTCATTGAAAATTATCATTCTTATTACGGCTTTGTTCAATATTCACTCTTATTCTTTACTTATTTTCTGTTATATGTTACTATGTATTGATCTTTTTGATGATGTTCATATTGTTTATATTGTTCAAGTAGTTTTTATCTTCATATTGTTATTGGGTATGTTGCATTTGGTTACAGGGCCCCCTGGAAATTAAAACAGCACTTTGATTACTGACGGGGCTACCCTGTTTAAATAAAACGGAAGAAATAAATAAATAAATAAATAAAGTAAATTCGATTCAATTCAAGCTGAAAGCCAAGGGCCCCTTGGGTCCCTTTCAACTTTGAAATCCACTAACACACCTTGCGGCATATTGCACAGAATCCCCAGCACTCATGACCCCATCGGATCCAGGGGAAACAACCTACATAATGTATGGTTTGAGGGAAAGACAAAATAGACACACAGACACAAAGAACAGGTGCAGGCATATCCACAAATGTTTATATTGATTGGCAGATAACAGACATGAAATAGGTGATATAGGTCGGGTGGAGGCATGTCGATCTGTAAAATCTTCACTTCAATTGGCATAGACAAAAACGAGGTAAATACATGCAGAGTGGTGGGGCGTGTCCACTAACCTTCTTCTCCATTGGCCAATATCAGACATGAAAAGGCTGATAGAGGAGAGGAGGGTATAGGGGGCGTGTCCACTAGCTTAATCATCTCCATATCAGCAGGTTACAGACATTATGAAAGATACACGTATGTTGGAAGGAAAATGCTAAGGTACTTAGCTAAGAAGGGAGCATTGAACCGACCGGAATCTAAGAGACAATTAATATATGGAGTGGAATAGTGCACTAGATTTGTAGAGAACAGGGCCCCGTCTTACAAAGAGTTACGATTGATCCAAATCAATCGTAAGTCCTCAATCAATCGCAAGTTTGCAGTGTCCCATCTCTTATGTACACAGTTACGATTGATATCAATCGCAAATAAGTTGCGATTGATATCAACTCTTTGTAGACGGGCCCCAGATATGTGTGGAAAAATGCTGCCTTCAACTTCCGAGCTGGGAGAAGAGACCATGGTAGATAGATACATTGGAAGTAAGACATTACAAGGTCAGACGGGGGGATGTAGGGGCCTATCCACTAGCCTTCATCTCGATTGGCCCATAACAGACCTGACAATATTGCAGATGTAAATCAAAATCTGATGGGTGCCCCTTTTCCGTCGTCAAATTAATGCCCATTTTCAATTCTTATAAGTGCCTTTTTTCATCCCTGGTGAGTGCCTCTTTTCAGGTGTAAGAAGTACCCCATTTTCACCTCTGATGACTGTCCTTTGTACTTTGGCACGTGCTCCTTTCCTTTTCTAATAAGTGTCTTATCCCTTTCGATAATTGTCCCCTTTTCCTCTCATCATTAAACGTGCCCCTTATTTAAAGCGACTAAGAGCAATTTCCCCTAAAGCTCGCTCGCTACTCTCGCTCGCATTTATAAATGATATAATTATGTTACTTATCAAAGGTCTTTTCAGTCTTCCTTTTGAGAATGTGCTTATACCCCCATCAGGATTGGGTGTTTTCCTGGTTATAAGATGTAATTTTCGCACTGCCAACTCACAAATCTTAAAAATTTTCCTCGCTCGCTTCGCTCACAAATGAATATTCAGACCAACACACCCAACTGCAAAGTATGATGCTTAAGCAATATCTTGTATGATGTATAAAAAGAAACAAATATTGAAATCATCCCTGATAATGTAATCACAATGTAGGGGTATATACCAATGTCTAAAAAATGGTATATTTTCGCCTTGAGATTTCCCTTTGTAGGCGCCCTTTTTTCAAGAAAGTGCCCTTTTTGTTGGTACCCCCCCCCTTAAAAGTCGCTCCGCCGCCCTGGAATAAACATATGGTTGTATGCTGTCCATACAGATTCTTTCTGTTCCTGAAAATCAAGATTGACAGCGCCAAGATGCCAGACAGTGTGGGCGTGGCGCGCTTAACCCATGGATAAAAAACCTTGGTGGTATCGGCGTTCGTGGGTATAAATACTGGGAAAACTGTATGAGTTCATCATTTGAATTTTCAGACCTCTTGCAGTGAGCAGTACGATTGTCACACTCATTTCTACAATGGCGACCAAATTGTTGATGTTCGCTTCTCTTGCTTTTGGGTTGGCAGCAATGGCGGCAGCTCAGTCCGACTGCAGACAAACGTACAACCCTAAGTTGGACTGCAGGAAAGACGCTGCACCGGGATGGCTCAACGCTTTGACTATGATGTACAAGTACTTTCCCCGGGAACTGAAGCAGGCGGACGCCACTCAAGTTTGCAGGCCGTATGATAATGAGATGTGTAGCGGCAGGGGCTTTCAATCCTATCTTGTGTCCTATCTGTCGGATACGGAATGGGAGGAGGCAATCCTGAAAGCCTACGACGACGCCTGCATCAAGAACGGAGACCTCTTCTGGACAGGGGCTAGGGCAATATATCGTGGAAAGCTCTACTACACCGACAGTTCTCGGTCCAGAAGTTCCAAACACGCCTTCGACGGTGGCATGCCAAGCAAGCTGCCTGAAGGCCAATGTGTCGCCGTGGACGGCAAAACACGCAAAATGGTATTGCGAGACTGCAACGTGAAATTGCCCTTCATGTGCAAGATAATGCCTAGTAGCCATTAGACTTCCTGAGAGAGAGAGAGAGAAATAGGGGTCTACGCCACTGCATTAACCTCGCATTCATTTCAGAGAACGTTGTCGATCATCCATCTATAAACTAAACTACCACTCCCGGGTTTTCCATGTTGACTCTCATCACTTCATTACACACGGAAAATGCTGTCTTTTTCTTGCTGTGTAAAGATCCAGGAATTATATACCAAAGCACTAGCTACAACACTCTCCATCACAACTACAGCCGAAGTACTGGTTCACAGGACTTCTCTCCAGTGCTCCTAAGAACTTTACCAAACTCTCTTTAAAAAACCCTCTCTTTAAAAAGTATGATAAAAGACTGGACAAAGAAAGTTTTCAAGAAATGCCCACTTGTAATTGATACTGCATTGAACCGTCCTCCTCCTCATTTGAACTCTAACGCATAACGATGGCGATGCAACAACGGTGAAAACGCATCTCGAACCAACCGGTACAACAATGAAAAACACGCCAAACTCTTTATCAAACTCTTATATTGACTATTAACCTGAACGATAGACTTTTAGTCTTCACTTGACAACGACGACGATGCTATTTTCTTCTTATTTGAATGTCGAGTCGATATAGATGAAATTAATTAGTGATTAAATTTCCTTTAAATTACACATAATCAGACATGTTGCTATCGTTTTATTTGGGGGTGGTGTGGGGTAAGATCAAAGACCTTCATTTTATTTCTATTTCATTTTTGTTGGTTGCTTGTTTTTATTCATATTCCATGCAAAATTAACAAAGCAAAGTAACAAAGTAATACGGAGGTAAATAATCCTGAATCATAGTATAGATATAATGACTGCTATGAAAGGGATAGTTGTTTTTATAGGCTCGAGGGAACGCTACATCATGTTATCACCCCGAGGCGTGCCGAAGGGAGATGACAGGATGTAACGTCCCCGAGAGCCTATAAAAACAAATATGCCTCGAATATTAAAGCAGTCATTATATCTTTTATATATCGAATTGACACAAAAATCTACCAAGAATTCTTACCTTATCCTTTTCTTGAGTAAAGATTGGTTAAAACGTCACAGAAAATCTGAGACACTGTCAGTTAATCTTCGCTGGAAAGATGACTGAATCTTATAATCATTTGGGAAAAAAGCACTGTATGGTATCCGCGCTCGCACAAAGAAACATTTAACACGTAAATCAATGGGGATCGCAGCATGAGGGTATTTTTTTTAAAGACTATTGACCGGTAGGCAGGTATGAGGGCACTTTTATAAGACTATTGACTGGTATGCGAGCATGGCTAAAACCACGACTCCAATTTCGACCAATCAGATGGCTAGATTTCTAAAGTGAGGTATATAATAATGAATGACGTGAAAGAAGGTTCTGTAAATCATTCAATACGGAAAAGAAAAATGAACCTCTGATAAAGGTAGGCTTGTTGTGTGTAGGTTCACTGAATTAATTAAACTACTGACTTAATATACAGAAGGAAAAAAATACGCATTAACTAGACTGAGACCAAAAAAAAAAGGAAATGAAACAAAATACAACATGTTACAGCTGAAAGTGACAAAGCGACAAAATGTGAGTTGATAATGGAGTAAACACGAGAGAGGAGATTAGATGAATACAAAAGTAGATAAAGAGGGTGAAATATACGAGGAAAAGGAAATGGAGTTGAGATATGGAAGTGCTGTGGGACGAAATCAACGGGAGAGGGGAGGATTATATTGCGAGGGCAAGATAGATAGATTGAGAGAGAGAGAGAGAGAGAGAGAAAGAGAGAGGGGTGGGGGTAGATATATATTTCTCTCTTTCTCTCTCCTCTCTCTCTCTTTACCCCCCTCTTTCTCTCTTTCTCTATCTTGCCCTCTCAATCTCTCTCTTATCCTCCCTCTCCCGTTGATTTCGTCCCATAACACCTTTATATTGAAAATGCTAAGATGAACAATGTCCAACGAGATGCAGAGTGAAAATATTAGAAAATATATCAATTCACAACGCTAGATGGAATACACGAGAGGCAATGATTTAACTTCACAAGCGCGTTCAATTTATTCTAATCAGGTGAAGTGGTGATAAAACAATTCGAAAGCGCTTTTGAAGTTCAATCCATGCCTCTTTATTTTATTAGTTTATTCCATCTAGCGTTGCGAATTGATATAATTTCATTCTCTACTATATATATATATAGAGAGAGAGAGAGAGAGAGAGAGTAAGAGAGAGAGAGAGAGAGAGTAAGAGAGTAAATAAGAATAAGAGCAATAACCATGCACTTTGAAGGCAATTGCGGTCTTAAACAATAACTCAACTATCCCTTTAATATGTAACATGCAATTCGAAATACATTTTCAAAAAAACTCCATAATAGAGATTCTCACAAAGATAACTATAACGGCTAAATGCATAGTTGCCCCAAAAGATCATTGTTAATGTTATTTTTATTATCATTATCATTATCATTATTATTATTATTATTATTATGATAATTATCATTATCATGATTACTGTTATTATTATTATAATCATTATCATAATCATATTAATATTATTATTATCATTATCATAATCATAATTATTATTATTACCATTACTATTTGTATTAATATTATTATTATGATTTATGATTATTTATCAGTCATCTTTATTTTCTATCTGATTAGTCTCAAACCGTCACTGATCTCTCTCAATTTAGTTTCACAGTTCTACAGTACCCTGCACAAATTGCAACTCGACAACGAAAAAGAATGCAATGATATTATCCATAAGGGGTTAAATATTTATATTAAAAAACATGAAAATGTGAGAAATGATTAACCATATATGATTGTTCCCCTTCCAACTCCTCATCCACTCTTCCTTCTTCTTCTTCCCCTCCTCCTCCTCTTCTTTATACATGTATCTTTCTTTCTCTTCTTTTTCTTCTTCCTCCTCCTCATCCCATCTTTCTTTATTTCTCTTCTTTTTCTTCTTCCTCCTCTTCTTTTTCTTCTTCCTCTTCTTTATATCTATCTTTCTTTCTTTCTCTTCTTCCTCCTCCTACGCTTCTTTATATCTTTCTCTTCTTCCTCCTCCTACGCTTCTTTATATCTTTCTCTTCCTCCTCCTCTTCTTTTTTTCTTTCTCTTCTTTTTCCTACACTTCTTTATATTGTTCTTTCTGTCTCTTTTTCTTCTTCTTCCTCCTCTTCTTTATATCTATCTTTCTTTCTTTCTCTTCTTCCTCCTCCTACGCTTCTTTATATCTTTCTTACCGACTCTTCTTCCTCCTCCTACGCTTCTTTATATCTTTCTTTCTGTCTCTTTTTCTTCTTCTTCCTCTTCTTTTTCCTCCTCCTCTTCTTTATATATATATCTTTCTTTCTTTCTCTTCTTCTTCCTCCTCCTCTTCTTTATATACATATCTTTCTTTCTTTCTCTTCCTCCTCCTACGCTTCTTTATATCTTTCTCTTCTTCCTCCTCCTACGCTTCTTTATATCTTTCTTGCTGACTCTTCTTCCTCCTCCTCCGCTTCTTTATATCTTTCTTTCTGTCTCTTTTTCTTCTCCTTCTTCCTCTTCTTCTTCCTCCTCTTCTTCTTTATATATATATCTTTCTTTCTTTCTCCTCTTCTTCTTCCTCCTCCTCTTCTTTATATATATATATCTTTCTTTCTTTCTCTTCTTCTTCCCCCTTCTCTTCTTTGTATCTTTCTTTCTCTTCTTCTTCTTCTTCTTTTGTTTCTTCTTGTTTTTGTCTTTTCTTCTTCCCCTTCTCCTTCTCCTCCTCCATTATTCATACTAAGGTTTGGGTTACGATTGTGGGTCTAACTTGAAATTACCAATTCAGTTCATGATACCCCACATAATTACCACAACGCAATCCAATTCTTACACAAGTCAAATGTACTTTTGTTATATCAAAAAATAACATTTAATTTTTTTTCACATTAATATGTAGATATATAATTACATCAGTGAAAAAAATAAATTGCACATGATACATGTATCTAAAATTATAGAAGTTAGGAAAATATAAATCATCGTACATCGTATGGGGTAGTGAGGAGGGAATGGGGCGGTTCAGCCGGACCGAAATGAATGAGATGCCACAGTATACCGTATGTTCTATTGTACCTTGGATTGAAGTAAATTGAAATGTAATAAATCTGGAACATACTATCACAAAAACTTTAACAGTGTGCATCATTAAACAGTTTATGGCAGAATCTAAAAGTTCACCTTATGCAGAATCTGACAAGCGCCCGTAAAGTGTGTAGTTACCATTGTATTATTTCTTTGTCTCTTTTTTTGCGGTGTCAGTTGTTGCATTTTGTGTAGCATCATCTACCTATAATTTTCTGTAAATTTTTGATGATCCAACCACTTCATAATTTCCTTCAGAGTATTTTCTATTCTATTGTCTTATCCATATTTGTGATAAATAGTTGATTGTATTCTTTGACTTTGCATGTATTTATGAAAGTGGCGAATAAAAGTGCGAAATGCTCAGACTAAGAATGTATTTGTTCTCTATATTTTAAGCAGTGATGTTAAAGATTGTTTTGCCCTTCTTTCTTTCGTGAATATTTACATATATTTCTCAATATGATAATATACTATGGTCTGAACAGATCATTGATAATAATCAGTGTATACGCTAATTTGTAATTTCTATTGATTTGTAATTGCTCATTGAAAATTATCATTCTTACTATGGCTTTGTTCAATATTCACTCTTATTCTTTACTTATTTTCTTTTATATGTTACTATGTATTGATGTTTTTGATGATGTTCATATTGTTTATATTGTTCAAGTAGTTTTTATCTTCATATTGTTACGGGGTATGTTGCATTTGTTTACAGGGCCCCTGGAAAACAGTACTTTGATTACTGACGGGGTTACCCTGTTTAAATAAAACAGAAGAAATAAATAAATAAATAAAGTAAATTCGATTCAATTCAAGCTGAAAGCCAAGGGCCCTTGGGTCCCTTTCAACTTTGAAATCCACTAACACACCTTGCGGCATATTGCACAGAATCCCCAGCACTCATGACCCCATCGGATCCAGGGAAACAACCTACATAATGTATGGTTTGAGGGAAAGACAAAATAGACACACAGACACAAAGAACAGGTGCAGGCATATCCACAAATGTTTATATTGATTGGCAGATAACAGACATGAAATAGGTGATATAGGTCGGGTGGAGGCATGTCGATCTGTAAAATCTTCACTTCAATTGACATAGACAAAAACGAGGTAAATACATGCAGAGTGGTGGGGACGTGTCCACTAACCTTCTTCTCCATTGGCCAATATCAGACATGAAAAGGCTGAAAGAGGAGAGGAGGGTATAGGGGGCGTGTCCACTAGCTTAATCATCTCCATATCAGCAGGTTACAGACATTATGAAAGACATCAGAGACTCTTGAAAGATACACGTATGTTGGAAGGAAAATGCTAAGGTACTAAGCTAAGAAGGGAGCATTGAACCGACCGGAATCTAAGAGACAATTAATATATGGAGTGGAATAGTGCACTAGATTTGTAGAGAACAGATATGTGTGGAAAAATGCTGCCTTCAACTTCCGAGCTGGGAGAAGAGACCATGGTAGATAGATACATTGGAAGTTAGACATTACAAGGTCAGACGGGGGATGTAGGGGCCTATCCACTAGCCTTCATCTCGATTGGCCCATAACAGACCTGACAATATTGCAGATGTAAATCAAAATCTGATGGGTGCCCCTTTTCCGTCAAATTAATGCCCATTTTCAATTCTTATAAGTGCCTTTTTTCATCCCTGGTGAGTGCCTCTTTTCAGGTGTAAGAAGTACCCCATTTTCACCTCTGATGACTGTCCTTTGTACTTTGGTACGTGCTCCTTTCCTTTTCTAATAAGTGTCTTATCCCTTTCGATAATTGTCCCTTTTCCTCTCATCATTAAACGTGCCCCTTATTTAAAGCGACTAAGAGCAATTTCCCTTAAAGCTCACTCGCTACGCTCGCTCGCATTTATAAATGATATAATTATGTTACTTATCAAAGGTCTTTTCAGTCTTCCTTTATGAGAATGTGCTTATACCCCCATCAGGATTGGGTGTTTTCATCTTTATAAGATGTAATTTTCGCACTGCCAACTCACAAATCTTAAAAATTTTCCTCGCTCGCTTCGCTCACAAATGAATATTCAGACCAACACACCCAACTGCAAAGTATGATGCTTAAGCAATATCTTGTATGATGTATAAAAAGAAACAAATATTGAAATCATCCCTGATAATGTAATCACAATGTAGGGGTATATACCAATGTCTAAAAAATGGTATATTTTCGCCTTGAGATTTCCCTTTGTAGGCGCCCTTTTTTCAAGAAAGTGCCCTTTTTGTTGGTACCCCCTTAAAAGTCGCTCCGCCACCCTGGAATAAACATATGGTTGTATGCTGTCCATACAGATTCTTTCTGTTCCTGAACATCAAGATTGACAGCGCCAAGATGCCAGACAGTGTGGGCGTGGCGCGCTTAACCCATGGAGAAAACCTTGGTGGTATCGACGTTCATGGGTATAAGTACTGGGAAAATTGTATGAGTTCATCATTTGAATTTTCAGACCTCTTGCAGTGAGCAGTACGATTGTCACACTCATTTCTACAATGGCGACCAAATTGTTGATGTTCGCTTCTCTTGCTTTTGGGTTGGCAGCAATGGCGGCAGCTCAGTCCGACTGCAGACCAACGTACGACCCTAAGTTGGACTGCAGGAAAGACGCTGCACCGGGATGGCTCAACGCTTTGACTATGATGTACAAGTACTTTCCCCGGGAACTGAAGCAGGCGGACGCCACTCAAGTTTGCAGGCCGTATGATAATGAGATGTGTAGCGGCAGGGGCTTTCAATCATATCTTGTGTCCTATCTGACGGATAAGGAATGGGAGGAGGCAATCCTGAAAGCCTACGACGACGCCTGCATCAAGAACGGAGACCTCTTCTGGACAGGGGCTAGGGCAATATATCGTGGAAAGCTCTACTACACCGACAGTTCTCGGTCCAGAAGTTCCAAACACGCCTTCGACGGTGGCATGCCAAGGAAGCTGCCTGAAGGCCAATGTGTCGCCGTGGACGCCAAAACACGCAAAATGGTATTGCGAGACTGCAACATGAAATTGCCCTACATGTGCAAGATAATGCCTAGTGGCCATTAGACTTCCTGAGAGAGAGAGAGAGAAATAGGGGTCTACGCCACTGCATTAACCTCGCATTCATTTCAGAGAACGTTGTCGATCATCCATCTATAAACTAAACTACCACTCCCGGGTTTTCCATGTTGACTCTCATCACTTCATTACACACGGAAAATGCTGTCTTTTTCTTGCTGTGTAAAGATCCAGGAATTATATACCAAAGCACTAGCTACAACACTCTCCATCACAACTACAGCCGAAGTACTGGTTCACAGGACTTCTCTCCAGTGCTCCTAAGAACTTTACCAAACTCTCTTTAAAAAACCCTCTCTTTAAAAAGTATGATAAAAGACTGGACAAAGAAAGTTTTCAAGAAATGCCCACTTGTAATTGATACTGCATTGAACCGTCCTCCTCCTCATTTGAACTCTAACGCATAACGATGGCGATGCAACAACGGTGAAAACGCATCTCGAACCAACCGGTACAACAATGAAAAACACGCCAAACTCTTTATCAAACTCTTATATTGACTATTAACCTGAACGATAGACTTTTAGTCTTCACTTGACAACGACGACGATGCTTTTTCTTCTTATTTGAATGTCGAGTCGATATAGATGAAATTAATTAGTGATTAAATTTCCTTTAAATTACACATAATCAGACATGTTGCTATCGTTTTATTTGGGGGTGGTGTGGGGTAAGATCAAAGACCTTCATTTTATTTCTATTTCATTTTTGTTGGTTGCTTGTTTTTATTCATATTCCATGCAAAATTAACAAAGCAAAGTAACAAAGTAATACGGAGGTAAATAATCCTGAATCATAGTATAGATATAATGACTGCTATGAAAGGGATAGTTGTTTTTATAGGCTCGAGGGAACGCTACATCATGTTATCACCCCGAGGCGTGCCGAAGGGAGATGACAGGATGTAACGTCCCCGAGAGCCTATAAAAAAAAATATGCCTCGAATATTAAAGCAGTCATTATATCTTTTATATATCGAATTGACACAAAAATCTACCAAGAATTCTTACCTTATCCTTTTCTTGAGTAAAGATTGGTTAAAACGTCACAGAAAATCTGAGACACTGTCAGTTAATCTTCGCTGGAAAGATGACTGAATCTTATAATCATTTGGGAAAAAAGCACTGTATGGTATCCGCGCTCGCACAAAGAAACATTTAACACGTAAATCAATGGGGATCGCAGCATGAGGGTATTTTTTTTAAAGACTATTGACCGGTAGGCAGGTATGAGGGCACTTTTATAAGACTATTGACTGGTATGCGAGCATGGCTAAAACCACGACTCCAATTTCGACCAATCAGATGGCTAGATTTCTAAAGTGAGGTATATAATAATGAATGACGTGAAAGAAGGTTCTGTAAATCATTCAATACGGAAAAGAAAAATGAACCTCTGATAAAGGTAGGCTTGTTGCGTGTAGGTTCACTGAATTAATTAAACTACTGACTTAATATACAGAAGGAAAAAAATACGCATTAACTAGACTGAGACCAAAAAAAAAAGGAAATGAAACAAAATACAACATGTTACAGCTGAAAGTGACAAAGCGACAAAATGTGAGTTGATAATGGAGTAAACACGAGAGAGGAGATTAGATGAATACAAAAGTAGATAAAGAGGGTGAAATATACGAGGAAAAGGAAATGGAGTTGAGATATGGAAGTGCTGTGGGACGAAATCAACGGGAGAGGGGAGGATTATATTGCGAGGGCAAGATAGATAGATTGAGAGAGAGAGAGAGAGAAAGAGAGAGGGGTGGGGGTAGATATATATTTCTCTCTTTCTCTCTCCTCTCTCTCTCTTTACCCCCCTCTTTCTCTCTTTCTCTATCTTGCCCTCTCAATCTCTCTCTTATCCTCCCTCTCCCGTTGATTTCGTCCCATAACACCTTTATATTGAAAATGCTAAGATGAACAATGTCCAACGAGATGCAGAGTGAAAATATTAGAAAATATATCAATTCACAACGCTAGATGGAATACACGAGAGGCAATGATTTAACTTCACAAGCGCGTTCAATTTATTCTAATCAGGTGAAGTGGTGATAAAACAATTCGAAAGCGCTTTTGAAGTTCAATCCATGCCTCTTTATTTTATTAGTTTATTCCATCTAGCGTTGCGAATTGATATAATTTCATTCTCTACTATATATATAGAGAGAGAGAGAGAGAGAGAGACTGAGAGAGTAAGAGAGAGAGAGAGAGAGAAACAGAGAGAGAGTAAGAGAGAGAGAGAGAGAGAGAAAAAGAGAGAAAATGGCGGGATGGGGAGAGGGGATGGGGGAGGACGACATTTTTATGTAAAGAATGAACTTATAACTTTAAGGGATAGTTGAGTTTTGTTGCAGAGGGCGCTACACAAAATAAGTTTTTGTGAGCTAATGAAAATCAAATTTTAAAGAATATACAATTTAATACAATTAAATCATCTTTTATAAATGTAATGCTTCCTGCTTTTTTTTTCAATACAGATCGATCAATCGATTTTATTTACTGGGTGTTAAGCCACAAATATGTTTAAATAAATCATCTTTGTTTGATCAAAATCGGTTCAGAGACGGCTGAAATATCCATAAATATAACGATTTCTAATATTTGTGGTGCCCCACATATAATATTCGATAATTTTGAACCAGCCGTTGAAAACAAGATTGAAAAACGAGATAGCGCCTTATACGTTTTATTCCAGCCAATGCCAATATTGGCTTTTTGTTGGCTTTTTCGTGTTGGTTATGATACGCACAACTAGCCGGCCCGTGTGCGTATTGTTATTATTAATTAATTAATTAGTTACTTAACGGTCACCGTATTTTTTTGAAAGTGGAGGTGAATTGGTATGATCTAAATTTACACATTTTGGGGTCTACAATAGAAATTTTAGGTTCTAAAAGGGCACTAGAAATGTCATAAATAAGAATAAGAGCAATAACCATGCACTTTGAAGGCATTTGCGGTCTTAAACAATAACTCAACTATCCCTTTAATATGTAACATGCAATTCGAAATACATTTTCAAAAAAACTCCATAATAGAGATTCTCACAAAGATAACTATAACGGCTAAATGCATAGTTGCCCCAAAAGATCATTGTTAATGTTATTTTTATTATCATTATTATTATCATTATTATTATTATTATTATTATGATAATTATCATTATCATGATTACTGTTATTATTATTATAATCATTATCATAATCATATTAATATTATTATTATCATTATCATAATCATAATTATTATTATTACCATTACTATTTGTATTAATATTATTATTATGATTTATGATTATTTATCAGTCATCTTTATTTTCTATCTGATTAGTCTCAAACCGTCACTGATCTCTCTCAATTTAGTTCCACAGTTCTACAGTACCCTGCACAAATTGCAACTCGACAACGAAAAAGAATGCAATGATATTATCCATAAGGGGGGGGGGGGTTAAATATTTATATTAAAAAACATGAAAATGTGAGAAATGATTAACCATATATGATTGTTCCCCTTCCAACTCCTCATCCACTCTTCCTTCTTCTTCTTCTTCCCCTCCTCCTCCTCTTCTTTATACATGTATCTTTCTTTCTCTTCTTTTTCTTCTTCCTCCTCCTCATCCCATCTTTCTTTATTTCTCTTCTTTTTCTTCTTCCTCCTCTTCTTTTTCTTCTTCCTCTTCTTTATATCTATCTTTCTTTCTTTCTCTTCTTCCTCCTCCTACGCTTCTTTATATCTTTCTCTTCTTCCTCCTCCTACGCTTCTTTATATCTTTCTCTTCCTCCTCCTCTTCTTTTTTCTTTCTCTTCTTTTCCTACACTTCTTTATATTGTCCTTTCTGTCTCTTTTTCTTCTTCTTCCTCCTCTTCTTTATATCTATCTTTCTTTCTTTCTCTTCTTCCTCCTCCTACGCTTCTTTATATCTTTCTTACCGACTCTTCTTCCTCCTCCTACGCTTCTTTATATCTTTCTTTCTGTCTCTTTTCTTCTTCTTCCTCTTCTTTTTCCTCCTCCTCTTCTTTATATATATATCTTTCTTTCTTTCTCTTCTTCTTCCTCCTCCTCTTCTTTATATACATATCTTTCTTTCTTTCTCTTCCTCCTCCTACGCTTCTTTATATCTTTCTCTTCTTCCTCCTCCTACGCTTCTTTATATCTTTCTTGCTGACTCTTCTTCCTCCTCCTCCGCTTCTTTATATCTTTCTTTCTGTCTCTTTTCTTCTCCTTCTTCCTCTTCTTCTTCCTCCTCCTCTTCTTTATATATATATCTTTCTTTCTTTCTCCTCTTCTTCTTCCTCCTCCTCTTCTTTATATACATATCTTTCTTTCTTTCTCTTCCTCCTCCTACGCTTCTTTATATCTTTCTCTTCTTCCTCCTCCTACGCTTCTTTATATCTTTCTTGCTGACTCTTCTTCCTCCTCCTCCGCTTCTTTATATCTTTCTTTCTGTCTCTTTTTCTTCTCCTTCTTCCTCTTCTTCTTCCTCCTCCTCTTCTTTATATATATATCTTTCTTTCTTTCTCTTCTTCTTCCTCCTCCTCTTCTTTATATACATATCTTTCTTTCTTTCTCTTCCTCCTCCTACGCTTCTTTATATCTTTCTCTTCTTCCTCCTCCTACGCTTCTTTATATCTTTCTTGCTGACTCTTCTTCCTCCTCCTCCGCTTCTTTATATCTTTCTTTCTGTCTCTTTTTCTTCTTCTTCCTCTTCTTTTTCCTCCTCCTCTTCTTTATATATATATCTTTCTTTCTTTCTCTTCTTCTTCCTCCTCCTCTTCTTTATATACATATCTTTCTTTCTTTCTCTTCCTCCTCCTACGCTTCTTTATATCTTTCTTGCTGACTCTTCTTCCTCCTCCTCCGCTTCTTTATATCTTTCTTTCTGTCTCTTTTTCTTCTCCTTCTTCCTCTTCTTCTTCCTCCTCCTCTTCTTTATATATATATCTTTCTTTCTTTCTCCTCTTCTTCTTCCTCCTCCTCTTCTTTATATATATATCTTTCTTTCTTTCTCTTCTTCTTCCCCCTTCTCTTCTTTATATATATATCTTTCTTTCTTTCTCCTCTTCTTCTTCCTCCTCCTCTTCTTTATATATATATCTTTCTTTCTTTCTCTTCTTCTTCCCCCTTCTCTTCTTTGTATCTTTCTTTCTTTCTCTTCTTCTTCTTCTTTTGTTTCTTCTTGTTTTTGTCTTTTCTTCTTCCCCTTCTCCTTCTCCTCCTCCATTATTCATACTAAGGTTTGGGTTACGATTGTGGGTCTAACTTGAAATTACCAATTCAGTTCATGATACCCCACATAATTACCACAACGCAATCCAATTCTTACACAAGTCAAATGTACTTTTGTTATATCAAAAAATAACATTTAATTTTTTTTCACATTAATATGTAGATATATAATTACATCAGTGAAAAAAATAAATTGCACATGATACATGTATCTAAAATTATAGAAGTTAGGAAAATATAAATCATCGTACATCGTATATGGGGTAGTGAGGGGAGGGAATGGGGCGGTTCAGCCGGACCGAAATGAATGAGATGCCACAGTATACCGTATGTTCTATTGTACCTTGGATTGAAGTAAATTGAAATGTAATAAATCTGGAACATACTATCACAAAAACTTTAACAGTGTGCATCATTAAACAGTTTATGGCAGAATCTAAAAGTTCACCTTATGCAGAATCTGACAAGCGCCCGTAAAGTGTGTAGTTACCATTGTATTATTTCTTTGTCTCTTTTTTTGCGGTGTCAGTTGTTGCATTTTGTGTAGCATCATCTACCTATAATTTTCTGTAAATTTTTGATGATCCAACCACTTCATAATTTCCTTCAGAGTATTTTCTATTCTATTGTCTTATCCATATTTGTGATAAATAGTTGATTGTATTCTTTGACTTTGCATGTATTTATGAAAGTGGCGAATAAAAGTGCGAAATGCTCAGACTAAGAATGTATTTGTTCTCTATATTTTAAGCAGTGATGTTAAAGATTGTTTTGCCCTTCTTTCTTTCGTGAATATTTACATATATTTCTCAATATGATAATATACTATGGTCTGAACAGATCATTGATAATAATCAGTGTATACGCTAATTTGTAATTTCTATTGATTTGTAATTGCTCATGAAAATTTTCATTCTTACTATGGCTTTGTTCAACATTCACTCTTATTCTTTACTTATTTTCTTTTATATGTTACTATGTATTGATGTTTTTGATGATGTTCATATTGTTTATATTGTTCAAGTAGTTTTTATCTTCATATTGTTACGGGGTATGTTGCATTTGTTTACAGGGCCCCTGGAAAACAGTACTTTGATTACTGACGGGGTTACCCTGTTTAAATAAAACAGAAGAAATAAATAAATAAATAAAGTAAATTCGATTCAATTCAAGCTGAAAGCCAAGGGCCCCTTGGGTCCCTTTCAACTTTGAAATCCACTAACACACCTTGCGGCATATTGCACAGAATCCCCAGCACTCATGACCCCATCGGATCCAGGGGGAAACAACCTACATAATGTATGGTTTGAGGGAAAGACAAAATAGACACACAGACACAAAGAACAGGTGCAGGCATATTCACAATCTTTATATTGATTGGCAGATAACAGGCGTGAAATGGCTGATAGAGGGCGGGGTGGAGGCATGTCTGTAAAATCTTCACTTCAATTGGCATAGACAAAAACGAGGTAAATACATGCAGAGTGGTGGGGGCGTGTCCACTAACCTTCGTCTCCATTGGCCAATAGCAGACATGAAAAGGCTGATAGAGGAGAGAAGGGTAGGGGGCGTGTCCACTAGCCTTCGTCTCCATTGGCCAATAGCAGACATGAAAAGGCTGATAGAGGAGAGGAGGGTATGGGGGGTGTCCACTAGCAATCATCTCCATATCAGCAGGTAACAGACATTATGAAAGACATCAGAGACTCTTGAAAGATACACGTATGTTGGAAGGAAAATGCTAAGGTACTAAGGCTAAGAAGGGAGGATTGAACAAACAGGAATCTATAAAGAGACCATTAATATCTGGAGTGGAATAACACTGCAAGAGTGCACACTAGATTTGTAGAGAACAGATATGTGTGGAAAAATGCTGCCCTCAACTTCCGAGCTTGGAGAAGAGACCATGGTAGATAGATACATTGGAAGTTAGACATTACAGGGTCAGACGAGTGGGGGATGTAAGGGCATATCCACTAGCCTTCATTTCGATTGGCCAATAACAGACCTGAAAATATTGCAGATGTGACAATCCAAACACCAGTTGTGGCGTAGACTAAACATATGTTGATTTCATATCTTTTCCCACACTTTTTCTCCGTTCTTATTCATGTAATAAATCTTTATTCCCATACCATGGTTATTCTGCTGGTGCTATGTTGGTGCTAGCTCATGAAAGTAAGTTGACTAAATGCCAAACTTTGTCATGATTGAGTACATGTACTACAAGCAATTGAAAAAGTGACCGTACACCAAGTGAAGAATGAATTTGGGAACTTTGACAAAATTCCTTTTTTCATCCTACCCCATTTTACACTTCCCCTATTCCCAGCTATTCAAATGACACTTTCTATATCACATATATTTTTTTGTTATTTTCATGTAATATCTTAGCGTTTTACTTTTATTTTGTTGTTCCTTATTCATTCATATTACATTTCTTATCACATATATTCATGTTTGTTATTTTCATTTAATATGTTCATTCATATTACACTGTTATACAATACAGTATAACAGTGTATAGTTTAGAAAATCTAATAGTTTCATGTTGATCACTTTGTTCAAGCGCATGCGTGTATGCAGTATTTTGTATGTGTGTGTGTGCATGCGTGGGTATGGTGACTGAATCATATTTTATTTAATTTGTTTATGTGGGGGCCCTATTTACAAGCAATTTGCTTTCTTTGTGGGACACAAATAAATGGAGCTGTGCATGTAAACCATCAGAAAACATTTCAAAAATAGTTTTGAAAGGCAAATTTATATTGTTTATCAGTCAACAGAGGAAACTGTTTTCTGTTGTGTTCTACATGTAAATAATTACCGTACTTTTTGCAAGCAAAAAATTGTCATCACACATGTATACCATGACGAGAGAGAAGAAAAAAATTAAAACAACAACTAATCTTCCGCTACATAACCCTTGCAGAAATTCACTTGAAATACACCATCATGATAGTATCTTTTGAAAAATATCAGTAAGTATTGATACAAAACATTACTATTCTATGGAAATAGTTAATACGACTCTTTTTTTAAAAAGAATGGCAAGGATAATTTGATTTTTATTAAATGGGAAGTCCACCCTGATATCAAGCTAGTTTTAATAGCAGCAGAAAAATGAGAAGAAAAGGTCAAGAAAAGGTCAGTAAAAGTTTGAAGAAAAAAAACGATAAAAAAAAAATATATATAAATTTTTCAAGGTGCGATCAATAAATTCTTCAAGGTGCGATCAATCTAACACAAATTGGCAACTCTGTGACATATCTTGTGAGACCCCCTCCCATGTGGCTTGGTGAGAGGTGCTCCGGCCATACACAGGTGGCCGAGTTTGCCTGTCCGGAGGGAGCGGGCATGCGTAGGTTTGAGTAGGTACTAAGAATGTATATGTAAATAGATATACGTAAATGCTCTTTAATGAAATCCCCCATGTATATGTTATGGCTTCTGTATGCTTACTTTGAGGTTTTGTCTTGTGTTTTCTAGTTATATATATTTATTGTTTGTTTTTTTCTTCTTATAAATGTATATACTTTTTGAATATATAATTTTGTTAGTATTTAAAACTCCAGCTTATGATATATCTATATATTGCATTAACTTTTTATTATATCATTCTCATCGCGCCATGTCAAATTATCGATGATCTTCTTCACCATATTTTGTACGGAACCTATTCTTTACAAGCTTTGCTTTTTATTAAGTTTCGTCATTTTTCACTATCAAATAAATATATTTGTCTTCTTGTAAAAGCTGTTAAATAACTCGTTCAAAAACAAAATTTGTAACATGTATCTAATTTCCTTTTGTGTGATTATAATTTACAAAGAATTGTTTTATATTAGAATATTTGTATCATGTGAAATATGGAAAACAATAAACTGAAAAACTGAAACTACATTTGTAAATGTGCCCTGTACTAAAAAATAATCAAAGATTTATAATTTTCCTTGAGAAAATGTTCAATCATACATTCACCCTAGATATAGTTATTGCAATTATATTTTTATACAGCCCCTGTATGAAACAAATCTATTCCATCATCAATAACTGAGAAATTTAAAGTCTATGAAATTTTCTGTACAGAGCAAATTGGAGAGGACTTCACAAGATACATCACAGTGTTGCCAATTTGTGTTTCACTGATGACAACTTCAAAAATTCCCTATTTTTAATCAAATATTGCTCAAAATGTTATTAATTTGTTTCTCTCATTTTTCTGCTTTTTTAAAAAACCAACTTAATATCAGGGTGGACTTCCTCTTTAAATGCAACATCAATGGACCGTATCATATGCCGAGTGCTAGAAGGGCATCTCTGCATACTATTAAAACAAACACAATGCCATTCTGGCCCTCAAAATAAGATATACCAGAGATAGAATACATATACAGTACACACGTATTTTAAATTTGACACTCTCTGTCAAATACGTGATCGGATAAAATGCGTCAGCAGACTTATGGCATGCACACATTTTTTTCCCACTCTTATTCACAAGGACAATCATTGATTTTTCATGCTATAACAGGGGGGCGTCGACAGCGAAGAGGGACACGATTTGAATCGAGGTTGTCATAGAACAAAAGAGAGATGGCACCATATGGTTCAATATTGATGGTTCTATTGTCTCTCGTGTCATATCCTGCATGACCTTTCTAGATAGGGTGAAGGTTATGGAATTCCCAAACTGCTTCTTTTTTTTTAATCGATACTGTAGAATGTAGGGCGAGCAGTTGGGCAATGATCAAAAGTTCATTTCGGTGGGGTACTTTTAGATCAACCAGGGGTGTCGAGAGACTTTAGGCATTGCAACACATTGACATACACTTTATAATTATTTTTACTGATCGTGACTCTTTCACTTATGCCTGGGAAACTGCCTTGGTTCTCTTAGGTATTCTCTGTATCGACTCAGGTCCTTGGCCAAACACGGTCTTGGACCGTTGGCTCCGCACAGCACATGGGCTTCGTACTTGGCTCGAGAGGCACGGTCCACGGTCGGCGGTGTCACTCGCACCGACGTATCCAAGGAGAAACCACTGCTTGGGATTCTTAAAGAAAAATAATAACAAAATATATTGTTATTACTCTTTTTTTTTTAAATGAAAATCATATTCAAATCTGAAATACTTAATGATAACAGGATTAAAGCAATGGTTTATTCCAAAGATATTAAAAAGCAAATTTCTTTGTGTGTGACCACAGGGATTGATCATTGATCTTCTACATCTGTTCAAGTACTTAACATGTATCTAGATTATCTAGAGAAAGAATCTCAAAGACAATATCACATTTTCTTTTACATATGGATCCATGTACCTTTTTGGGGGGCGTTCCATTTCACAATATATTTGGGAACAAATGCAGAATACCCCACACACACAAGTAATGGGAACTCTAATGCTGATCATAACATTGTAATCCTAATCCTAATCGTAATCCTATCTTAACCAAATATGCATAATGGGGGTATTCTGCAGTTAAGGCAATGTCTGTTGGAAAAAACTAAGAGGGAAGATATTGTAATAGGGAAATATCGGGGTTGCCAATTTGAAAACAGTTCAGTGTACAAAACCAAATAAAAGCTTACATTCTTGTAGCCCTCTTCATACATCGTTTGATGGGTGAATGGGAGATGTCTGAATGATGCGTCATCACCTCCTGTTGGGCGTTGAGTCCCACGGTGGAAAACCTGGAAGGATAAAGAAGAAAATTATATTGAGAAAGCAGAAAAAGATGAGAACAAAAAGACAATTTTCGTAAAGTACAGTAACCAAAGTTATACTGAAGTGCCTCGATACAAATTATTTCCTTTACCAGTTACAAATAACTGTATTTCAATAGTCAGAATGCCAATTGCATATATTACGTGTTGTTAGGTAAGGCAAGTCATAATGTTTTTCCTACCTAGCAACAGCTAATGTTTGCAATATGAATTCTGATTACTGAGATACATTTATTCGAAACAGGTGAATGAAATCCTTTGTATCAAGGCGCTTCACAAAGGCATATGCATAATTTGGTTACATACGAAAATAGCCAGTTGTTAACTGTATTTTTTGCTATTGTCTTAAATAATCTCTTTTTCATATTTTTCTTCCATACCCTTTTGATACGCTACGATTTGGACAATGTAATACCCATGCACAGTGCATACTTGTACATATACAGATACAGTTAACAAGCAAATTATTCATATCCTTACCAAGTTTTGTTATTTCTTAGTAAGAATGTGAAAAATTGGATCATCCTATCCATGTTTCTTGGGAATGTGACATATTAAAGCTTACATCTGAAAGTATTCAACAAAGGCCCTCATTCAATCAGTCCACCTTTCATTCTTGAGTTATGAAAAACACAAAAAACATATAATGGACAAGGGGTATGAATAATTCAGGTGTTAACTGTAGATATTCAAAGTTATGAGAATGGATACATTTTGATGAATTCTAATAAGCTTCCATACATAAAAGTGTGTAATGGAATAACAATAAAACAAATCAGCAAGAATACCACTCTACTTAATATTTCAGTATGTCCAAGCTCTAGTAAGGCAATTCAATTTATCCAGTAAACTATACATGCATATCTGATCTGATCAGAAATGCTAGAACATGCAACTAAATATACATGTAACTTCTCTTTTCCAAAATTCAAGGTTATTAAAACATGAAAAATTATTGAAAAATTACCACACCACAAATAAATGCTAGGTTACTCTATACAAATACACTGTGCATGTACAATAAAGAATGTGCAAATGGCAAAAAGAGTATGGGTGGTATTCTCATAAGTTAAGCCGGGACTAAGTCCAGACTAAACAAGAATTTTAGTTCACACTTCTATGGAATGCTAGGTGTCATCTCCTCCTTCAATATTCATGACAAAGATAATCTACCAAAGACTTTATTGAAAATCGGTTCATACTCATATTATCTTTTCTTCCCATTTCATTGCAAAATTAATATTTTGGACACTTTTCATTGCAGGATTAAAATAATCTGTACAGGGTAAATGAGTTGGCAACAGGCACTCCATAAAAGTGTGAACTAGTTAAGCCAGGCTTAACTTAGTTCGCGCTATCGGAATACCACCCTTTATATTTTTTCATTAAAAAAAAATCCCATCCACCTGTAGATATGCACTTTACATTCATTAGTTTAGGAATTCCATGTCAAAATTCTTTACTTTATATAGAAGTCAAGATCACAAAGATGAGCATGCAAGCTATCACAATGGTTATATAATTTAGCCATACTTTCAAGCCAGACTATCACCATCTTTCAACAATTAAGCAAGCAATGGATAAAGACAACAACAACAACAAAAGCATTGACAATAGCTATAGACCTTGCACTGAATTATTCTATAGATTTGTCACAACAATAAGATCAATGTTTCTGGGCGTTTTAGTCTGAATAACATCTGTCTATTTCAAAGTAATCAATATTTGTACATGTTCTTTGTAATTGTCATCACCACCACCATCATCATCATCATCATCAATTTCATTCCAAATAAATCTAGATTAGATTAGTCTATCTATTCTGATACAAATGATGACATATTGGGGCACTTTCAGTGAGGATAGCTAGGGATTTAACCCTCCTGCAAAAAATTGCAATATCTACCATCTTCCTGGTTCCCCTATCATGTTTGTTACGTCATGTTACGTCAGCTACAGCTCGAGTCCATTCTGACTGCTTTTGAGATATTTTCATTGTTAATAAGCAAAAAACTCTGATATTTTTTACTACATATACATATACATATACATATATATATAAATATACATATACATATACATATAAATATACGTATATATATATATATATATATTGAAAAATAATTTCTATTAATGTATAACTTGCTTATATCTGTTGATGTCTTTCAAATTTTGCTTACTTTTCTTTTTGAATGTTTCTTGTGCTTTATTATGTTCCAAGTTCATACTTCATATGTGCCCAGAACAAACAGTAAAGCTGGTGATAATGTTTTTCAGGCCTCTGGACCGCGACTGTGGAATGACCTCCCACGATCTGTCTGCCTGTCTCTTTCATTTAGATGTTTTTAAAGAAAGTTATAATACTCTCCTATTCAATGATTATCGTTAACTTTTGCTACTTGTATGTTAGTTTGTTTGAAAAATAATAATAATAATCTGCTTTTTTATATAGCGCCCAATACATCGATCCAATGATGTGCCTAACCACTTTACAGATATATTATTATCCCGGTCATCGGATTCAGGCTTACCCGCACACAATGTATGCACATTTTCCACTCCCTGGGGAGCATTCTGTGAAGCACTGTGAAACCGTGTAAGAGTGCTATATAAATGACTTTGTTACTATTATTGTATGTGTTGTATTTGCTTTGTGCACCATGCCAATGACACACTTGTAAGTTGAACTACACTATGTCATGGACCTGGGTTTTAAACATTCACTTCTTTGTTCATGTTGTGTTTGACTAAATATATCTATTTTTTTTAAAAATAGAGATGACATACACTGTATATGATAGCAAACCCTTTAACATTATTATGACCGTGATTTTGGTTTAGCTCAGTTTAGCTACTTTATAAGATTAAAGAAAAAATATATATTAATAATTCAAGGAATTTTATCTTCCAGCCAGGAACTACACCTGGGTTGAGCACGACTTAGAGAAGCATTGACAGTATGGTTTGTCTTCTATCAGGAATGCATGTCACAGGTCAGGATTTGAACCCACGACCTAATGATTGAGAGTCAGGTGGAAAACCACATCCACATCAAATTCCTGTACATTTAAAAGGTGAATGTATGTACATGTATTTGTGGTTTATAACATTTTATCATGCTTAATCAGCCTTTAGAAGTGTTTGCAGCAAGTAAGATTAGTCAATTTGACATCTATTCGATCTATAGCCACTCGCTCTAGCATGTAGTGGTCTGCCTAGGCAATTGCATATAGCTATTTACTCTAACTGAAATCATACTGAAACATCTTTGGCTGTAAAATGCTCATTATTTATTATACATTCCTGTCAGTTTTGCTATAATTTTATTTTTTAATGCTATCAAATTAAAAAAATTCTACTAAATCCATTCAATCACTTGTCTTGTCTTAATAAATGTCATGATTTAGATCAGTGAATAAATTTCGGCATTGATATTTTTGGGCAAACCCTAACTAGACATTTACATTTATCTTTTTCTTCAGGGTCAAAGTTACAGGTACATGTATGTCCATGGCACAGTAATATTTTGAATGCTATCTATTAAAATCAGCAATTTATATTGAATTAATCAAAGAAATCCAGGTAAATTAACTATCTTCTCTACAAAAAATAAGGCAGTTTTGATATATTTGTTGTCATGGTCAACACTTTTGATAACCCTGTAGAAAATCAATATATTCCCACGCTGTCCTACCGTTGATGGCAAAAGAGAGTAAGTAATGGTTCATATGAATATCAAATTTTGCAAGGTATCTTGAGGAGAACAGAAATAATGTGGTGTGAAACTGTCCGATAGAAAGAACACAAGGGAGCTCATGGAATGGTTGGGTCTGGAAGAAACTGCGGAGGAAGTGGTAAAGAGAAGTGGATTGAGATGGATGGGTCATGTGTTGAGAAGGGAAGATGATGAACCTGTGAAAAGGAGTGGGGATCTGGAAGGGAATGGCATAAGAGGGTAAGGAAGACCAAAGATTTCATGGAAACATATGGTGAAGAAAGAAAGGAGTAAGGTTGGTCTAAATGAGGAGGATGCTCGAGACAAGAAGAAGTGGAGGGAGGGAGGGAGTGTCATCATGGCGCGAAAGTCAGTAACTCCTCGTAAGAGGGAAAATGCTGACTTTAATCAATGGTGATGAAAAGCACGGGGGTGGGGGTTGGGTGGGTGAGCCACCTGTGAATCAGGGAGAGGGTGTGGGAGACACCATCTTACATTCTCTTTCTCATGTCTCCCTTTTTTTGGTGCAAATCCGAAGATCACCCATCACCAATACCTCAGTCACACTGCTAAACCAACTCCAATCCAAACAATTCTTTGCTATTTGGGGTAATTTAATTGTTTGTCTAGCCTGTTGTCGATCTGATGTTGGTTTTGCCTGTAATACTACAATACTGTATAATCGGCAACAGTGGCAAGCAGGTACAAGTATATAAACAGTTAACAACTAAATTATTCAAACCCTTACCAGATTTTGTAATTTTTCAAGTATGTGAAAAATATCGTCCCGATCTAATGTTCATTGAGAATGTGACACATTAAAGCATACATCTCAAAGTATTCAACAAAGGCCCTAATTCAACCAGTCCAACTTTCAGTCTTGAGTTACGAAAAACACCCCAAAACATCAAATTTACAAGGGTGCGAATGATTCCGTAGTTAACTGAACATGCACATGTACATACATATAGAATATAGGGGAACTTTCACACAAGCATTTAGTTCGCATCTACTTTACGTTTTCGCTTCTCCCTACTAATGGTTTGGTATATATCGTCGTCTTTTACATTACTGCCATTGACAATGGTCTTCTTGAGGGCAGCAGACAAAATGCATGACTAAAATGTAACAAGATGCATGAGTATTATATAAAAAGAATTCTTTGAAATATACAGCATACATGTATACCCAAAATATGAAAGGGGACCAGAACCTTCATACCAAGTTACTTTTATTGTTAATTTTAAAAGATTTGAATAAAATAAGTGAAAATTTAAACAAAATCGGGCAAGGAATAAGGAAGTTAAAGCTGTTTTAAATAACTTGTCACTAGAGGGCGATATTTAATTTGGTGACATCATTTACTGACAACTCCCCATGCCTTTTGTACGTTAAATTTCATGTTTTTTTTTCCTTCTTTCTTCTGATTGAGATAATCTACTCCCCTGAAAAACAAGATAAAGTTTACAGGATGATATTCTACTTGACGTTTTATGAAGTTGGATCATATTAAAACACAAATGAATCCAAAGGATTAAAGGCATCGTTTAACAATATTAACTCTCAGATGCACGGCCCTACGTGTTATCAGTGTCTGTGATATTGTGTAATATTGAAGCCCTAAACAAAATCGCACGTCAAAATGATCAAGAAGTGCCTCAAAACAGTAAAAACCTTTGAGTGACCGGTTTTACCATACTCGTTTCCCCCACTGCCAATAGACTGTAGTGTTATGAAAACCGTTAGGAAAACGCAAAATTTGGTTTCGATTTCCAATCATAAATATCTCGATAATCAGACAGGCGATCGGCTTGTAAAAGTCATGGGGTTCCTGACTGACCTCAAGGTTTATAATTATGATTGCAGCATGAGCTAAATCCAGAATCTTGTTTCAGAATCTGAGACAAAGTTACTAGATCCTTTTAATGAAAGGACAGTGAATTTTTTATTGGATCGATCCCTCTAAAATAAAAATCATTGAAAGGGTAACAGTGGCTAAAAATCATAATATGCCTCAAAAATATGTATTGGTAAAGCAAAAAACTATAATCTATATAGGGAAAAGGATAACACACCACAAATTTCAAAGCACAAATTTATGATTTACATGTAAATGTTCATGTACATGCATGCCTACAGGTATGAGCAATTGTTTACATGTAACATTCATGAGATGCACATGTACATATCTTTGATTCTTGCGGCGACCTTTCATTAACCTTAAACTAAAAGCGTCACATCTATAGCATGAAAAAAGCCAAACCAATCCATCTCTTTAAACTACAAAGCAAGGACATATAAAGCAAGCATGTACATGTATAGCAGCAAAAGCATGTATTTTCATATAATCTCTCTGTCATTTACCCAGCATTTTCCCAGATTGATGTGCTCCTGCGCAAAACCATGAGAAATTAAAAGTCAAATAAAGAAATAAAGTGTGAAAGTAAGTAAATTATGCGAGTATTAGCAGCCGGTCTGCTTTTAAACAATAGTTTCCACAAATTACATATTCTAAATTGTTGAGCCAATCTTCAGTTCTGATGATGCTAACATTTCCGCCAAATATGCCTCAAATACATGACACCGTAAGGAACCCGATGGCCCATGGCACAAACCCACTAATCAACAATCAGATAACTATATACATGTACATATATGCTTTATAAAAAATCAAGGGAAACAAATACCAGACACTATAAATACTAGCATATGTACACATACATTGAATGTTGCATGGGACTACTGGCTAATTCATATTCCACTATCACTGAAAAATCCTTGAAGAAGTATTTTAATAATAATAATCTGGATTTATATAGCGCTTAATACGGAATACCGTCTCTGAGCGCTTTACAGATATTATTACCCCAGTCATCGGATTCATTCACGCGCAATGTGCACCATCTCCACTCCCTGGGGAGTATTCCTACCTAATGGTTACCGTGAGGGCATAGGCAATTTTATATACTAAGTACACAAATGCTTTGTCATCCTACCGGGTTCCCATTTCTCTCTTGACATACCTATTTCTGTTAAACATGTATTTTTTTATATGGATTTAATACTTTGCATGTACTGATGAATTTTATTTCCTTAAGCACTCTGATTAGTTGTGAGTAGGATGTAGTGCTGTAAACAAACCAATTGTGAATCGATAGGAAACTCCATCGTACCTTTGATACAAAGCCACGTCTTTTCTCTCCGGCGATTTGATCTCTACTCCGTAGGCTTCCTTCATTGTAGAAAACATATCCTGTGAAACAAAAAAACAAAAACAAATCAGATTTCAAGTTTACTCTATTTAAAGCCCCACTGCACTACTTGTAGCAACTTACTCCCTCTATATAGAAAACAATGCCTAAGCGGTGACCATTGGTCCCCCATGATCCTCTTTTTCTTATATTAATTGAGAGCTGAATTGATGAGATAACCACCTGTCAGTGACCACGCTGGGTGGTCTATAAATCCCTCCTGGCCAAACTAGTGCAGACAGGCTTTAAAGCGACATGTCTTCAATCAGAGCCGAACGAAATGTCAAATGAGCTGGAATCTATGGCTGAAACAAAAATGTGTCTATTGGCGATTCTTAGTCACATACCATGGTTAAAGGTACTATGTCCCATTTGCAGGCCCAAAAAATGAAAAGGTTAAATTCCAACAGCATTTGAAAGACAATACTAATTTAGAACTTCCTTAAAAAAGGGGGGCTTGAAAATGTCTTTAAGTGGGAAAATAATGACTATTAGTTGTCAAATCGACTTAGGAGCTATAGAGCCAGTAAGTAATAGTCTGATTTCTCAGACCATTGTACTGAATTGTTTTATGTTTTATGCTGCGCAAAGATTCAATCAGTTTAATTTTGGCCATTACAAGAAGTGGGTTATTGATGTAGACAAATGCTCATGTACCCTCATATACAGCTCATTTTATGTATGTTATTTAATACCAAAGATGAAAAAAGCCAGTCAGTCTCTCAATAGTGTCTGACAGTGAAGTCTAGCAAGTAAACGGGTTTCCTTGCATAATTTGAATATTAGGACACTGCTAACGTTTAAATTTCACAGATAGGACATTCATGACATATTCATAATTCCTGAATTTTGATGTTGGCTGGAAAAGGGACATAATATGTTTAACCAGGGAGATGAAAGGAAGACAATAAATTATCTTGAATCTTGAATCTTGAATCTTGAATCTTTATTTTACGACATTCCAGGGGTATTAAGTAAGCTTAGTTTGCTGCAATTGATCCTCCAAACTCCTGATAAGCAGCGCTCAGACAGCCGCTCGGTACCCGGAGGCTATGAAAGTTACGCAACAATGAGTGCTCGGTCGTAAATCAGAGCGATAACGCTGGGGTTGGCAGTGCTTTGAAGTCCCATGCTCAACACCGCCGATTTTAGCATTCTTGCCATCCCTCCACTGTTTTGGGCAATACACTAACATCGATATCTACACATTCTGGCTGCGCAGTCACTCAAGCCTGTGCATATCATATGCGCAGTGGTTGTATCCGAACAAGGTGATAAACAGAGAAGTCCTACGCTTTCAAAACGTCCAAATCTGACCAGATATAGCCAAGTTACACGTTAGGTTATGATTATTTTGGAAAATATGAAGATGAATATTGATGGACATTTATTAAACCTTGCGCTATGATGTGCATATTTTGATATATTTAGAAGGAAAGAGGAGATTGTAAACGTTATATTGATACCAGTCCCATATGCGTGTTTTTGCGTGTTTTAATGTGACACGACTCTGAAGTCTGTCAAAATTCTTGAAACTTTGCATTAAATATATATATATTTATAATCAGACAACTTTTACTCCATATTGTATTAAGATTTCCGTAGCAGGAACTCCACAGATACAGACGGTTGTTTCCCCAACTCTCAATTTCCCAATCTTTTAGGTAAAAAAACAAATTTCCTGCCGGGCTTTGGGACTGAATCTCAGGAGCACAAACAGTCGCCATTTTTCATCCCTACGCTGAGCGAAGGCGCATGCGCAGTCACTCCTCGCCTGTCACTTGCTTCAAAGAAATTTACGATAGCTCGGATTAGTTAGGAAAACATTCTGCAGTGTCGGCGCTAAGGATGGGTTCAAAAGGAATACATCAACATTCACCTCCTTCCTTTCATCTCCCTGGTTTAACTGTTAATAATTGCAATCTTCTCTCTCGCTTTCCCTTTCCCTTTCCCTCTCCACCTCCACCTCCCCCCTCCTCCTCCTCCTCCTCATTATCGGTGCCCCCCTCAATTTATAAAATATCCCAGAATGCCCCTTTCCACCTCTGATAACTGCCCCTCTTCAAATCCAATAGGGACCCCTTTGACTCTGACAATTGCCCCTTTTCCTTTGTACTAAATGCCCCTTCTGCCTTCTAGTAAGTGCCCCTTTTCACCTCGATGAGTGCCCCTTTTCAGGTGCGAAAAGTGCCCCTTTTTTATACTTCTGACAAGTGCCTCTATCCAAATATGAAAGGTGCCTCTTTTACTTTGACAAATGTCCCTTTTTCTTTGTAATAAATGCATCTTTCCCTTCTAATAAGTGCTCCTTTTCTTCCTTAATGACTGCTTTATACATCATCATATAAAAATTAAAATGCTGCAGTTTAGTGTAATACAGTAAGTAAACAAGCCTTTAGAAACTAGACATGAGGTGCTGCACAAATATAATGTACCTTTATGGTGAGTGACGACCGTGATGCAGTCCCTAGTCCTCCTTCGAAGGAACTATCATCCGATGTCTCATCACTACTGGTCGATGTACCGCAGGAGCTGGAGCCATCTTCCGATGAGGACTTGGGTGTGCCTGCTCTGGCGGCACGGCTTGCCTTGGAACTGGAGAGATGATGAGGATGATTATGACGATGATGAAGACAACGATTATTGTGATGATGATAATGATGATGATAATAATGATAATGATGGTGGTGATGATGATGGTGATGGTGATGATGATGATGGTGATGATGGTATTGGTGATGATGGTGATGTTTATAATGATGGTGATGATGATGTTGATGATGATGGTGATAATAATTATAATGATGATGATTCATTTAATCATTCAATTCCTATTTTAAAATAATATACATACATTTGTAAGTACACCAGTAAATAAAATGGAATAAAATAAAATGAAATGGTGATAAGAGGGGCACTTGTGGGCAAGATTGGATTGGAAAAGAATTATGATACTCCATTCTTGTACAGAGCATATCACATTATGATGCAATGTCCCTTTATGCTTCCACATCACTCTCAAATGGGTCTCTTGAAAGTTTCTGTGGAAAGGTTATGAATATGTCAAATGAGCCATTAATTCAGAAAACAAGACAAATGCGACTGCGTATCCTATATGCCTCCACCCTTAATTCAGTTTACGAAATGGATAGAATTATTTGTGACATATCACAATGAAAACAAAAAGCCTATCTCTTGTGGTTCTTGAGATATCGCAATAGCAAGGCCTAAATGTTACAAGTACACTGTATGTATACAAAACTAATGAAAAATAATCAAATCGGCGTTCATAAGTAGCTAGATGGAACTTTGACTGCGTGCAGTCGAAAATGATGCCTCCGCCATAGAGCGATTTAACAAACCAAAACAGAAGTAATTTTTTATATTGAAGTTTGATAGTAATCCATTAACGGGTTCTCAGAATATCGTGATTACAAGCTATTTTTCATATACATGGCTCTGTAAGATACATTCCTGTCCTGAGTTTGATAGTAATCCATCTGTCGGTTTAATTATAATGCGTTCAGAAGCTATTTATATGCATACATAATGAGATCCATGACCTTTGACCTCATGACCCTAAAATATAATCAGTTCATTGGCTCTGCAAGATATATACACATGTCTTGAGTTCGATGGTAATCTGTCTATCAGTTCTCAAGATAGTGTGATCACAAGCTGATTTTGCATACATAATGAGCCCTATGACCTTTGACCTTTAACCTCGTGAACCCCAAATCTAATCAGTTCATTGGCTCTGCAAGATATATACATGTCCCAAAGTTTGGCGGAAATCCATCAATCGGTTCTTGAGATAACGCGATCACCAGCTATTTTTGCATACGGGTACATAATAAGCCCTGTGACCTTTGACCTCATGACCCCGTAATCTAATCAATTCATTGGCTTTGCAAGATACATACATGACCCAAGTTTGGCGGTAATCCATCAATTGGTTCTCGAGATAACGCCTCAGAGGACGGGACGTACGGACGGACGGACGGACACCCAGAAAACATAATGCCTCCGGCTACTTTGTAGCGGAGGCATAAAAAGTACAATAAAATAAAAGACATGAACAAGCATGAAAATAAAGATTACTCTTGTGCTTTATCTATTTATCCTAACCTCAGCTACTTTATTCAGATATTGATTCTTTGATTGTATTTCTAACATGATTTTTGTGACACTTTATAAAGTAATGTTATGTCTATGCAACTTTACTCACTCTTTTCAATATGCATAGGAAGACATGCTTACTAAATATCAAGCGAATCAATAGCAACCATGTCGGATATCAAAAGGATAAGACAGTACAGTTTATGAACTAACAATTCTTGTCCCTGCATTTTCAGGCAATAGGAAAAACAAAACTCTCCTAAAATGAAAACCCATACACCTTTCAAATGAACTTTTGAACTTTAGCATACATCTCAGACCATGATAGGCCCATTTCTGCATGCTCACCGATTAAATGTAAATTACATTCCTCCTTGTTTACAAATCCTGCAAGAAATCTACTCCTCCGTTATTTCTTGTAGCTTTCTCCTTTCCTGTAACTTACAAGTTTGCTATTGTTACACAGCTGTTTGTGTACATGCCATAACTGCTTGGGTGAATTTCACACTCAAGTTATGTCCTGTGTAATATACAACCTGCCAATCACTGAGTCCTGGGCCCTGATTCGTGAAACATTACAGCCAATCAAATGTAGCCATTTCAGTAGCTTTTAACAACTAGACAGTAGCTTATAACAAGAATTTTAACTGATATCATTATATGAAAATTTTGCCCCCCAGTAGGAAGAGAAAAAAATTCTGCGCACATTGTACATTTTAGTTGCATGACCATATTGCCTCTTAAACTAAGAATTTTAGAAAGGAAAATAAGCCTTAAAGGGAAATCCAACCTTGATAGCAAACTTGTCTAGAATAAAGCAGAAGAATCAGAGAAGCATAGGCCTACTGATGAAAGTTTGAATGAAATCGGACAAAAAATGAGAAAGTTACATATTTTTGAAAGTTGCAATTACTATACCTGTAGGTATGGGCTCTTCAAATTGGCTGGATTGATAATGTCTATGCGATGTAGTGGCGTACAACTTTCCCATTTGCTCCAATACACAAAAGGACTAAAATGTCAACTTTTAAAATGCATAACTCGGGATGGTCTGTTCTTTTTAGAGGACCTGTAATAATGTACACTCCATGATATATTTTGAGTAGTGCCCCAAGGGTGAAGGCACTTGGAAGAAAAACAGAAACAAGTGATATTTTTGTACGCGTCAAACGGGAGAGTGATATGTCACTACGTCACAATCCACTGACAAAGTTGCCGATTTGAGATTCGTACAGCTGTAGTGATCTCATATTTCAAACACTCATAACTTTCTTAATATTGGTCCGATTTATTTCAAACTTTAGCTATTCTGTTTCTCTAATTTTTATGGTTTCATTCAAATGAACTTATTAGAAGAGTTGGATTGCCCTTTAAAATCCTTAACTTGGCAACACAGTGAGAGGTTCAAAATCATCATTTTCCTATCAAAGTTGGCCACCTTCTCAACAGAGTTGCTACTAATTTGTTTGCAGAGACATCTAGTACTTGCTGTCAGTCAAATGGGACCGGAACTTAATGGCTCCAAACTTTGTGGTGGAAAATGGGCAAAATATACATTTTAAAAATATTTAAAATTTCACAAGAAATTCCCAACTGCATTACCTGTTATCCTCAGTTCTCTTGCTTTGGGTCACCCTAGCTGTGAAAGGACTCAGCTCCTTGGAATCTCGACTCGAGTAATGCCTTTAGGACATATATTAGAAACAAGAAAAATAAATCTCACAATAATAATAATAATGATATAACAATAATAGGCTGTATAATCAGAAACTTTTGACAAAATGCAAAAAACAAAATGACCATGGAATTCGAATTTAATCAAGTATAAAATTAAAATGCATTAATTTTAAAAACTTGAAATGTATTACACTAAAATAAAATACTAATGAAAGGTATGCTGAAACAATTAACTCTTTACAACATTTTCAAAGATGCTTACTGAGGATGCACAAGTAACCGAGGAAAGGAGATTCTAGGGTATAGGAACGATACTAACGAAAGAACGATCCCAAGAGTCATCTTTTTCTTGTACAATGGAGGGCTACATAGGAGCATGGTTCCTTGTGAAACGCAGAGTCTGTGATCTTTGTAAGATATCAATTATTCAGACCCACACTAAGTTTTGTAATTTTTTAAGCATGTGAAAAACTGATTTATCCCAATTTATGTATCTTGAGAATGTGACACATCAAAGCGTACATCTAAAAGTATTCAACAAAGGTCCTAATTCAACCAGTCCACCTATCATTCTTGAGTTATCAAAAAAAAACACATCAAAGTTGTAATACAAGGGATATGACTAATTCAATAGTTAACTGTAGGAGCATGGTGTCATGGAAATTACAGAGTCTCTAAGACTGGGATGATGATTTTGATGTCATAAGTTTGTAAGGGGGGTGCAAACCACGAAGAGCTTTGTATGATATAAGAAGTTTGATAGAATACCTGAGTGAGTGTGGGATGAGCTTGAAGAAAAAATTCTCATCTAAGAACGCCAGCTGGAATGGACGGTAGAGATCCAAATACGTGTCTACGCAGTCCTCGGGAAGGTGGTCCATATCTGCCGTTTCCATGATGACGGTCTTCTGGACTTCTTCGCATGGCAAGGGAAGAGCTTCTAACACGCTGCTGTCGCACCACCGGGCACATCTAGAGAAGGTAGAGAGTACAGCAATAATAATCATTATCATTATTATCATCATCATCATCATTATTATCATCACTATCATAATTATCATCATCATCATCATCATCACTATCATCATCATCATCATCATCATCAACATCTTAACTTCAACCGTTGACCAAGAACTATACCAAATCCTAACCCTAAACCTAACCTGAAACCCAATTGCAACCCTAACTCTAAACCCAATTGCAGCTGTAACCCCAATCTCATATCTTTGACCAAATAAAGCCTTGGTGATATCCAATGAAGCATATGCCGTAGAAACTGGAATAGATGAGTTCCCTGTACCTCTTTTCTGTGCCAGTGCCTACTGCATCGGTGTGATGAAGGTAGTAGTCCGTGGGTAACTCCCAGAGGTTGGGCCGTCCTTCTCTTGGTGTAAACACCCCCAAGAATAGGTTGATTGCACTTTGTTTGTCATTGTCTGTTCATAACACAGAGAGAAAATATATTAAAAGAGCTTGTATACAGGCATATACTTTTTTTTTAATTGATGTTATTCCCTATGAGCATATGGATTTATACAGAGGTGTTTAATCTAACCCTTGTAATAAGTTATGAATGTTTGAAATATGAGACCTCTATTCTATGTGGATCTCAAAGTGGCAGTTTGGTCAGTGGATTGTGACGTAGCCGCGGATTACTCTCCCCTTTGTCGTGTACAAAAATATCATTAATATTTGTTTTTCTCCTAAGCGCTCTCTTCCTTGGGGTAATACTAAAAATATATTATGGATAGCATAGTAGTACAGGCCCTCCCGAGTCATACATTTCTGAAAAATTGAAATTGTTTAGTCCAGGGTTGAATTTAGGCATTCAGTAACAGTGGGAAATTGACTGGAGCATGTGTTCTAGAATTTCCAATACAAGGCATCTTGCATTCATCATCATCATCCCATGAGTCCCTTCTATGGGGTTGGGTCTCCTCGCCACCGCTCTCCATCTCGTCCTATCGTTGCCAGCCCCAAATCAATTTCTCTACCATCTTCCTTAATACAATCTATCCACTTCTTCCTGTGTCCTCCTTTCTCCTTTCCTCTTCACGTGTCCACACCATCTCAATCTGGTCTCTCTAATTTTCTCCCTTATCTTTTCTGGTTACCCCATACCTCATCATGCAATTCTAAATGTCAAATGGTAAACTTCAAGTACATACCTGAGAATGCGTTGCTATAGTAGCGCGACAGGGTCTGCTTGATATCCCTAGAATGCGAAGTCCACGGAGCGATCTTCCTGTAAGTACTGATACTGTGAACGAGCTGAGAGCCACCGTACTGCAGGGCCAAGGTATCACCCATGTCTTCATACAGATCCTCTAGCATCCTTTAATACATCATACAGAAGAGATCAAGTTAAAATGTATACATATTCATGCAAATCCATAGATTCATGCATATTCATTCTTGCATATTCATGTCCCTTTGTGCATATTCATGTCCATTCATACATATTCATGTCCATTTGTGCATATTCAAGCATTTTTATGAGCACGGTAGTCCAGTCCACAACCTCCAAAAACAAGACCGAGTCTAAGTCACCTCCTCCCAAGTCATAAGTATGAGTCCAGACTGTCAAAGTCTAAGAGTTTCTTTGAATAAGGTTTCAACTTGGACCAAATTCAGTGTACCGGTATCTGAATTTGGTAGGAGTTGAAACCTTATTCAAAGAAACAATGTTGTTTAGTATTAAGTTATCAACTGCAGTCAGTCAGTCACTTGATCAAATAATTAATCACACAAAAACTATGGAACAAAGTAAGATCAGAGGATTGAGTTTCATTTTAAATTGAAAATGCAAAATAGGAGTATTAACAAAAATTGTTTTTCTCAGATTTTAGTTTTATGGGTGTAGCACGTTTTGGAACCAAACACTTCACGTATGAATACACCCGTAGGAATGCAAGGGTAGATGAAGACCCACCTTACTACATCCGAGTCAAATTCAAGCTGAGGGTTATCAACCACACCGAGAGAGTAAAGCTGCAAGAAAAACAAACACAAACACTTGTTATCAGTAGCTTATAACAGTAGCTTATAACAGTAGCTTATAACAGTAGCTTATAACAGTAGCTTATAACCGTTATTGTAACTTGTTATTGATTACACGTTTTATGAAACAGGGCCCTGCTCTAGCAAACACTTGTATAAGAAAGACCAAGTGTCTATAAAGATCATATTTTCTGTTCCCCTTGAAATGTGTATGTCATTGAAACATGCAATAAAGGAACCTGTGAATAAAGACCACCTGCCCATTTTCTTATCTCCCTTGAGTGGTCCTTATACACAGGTTTCACTTAACATGTATCTTTAGGTGTCATTTCTACATGTAAATAGAAACCACAACAGTGACTAACATAAAAGAGGAGGGGTTGGGGGTTGGATAGTCAAACTTTTAAAAGCAAAAATGGAGTGGGAGACATCAACTGAGAGAGAGAGAGAGAGAGGAGAGAGAGAGCTAGAGGAGAGGAGCTGAGATGGACCAATGTCAAAAGTGTACTTATTTAATTTAATTAGATGTTATTCTTCATTTGCTAAATTTAGCATTAAATGTCTGTCACTCAAACAAATGTTACAGCCATCGATCTATCTTAAAGCTAGAAAACTAGCTAAAAGTATACCACAACATCTATGCCCTTATGGCACATTAAGATACATGTATGGCGTGGTAACCCACCGCAAAAAAAGCTGACATGGTTTTTTTCACTTGTAAATGAATGGTAACTGTGCGCAACAAAGATCCTGCATGTATTCACAGAGCTCTGTGTTATAAGATATGGAAATGTGAAGCGTACTTCACTTTACGTCATCATAAAAGGTCCTGCATCTATTCATGTAGAGGTGTTGTGGTCGAGTGGATACGTCACCGGACTATCGATCACAAGGTCCGTGGTTCGAGTCCCGCCGCGGCACTAATGTCCTTTGGCAAGATATTGATCTACATTTGCCACACTCAACCCAGGTGAGGTAAATGGGTACCTGGTAGGATTATTCCTTGAAAATGCACTGTGCGCTGATATCGGCTGCCGGAGCTAAAGCTAGGGTAATAATTTCCAAAGCTCTTTGGAAGCGCATAGAGATGTTATTTCATAACGTATTATGCGCTATACAAGAACTGAACTATTATTATTATATTATATAAAAAAACACTGGAAGTGGAAACAAATTATTTAAAAAAAACACACACAAAAAAAAACAACACCGCTGCTCATATCTGAAGGAGGCTTTAGCCAGCAGCAATTTCCAGAGAGACATGACTGCAACTCACCTGATGACCGAGAGCATATTTTCCGGTGACAAACTGCGCCGTGTTGGTCCTATCGAGACAGTCCACGCAGTTGGTTCTCACCACACCCATCTGCAATACAATAGAATACAATAATTCAATATATTTTATTTTGATAGCACTCTTACAAACTGAATCGTCATTTCACAATTATTAAAGTCAGTGGTGGGTAATTTAACTCTAGGATCCCCATCCAGCAATTTGTTGCTCTGCAACCTTATCTGCTCTCGTTAATTACAAATTACTACTCTAATTCATTCTATGCCTTTATTAAGTATCCTTTCTGCAACAAATGTTACAATTTTTCAAGAGTTATGTGGAAATAAATGAATAAAAAAAAAAAAAATTGAATTGGCAAGGTTTGAAAGAGCTCTGAAGAAACACAATAAAATCAACAAATAGTGCTGCCAGAAAATTTCACTTCTGAAAAAGCAAATCTAAATTGAACAAAGAGTGATTTCATCACTGATCTACATGTATTTACATCATATACTTAATGTAAAATTTAATATACAATTACACTCATCATACTTCTGCTTGTACCCTTTGCATTTTGTGGAATAGAAAGCAAAAGAATTTTTACATGCAGTATTTTTTAGACTTTGGTATAATCCTCCTTATTGTCCATTCCCTATGTTTTGTTTTATATTGCTTACTACTTCCTATGTAAACTTACTTTATAAGTCATTACATTTTCAATTATGTATTTACTTTTGACCATTTTGACTAATTGATATATAGCGCTTAGAAACATTTATACTAAGCACTATTGAAATATAATTTATTATTGTAGTTATTATCTTACCTGTCTGATGAAGACCTGTTCACAAGAACCTTCCTGAGGTATATCAGTCCTGAATATAGACATAACACATGAAAGAAAAGAGATAATAAAAGACAGAGAGAGACAGAGAGAGAGATAAAGAGACAGAGAGACAGACAGACAGGCAGAGAGAGAGAAAGAGACAGACAGACATACAGTGATAGAGAGAGAGAGTGTGAGAGAGAGAGAGAGAGAGAGAGAGAGTGAGAGGCAGAGAAACAGTGAGAGAGACAGACAGAAGTTTCTTCTGAATGAGTTAAGGCCTTTAATAGCTGGCACCCTCTCTGACAGGTATACTAAGATTTCTGCTATGTCTGTTAAAAACAAAAAGGGGAACACTAAAGGAAACATGGACAAAATCAAAAGAGAGGGGCTTTCAATTGTTTCCTTCAACAAAGCATTTCTCTTACTAAGTTTCATTCCCTTATGAAACAGTAAAAAAGTGTGATTTAAAAAAAATGTATGTACATGTAAATGATTAGCAAAGAGGGACAGAAAAGAAGCGTAGATGCGTAACAAAGGCTTTCTTGCATATTAATTTCTCTCTTTCTCGGGTGTTCTGCCAACAGAGCCTTCTTTAGTTCTTTCTCCATCCCTCTCTATATATCCTTAGCCATCTTTTTCATCACGTCATATGATCTGTCACCTTCCATGTCTGACACCACTAACTTCAGACACAGAAATGTGAGTTGCCCTATGCTATAATAAGCCATTTAATTGTCCAGAGGCACTTTTCTTTTTAGACAGTTTACAGGGGATCGTTTCAAGAAACCAACTCCATGACAGTCATATCTTTGTCTGCGACCTACATGGATGTCAGGAAGCGTAAAACCCATTTCACAAAACCATGATAAGCGAAAAATTCACAACCCCCAGGACTACCTATAAGGGAACAAGGCTTTACTTTTAAAGGAGTCAAGATTTTTACCTAGCGCCCTCTCTGACGGGTATGCTGGGGTGGATGGCATGTCCGCTCAGGAAGATACCAGTCTTCTCGACCGATCTTGAAGCGATCTTTTCCAGTTTTGACATCACATCCGCGTTCTTACTGTATAGGGAATGACAAACGAGGTTCATGATTTGACTTAGTTTTATTTTACCGAGGTGGCCCTATTAGAGGCCCTGTAGAGGTGTCATGGTCTAGTGAATGCGTCATCGGACTGTGGACCACATGGTTTGCGGTTCTAGTCCCACCGCAACACTAATGCAGAGCTGCCAACCTTGTGCAACCAAAAAAAAAGAACCATGATGGTAAAAAAAAAGGAATTTCAGGCAAAAAAAAAAAGGAATTCATTAAAACGAAAATTACAACCACGCACGACACACTTCCAATGCAGAAATGTCCATTCCTCATGCTGTTAATTTCCATATAAGGACCTATATTTATTTACAAGTAGGTAGTTTTTTCCCTTTTTGGGGGGTATTATCGGCGTTTCATTCTTTTTGAGAAAATTTATGGCTTCTTTTTTGTTTACTATTTGTAAATTTATACTCTTCATTAAAAAATTTAAAAAAACATATTTTATGAAGAAAAAACTTAATACCGTAATTTGGAGAAAAAAACAGAATAATTCTGGGAAAAACGTAATGGTTGGCAGCTCTGCTAATGTCCTTTGGCAAGACATTAATCTACATTTGTCACTCTCCACCCAGGTGAAGTAAATGGGTACCCGGTAGGAAAAAATTCCTTGAATGCTTTAGCACCTTATTACAGTGGCTCAGCGACAGTCGGGATAATAATATGATACTTTGTATTATTAGCACAGAAGAGTATATTCATATAGTATAGGTTGCGCTATATAAATGGACCTAATATTATTAGTAAAATGAAATGCCATTCTTCTTGGAGGCCCAGTATAAATTCAACCTTTACAACAAAATACATGCTACAAGGTGGTAAGTATCACATACATGTATATAAAATTATGTATGTTGAGATATCATTTCTGGTATTATGGAAAAAGGATTTAATTTGATAAAACAATGGCGATACAGTTTAGAAGGACAATAATAATGTCATTCAGTTTTTGTAAAGTAAAGAATGTGTCATGGTGCTTGGTGTTTGTTGAATAATGAACTCACTTTGTGGCATATCTAGCTATGTCTAGGTGTTTACAAGTACTGTAAATCTGTCAGAAAAAATTGAAAGTCGGGGGTGTGCCTAATACACAGGTACAGGATATTTTGAGTCCTCAAAATGCTACTTTTTAGTGGTTTCCGAAAATCTCTGTGTCTCAACATGAATTACATAATGCAAATAAAGAATAGGATCTACTATTTGAAGTTAACCTACGTTCCTAATTTGAAGGGAAGAGAGTTTTTTGCTTTTTCAGTCTCAATAAATTATGCCCCTTCACAAAGCACTTTGCCGGCCGAAGCTCTCCCGTGTCTCCAGCTCACTCACCTGTATCATGCAGTTCACTTACACAGGGGGTAAAGACTCACCACTCGAAATCTAGCCTGTCCAAATTTCTGTTTGGACTCGGGAGGAAAATTTCTCTGTCATCTTTAGTGTTAAAAACAACATTGTTACTATTCTTTTTGACAATTTCACAAGCAACTTCAACTGCATGCGCCTCGTAAAGTCGTAATAAATAAAAGTCCTTCCCAATTCCCTGCATCATGGCTTGGGTTTCCGAACGGGACTGCACGCTGAAATAAGAGACTAATCTTAATCTCAAAAATAGGGGTGCGCCTTATACACAGGTGCGCCTTATACACAGAGATTTACGGTAGCACTGGTCGTAAGATTAAGTCCAGGGGGGTGTCACAAAGACTAAGATCGACTTTAAGTTGGACTTAAGTATGGCAGGCCGTTCATGCCACTGTTTGCTCTCACCATTTACTGGCATTGGTCTATCAAGGGACGTATAAATCGTGGTCACAAATATACAGAATTTACCTTTTTATAGTTCATTATTGTTAGGAAAAATATTATCTAAAGATCATAATTGAGAGACCAATAGTGAGAGCAACCAGTGGCATGAATGGCCTGCCATAGTTAAGTCCAACTTAAAGTCGATCTTAGTCTTTGTGAAACACCCCCAGGTGTACATGTATGTACTGCTTTAGTGCTTTGTAATTCTTGGTGTATCTTCCCATGTTCAAGTGATAATGTGTATACATAGTACTTGTGTTTTAGTTGTAATATACTCAATCAGTGGTGTACATGTATCTTGACAGATCTAGATATATACTGTACAAACTGACGTTTGGTGTTTGGGAAATGGTGTTTGATGTTTGGTGCTTATATACTCAATTAATGGTGTATCTTGACATGTCCAGATGTACGTACTGTACATGTACAGTATATGGTATTTAGTGTTTGGTGTATTTGGCCATGTCAAGATCTATATACTGTACAAAGTGCTTGGTGTTATGATGTTTTTCATATTCACTTCTTGGTGTTCCTTGCAAAGTCCAGGAGCAGATACTGTACAATGTGCTCGGTGTTTGGTGTACATGTACATGTACAGTATGTGGCCACATCTAGGTGCAGGGCTTAAATTAATCCAAGGCCACCAAGGCCATGGCCATGGATGCCCTTTTGATTGGCCTCAATGCCCCTCTCATTGGCCTTGGAGATTTTTTGTGCCCTTTCCAATTCTTCCTATTTGTGCTGTAATATAGGAATGTGCCCTACAGAAAAGTGGCCTTGCCCTAAAAATATTGAAATTTAAGGCCTGTAGGTGTACATACATGTAATGTACAAGGTGCTTGAGTTCGTTGCTGGCCATGTCCATATAATGTATCTGTGTACATTTTATTATCTGTGTTTGGTGTTTGTGTACTTACTTCTTGGTGTATCTTGCCATGTCCAGGTGTATGTACTGTACTTGGTGCTTGGGAGGGAGGAATTGGTTCAAGTAGATAAGATTAGCGGCTAAAGCTTCTGTCAAATGGCTTTCCCTTTTCCTCTTCTCTCTCTTCTACAAATATAAAAGCAAGAATAGAGTGTGTTCAGCTCATTTACTCATTCCATCAGTTTACATTGAACTTATAAACGGAAAGGTGCTTTAAAGATGTGTCTAAAGTTTATCAATCGTTTCAAAATTAACATTGCCTTCTGGAAGTAGATTTTATACATGAAAGTTACATGTAAATTGAGATTATCTGTAGCACTGGAGTCTGAGTATATTGTTGTGAAAAATAATGGGAACGAGAACATTGGAACAGGCATCACACTCCACTCAAGAGAAGAAAGAGAGAGAGAGAGAGAGAGAGGGGGAGAGAGAAAGTTAGAGAGAGAAGGGGAAGGGAAGGAGGGAAGGAAGGAGGTAGGGCATGAGGGAGGGAGAGAGAGAGATGAGATAAGAGAGGAACCCTGACAAACTTACCTTGACAAGATTAACAACAATTACAGGAGATCCAAACCTACTAAAGAGGTCATTGATGTGACGTCCTGCTAGATGGGCAAAGGGATCAGCCATGTCAACTGCAAGGTTAAACGTTAAAGGTCAATTTGATAGTTCTTGAAAATTCAGAGTTATTAGTTTCATATCAAACACCTGGTTAAGGTCATACATATTGCCTCTTTAGTACTCCATGTATCATCAAAATATTTGGCTCAAGAAAGCAATTACAGCACACCATTGCATGTTTTAATTTTTGTTTTAATGATTATTTTTAAGGGTTGTTTCAACTAATTTGAGCATTGAGTAATTAAAGGGTTCAATATCACATGGCTCCAAAACTCAGATTTGCTTCATTTTAGGTGTATACATGTATTTACAGAGGTGAATACAGTATCTTCTTGGACCAAAGTTTCATCTGGGGTACCCCAGGGGAGTGGGATTGGCCCTTGTCTCTTTAACTTATTTGTGAACAATGTGGCCTTCTAGATCCAATCCAACGTGGTCCTCTTTGCAGATGACATCCTTCTGTACAGAACAATACACTCGTCTTGTGACAAGGCAGTTCTACAGACAGACCTAGGCCGAGTTCATGACTGGTGCTCATCAAATCAAATGACACTGAATGCAACCAAGACAAAGGTGATGCAAATTTTTTTAATACTTGGAAGAGAAAACCTGACCAATACCCAGACTACACTCTCAATGATGCACCTTTGGCACAGACATCCTCATACTAGTACCTTGGGGTAACCATATCATCTGATCTCTGATGGAATCTACACGTCGACTCAATCTTATCTTGTGCCAATCGACTTCTTGGGTTCATTCGCACCCTTGCACGTGGGGCCTCAACGCAGGCAATATTTTGCTTGTACAGATCATTCGTACTCCCTATTTTGGAGTACGGTATTCCTGCGTGGCATCCGCATACTGCATGGCATTTCACATTCCTTTCTTTTCTTCCAGGCAACTTCGGGAGTGCAGCAGGGGAAGCCAATTTTATTCTTTCATACTTTGTATCCTATGTTGCCATTCTATCGTATGTTTGAAATGCCAAATAAATAATAATAATAATAATAATGATAGTATCTATCGGAGTAGAATATACAGGGGGTCTCCAAAAAAAAGTATGCTCCAAATTACCTGCACATTATAAGTACAGTCAAACCTGTCTATAGCGACCGCCCAAGGGAAACACAAAAAGTGGTCTTTGTAGACAGGTTCCTTTTGTACATGTTTCAATGAGAAACCATTTTCAAGGGAAACAAAAGATGCGGTCTTTGTAGACAGGTGGTCTTTTTAGACAGGTGGTCACTAAAGCAGGTTTGACTGTATTTTAAAAAGTTATGTATTACTAGACATTGATCCTTTGGATCCCCATTATGAAAAGAAATATACAGTACTGCTGTTGACTTGCGAATATATCATGGATGCAAGGATTCCAGAGCATAAAGAGATCATGGAAGAATCTTAACATAAAAACAAACAGCTTTTCAAAATCAGGACATTGTGCAATATTTGACATGAAGCAAACAAAGATGTTTCTCCTGCAGATCCTATGAATGGGACCATTTTGGGATGATTTAAAGAAAATCAACTATACCTTGGCCTTTAGTTTGTACACATACTTCAATTGGCCAATAAATGCAGGTGTTGTAGTCAAGTGGTTTGAGCACTTTACTTGAAATGCAAAGGTCGTGGGTTCGATTCCCCACATGGCACTAATATCCTTTGGCAAGGCATTAATCTTCATTTGCTATCATCTACCCAGGTGTTAAATGAGTACCCAGTAGGATGCAAACGTTCATGTGGTTGAATTGGCATGTGTGCGCTTGTAAAATGACGCCTGGCCGGAATACTCGCCAGGGAGCGGAGCGTGTGCGCCATCATTTCGTCGCCCGGCTGGCAGAAATTTTAAAAGAAAGAAGATTTGTTTCATATGTAAACTGCTTTCCGTCCCGAAAATTGGTTTAAAACTTAAAAGACTAATAGAAATGTTATAGTAGAACACGGCCACAAATTCTTTTCGAAAACAAGTCAGTTTTATAAAAGTTTGAGGCGATTTAGTGCTAACGCCCTTCTGCTTAGCGCTTCATTTTTTACCTTAAATTCGAGCTAACGCCCTTCTGCCAGCCAGGCGACAATTTGTGGATTACCAATCAAACACCATGGTTATAATAATTGTAATGTAAAGTGCTTAAAAATGTAGTATTGAGCGCTATACAAATGTGACTATTATTATTATATCATTGACATGATTACCAAAGGAGTGCAAAACTCACTATTGATGGGTGGTTTAGGTACCATAGTAGTGATGTCCTGAGACCAAAGGGCTGGCACAGATCCACGATGCTGGACATATGATGTGAAGCGCCCTCTTTTGAACTCTGACAAGGAAGCTTCGTGAACAATCTGCTCAGTTTCCACTTCGTTGGCAACTCCTCCCTGCAAATGCATGGGTTAAAATGGCTCTCAATCACATAATCATTTTAATTCTGTAATTTTAGTTGTAGTGTTGGACCCAGTAAACATATATAGCGAGGTAACAATACAACCCAATGTACAACTTTTATCATGCACAGGACTTTTAACTCATTTAGGGCAAGACTGTGTAGTAAACCTCTCAGCCTGCGAGAGTTGCTTTCAGAGAACCTTGCGATAACTTGATTTTCTTGACTTGAAACATCCACAAAATGTTTAAAACTATTAAGACCGCTCGCTCTGTCATATTGAAATGAAAAAGGTAATTCTTATTTATTACAAAATGACATCATTGTTATTGAACGTCCATTACTTAATATAGAAAATAGAGTAAAGGAGTGTTTTTTTAACTGTGAAGCCTTAAAGAGACCTATTAGGTCTTTTCGTTTTTTGAAGTTAATTGACTGCTAACAGAGTTTTCAAAATATCAACATTTTTTGATTTCCTCATTTAACTACTGCACACACAATATGTATGTGTCAAAGCATACATAAAATGCACCTCATGGACCTTTCAGAATACCAATTTGATAATTGAGTGCTAGGTGAAAACTACGAAATAAGCTTTCAGAATACCGCCTATTAGTCCCTAACATCTCTTACCTCAGAATTTGCTCCACGTTTGAGGAACCTTGTGCCAGCATAATGAGCAGACCTTCTTGCTACCAGCGTCATCAGCACTGGTCTACCAAAGACACAAATATCTTGAGATTCATAGTGAAGGAATGTTATTATACTTGGTGTATGTGTCTGGAAATTTGAGGTGTAGTTTGTCTTGTGGACATATCACGGGAAAAAAGAAGTAAGAGTATGGAAAATCAGGGCATACCGACCCTCCGACATCAAGGAGTCAATTTTGTCTCTGACAAGGACAAGGCGCTATCCCTAGCTGACTACTTTAAGTCTGTGTTTACCCAGCAAAACCTAGACCAGATACCTTTCACTCCTACCAACTTGCCAACTGTGGACGATGTCAACGTTACAGTAGAAGGGGTTCTGAAGTTGCTTAAGACAGTAAACATTAACAAAGCTACTGGTCCTGATGGAATATGTCCCAGGATGCTAAAGGAAACTGCAGATGAAATAGCACCAGTACTGCGTGACCTATTCCAACAATCCTTAGACAGTGGAAATCTACCTGAGGATTGGCTTTTAGCCAATATCACCGCGCTGTTCAAGAAAGGTGATAAAGCCCTACCATCAAATTATAGACCGGTGTCCTTGCCACATGCAGTAAGCTTCTTGAGCATATAGTCCATTCTCATATAAGTCGGCATTTGGAACGTCACAATATCCTTACTCTCAAGCAACATGGCTTTAGAAAGCATCATTCTTGCACCTCCCAGTTGATACTTGCGTCCCATGACTGGGCCAAGGCAATCGACTCTGGTCACCAGGTGGACATAGCAATTTTCGACTTCTCGAAAGCATTTGACACTGTCCCTCATGAAAGGCTGGCGGCCAAACTACATATGTATGGAATTTGCGGGAAATTACTTAACTGGATTATCAACTTCCTCACTAAACGATCAACATCACCGAAAATCTACAGTCTGAAATTCGTCTATTTGCTGACGATTGTATTTTATACAAGGTCGTTAAAAACCTATCCGATTGTGAGAGTCTACAGAAGGACATTCATCAACTTGAAAAATGGGGGGACGAGTGGCAGATGAAGTTTAATGCTAAGAAATGTTTTGTCATGAATATGACCAACAAGAGGAAGAAGCTGAGATTCCCCTATACTCTTCATGCCCAAAACCTGGATCCAGTTGAACATCACCAACACCTTGGAGTCTTCCTAACCCACAAATACAAGTGGGATTTCCAGTATGCTCACATTACCAAGAAGGCTAACAGGGTTCTTGGAATGCTAAGGCGTAATCGAGGTTGTTCGAGAACCCTCAAGAGCACTGCCTATCTTGCACTAGTAAGACCTCATCTAGAATATGCAGCTAGTCTCTATGACCCTTATGAAGCCAAGTACATCAAGCAGCTGGAAATGGTCCAACGTCGTGCTGCCAGATTTGTCTGCAATAATTATAGTCAACTTGCTAGCGTCACTGACATGTTGAGGGATCTGGAGTGGGATTCACTGGAACATTGGCGAGAAGTTGCAAGACTTGCTCTCATGAAGCAGATCCAGAGCGGTCAATCTGCCATCCCGAAGACCCTAACACCTCTTGCTGTTACTAGATCCCGTCATTCTTCAACCAGCAATAGCCAACATTTGAAACAGATGTATTGCAGGACAGACTTCTTCAAGTTCTCCTATTTTCCTTGTACGTGCAAGGATTGGAATAAGTTACCTGATAGCATTATCAACACGGGATCAATTGATTCCTTTAGGTCCCATGCACTACAATTCCTGAATGATCGTTCTAGTCCATGACCATGTGCCTTGTTCTGTGTCTTTATATGGACTAACAAGTCTGTCGACATGTACTGAAGAAGAAGAACACTATTGCAGTTGGGTTGGCATGTGTGTGCTTGTAAAATGGCACCCGGCCAGGAGACTCCCTAGGGAGCAGAGCATGTGCACTATCATGTGCGGATTAGCAAATGAATACAATGACCGTTGTGATTAATATGACTATTACTATTATTATTTGATCCAGCAACATAATGCCAAAGATTAGAAGTAGGGTTGCAAATGGGTTTTATGTTATGTTTAGTCTTTGGTTGCAATAAATAGCAAGGAATGGATTCCTGTAAAACCTTAAACTCCCACACACTGTCTAGGACGGCCGTTTTTCTACAGCGAGAATCTTTTGGGAATTTCCAAAATTTAGTGAAGTGTCGATTCTGATTATTTATTTTACTGAAAGAAAATTTTTGCAAATCTGTAACACTCGTGGAATTCATGAACATTTCATTCAACGGGTAGTTCCTGGTTTTTAAAGAACACAGTTTTTGTATAAAGAGATTTCAGTTTGAATCAAAGGATACTGCACTGTCCTACGAATCCGTGGATGACATGGATGGCCCAGCAAGGGTGGACCTGGTCCTGGAACCTCTTCCATAGGTAGTGGTTCCAGGCAAACTTGGGCTTGGTGTGGATGGGTACCACCCGAGGATTCCCCACTTCACCTGTCAAAACAAATACACTTGGTGTGATCATAGCTATGAAGTAATATATTCACTACTGGAAATACAGGTACCCGATACATGTATATTTTTCATAGACTTTGATTTTTGTCTGTTACGAGTCAGACACCGCTTTGGAAAACCGAACACAGGTATAAGGGTGCGTTCAATCAACACTTTTTCACCCTAGAATCAAGGTTTTCAATGACGTTTTGTTTAAACATGTTTGCGTTCAAGCGATTTTTCGTTGGTCATAAAAATAAACGTGTTTAAAAACACAAACATGAAACGCTGGAAAAGATGCGTTTTGTATCGTGATTCTGGAGAATCACGGTCGCTGAAAGTCGCTTGAACGAACGGAGATGTCAATCAGGATTCCATGACGTCATTATCCTGGCCTGCTTCCGGTTTGACCGACAGTCGACCATAAACACAGACAGAAAGCACGCGGCGAAGTTGACCTATACTTCCTGGGTCAAACTGCACAGTGTGATGAGCAGTAGCTGGGCTTGAAATGAGCGAGAATCGGCGTCGATGAAAAATCGCTTGAACGCTCTCCCGCAGTAACCGTGCTTTTTAACGGCGTTTTGATTTGTGATTCATGTTTGTGATTCTAGCTTCAAAAAATCGCTTGAACGCACCCTAAATACGCCAAAAACGCGTATAAAGTACGATGAGTATAGAGCCCTCAACGTTCAATGCGAGGCAGTGTGTACAAAAGGCATGGGGAAAATCTTGCAAAGTCAACAATGCTGTGGGTCTATTATCTTCAAAGTCCTTGAATGATTCTTCATAACTTTCAAATGACAAACATTTGAAATAAATATATCCAAATTTTTAACCAAAGAAACAATTCTAGATGGATCTTCGACTGCGCGGAGTAAAAAATGATGCCTCCACCATAGAGCGATTTTACAAACCAAAACAGAAGCAATTTCTAAAATTCAAGTTTGATTGTAATTCATTAACAGGTTCTCAGAATATCGTGATTACAATCTATTTTTCATATACATGGCTCTGCAAGATAAATTCCTGTCCCGAGTTAAAATAGTAATCCATCCGTCGGTTCTATTGATAATGTGTTCGCAAGCCATTTTGCATACATAATGAGCCCTGTGACCTTTGACCTTTGACCTCATGACCCCAAAATCTACTCAGTTCATTGGCTATGTAAGATACATACATGACCCAAGTTTGGCGGGAATCCATCAATCGGTTCTTGAGATTACGCGATCACAACAACTGGACTTACGGACGGACGGACAACCCAAAAATATACAGTGTAATGCCTCTGGCTACTTTGTAGCGGAGGCATACAAATACATCAACAGCAGGTCGACAATGCAAGATTTTCCCCATGCCTTTTTGTACGCGCATTGAACGATGAGGGCTCTATATTCATTGTGCGTTACCGGGTATATGCCCTCTTTGGTGTATTAACCTGTACTCACATTTTCCGAAGTTGTGTATTAATGATTACTTTAACCTGATTATTACTATCATCATGATCATATACACAGTGTGAATAAAGGTAACAAATATATACAAATGTATACCTGTATATGAATATGCCTCAGATGCACAGATAGAATACTTCAGGATGTATTAAATATACGCACATGGATAATCGGATGCCGTCCTTCAAAATAAATGTATTTGCAAATTTTTAAAAATGAGCAAAGAGGTTTACAGATTTTTAAACACTGCAAGTACGCATACACAGTGTATAATGATCTACATACATGTACAGACAACTACTAAATAATTCATACCCTTACCAAGTTTTGTATTATTAAGTACGGTATGTGAAAAATTCATTTGTCCCAATTTATGTTTCTTGAGAATGTGACATATTAAAGCTTACATCATAAAAGTATTCAACAAAGGCCCTAATTCAACCAGTCCACCTTTCATTCTCGAGGTACCCAAAACAGAAAAAACATGAAATTTACAAGGGGTATGGATAATTTAGTTGTTAACTGTATATAAATGAAGATTAAAGGTTCTGCAAAGGAGAAATAGATGTTGAAATGAGGTGAAATTTTAAGAAAACTCTGCAGCCCAAAGGGCTTCATAGTGCCACTTGTTTTGTTTAGCAGAAATTGTCAACTTCATTCCTGTCTGTCTGTTGTCAGCGTGTCCTTCCCCTCTGTTCTCGATGCAGGCCCTGTGTGCAGGAGAGTCACACCCTGTGCACGTTAATATGCTACACTTGGCGCAAAGAGTAGGGTTTAAACCCAGGTTAGTGTGCCTGCATACACAACTGGTAATCATCCTAAAGATCTTTGTGATAGGCTGCATAGCCCCTTGAAGATTAACAGAAGAACTACTGACCTTTATTTTGGTAGGCACTCAGGTTGTGTTGTAAGGAATGTGTCAGGTCATAGCTATAGCTGTTAAAGTTAAGAGTAATGTAACAATAAACAAACACAAAACACAAAAGAAGAACAAAAATTAGTAAATTGATAAAATTATTGCTTATCTGAAACAATGTAGGTGTCATTGTCAAGTGGATTTGTCAAAAGATCATGTGGATCAATTGAAAACAGTTCAAATTCAAGCCATGTGGTATGTAGCACATGGAGATAAGGTTAAATGCCACCCCTTGAATGCTTAGTATCTACATCTGAAATATGGCTGCCTGGCTACAGCTAGGTCTTGTGGATAATGATGAAAATGATGTACTGGCAAGCACTTTGAAGGCAATTTCGTTCAGATATGGCAAGGTAAACGGCCGCACAGGACCCGCCGCGCTTTAAAAAAAAAATGTGTTAATGAATGGCAACTTGCGCGTATTCACTGAGCTCGGATGCAGAATTGTGGATCTAAGAATCTTAAGAGCCCTAAGCAAGCCCCGAAGCCCATCCACAATGGACTTTGTGCTTCGCTTACATCGGTTAATGCTCCTTCAACATTCCAATTTTACATGTTTGAATTTTTGTTGGGCAACCCGCACCCTGCTTTTATCATTATCACTATTCATAAACAAAGTTATGAGATTCATATTTAATGCTGGTAAGCCAATTATTGTAATTTTTGTCAAACATATTTGTCCTAATTTGAAAAGTTGAGAAACTTATACATGCCTCAAATCAGCATGCCCCCGTCTCTCCATTTTAAAATGAATTAATATTGAGCCCATGCTCGACATAGTTCTATAGATAAAATCTATAGTGTGCAATAAAGAGGGAAAATATATTTAAACCTACCTGAAGTAGAAGTTACTGGACAGATCCACATTCTGAAACATCTTCAGGTACCTAATGCATTACAGATACAAGCAGTAAAAAAAACAAAAACTACTTATTATTTCATACAACTATAAAACACAGACGATTAAACAGTGGACGGACAACCCAAAATGATAATGCCTCCGAAAGCACCTTCGGACCTCGGGGGCAAGGGCATAAAAATCAAGCATTTATCTTTTTGATATTATTAAAGCACAGGTACATGTATACAGTGTAGAAAAAACAATAAACAATATTAAATAACTGGCAAAATTAAAAGAAGAGAGGGAGAAAATGACAAGATGGAGAAAGAAAAGGGGAAAGATTCAAACTGAAGGTATATGATGTAATAATATTCAGCTTTTATATAGCGCTTAATACATCTCGGACGTCTCTAAGTGCTTTACAGATATACTATTACCCCGGTCATTGGATTCAGTGCTTGCCTGCGCACACTGTGTGCACAATCTCCACTCCCTGGGGAGCACTCCAGCCAGGCGTTTCTTGACGCTCAAAAAGCCTACATATATTGGAATACTAAACAGCTTGATAATCAATTACATCCTATTTTGTTCTTTTCCATGAGCCAATACATGCAATTTCATTGGCTACAGCCCACAAGACAGACAAGGTCAATCTAGCGAACCTTTCAAAAAGTTGCCAGAAGACCCACAAGACCGACGGCCCACGAGACCGACATGTCAATCCAGTGGGTCTTTTGACAACTTTTCTGAAAGCTCACCAGACAGATATTGTCGGTCTACTGGGATGCATCCATTTCCATTTGTACGAGGCCAGCACACATCTTCTCACTCTGTCATTATCTATGTATTGGATTGTATTGTTTTGGTTTATTGAGATAAAAATCATCGAACATGCAGCTGAAAGCTGAAATTGTTCAATTTACAGAGTAAAAAGTACATGGCATAAAATACCATTGATAACACATTAAAAGATATATAAAACTTAATAAATATTGTGTATATTTAAATACAATTTACAAGTTTCATTGATAATATCAAATTGCCATTCGTTTTGAATAAAATAGAAATTTGATAATTTAAAGTTTAAAGGTTTATTGCAACAATGACGGAGTAGGTAGCTCACAAAGACTGATAGAGTGTACCAACCTTGCTTCATCGGGATGTTGCTTGCGGTAGTTGTCATGGGGGATATGAACCATAGTAGTATCCTCGATCTTGTAGATTGTGTGACCTCCAATAATAGCAACCCTGTTCATCGTTCAATTTGAGGGGCAAAGAAAGAAAAGTGTTTAAAATGTAAACGGTATCTGCAAAAAAAACCAGAAGAAAATGGATGACAAAATCAACATTGTAACTTATTACATGATCTTCATTTTGTTTTGTGAAAGAAAGAAATGTTTATTGAATTCAATTTAATTGAATTAAGAGTTAAATATTAAGCTTACATTCACACTATGTACATGTGTCTCCACTATTTGAGTGGAGCAATGTATACTCAAACATGTAACATAGATTTTTATTATGCTGCCGGCTTTTTTTTATGTGGCAGGTATACATGTATATGTATGATTAGTGAGAACATTGTCATAGCATATTTCCAAGAATACATTTCATATTTCCAACAGAGGTTCAAACACAGCATAATATAAACCTTCATTTACATTTTTCATAAACTTTTTTTATTTGATTTTTATAGGCCTAATACAAGAGATCGATTATTATGATTATTGTAAGAAGAAGTAGTAGTAGTAGGAGTAGTAGTAGTAGTAGTAGTGGAGGATCTTTATCAATTATTAATTTAAAAATCAACTTACTTTTTCCTCTTCGTAATTAGGATGATATAATAGCCCTCTAGGAATTTGACAAAGCCTAAAGAGAAGAGAAAACGTGGTAATATCGAACATTTTATACAATCTTAATTATTATAATCTTTATCACTTGCAACTACCTGAAATAATTACAAATCAACTGAATTAAATGATTTGTAGTTATCTGAAATAACCTGCAATCTCATGGAATATTTTGCAATCAGAAAGACTTAGAATGACTTGGAATGATTTGATATCCTCTGAAATAACAAGGATGATATGCCATAGTTGGAAATAAATGGCAACCACCTTTGACCAGTTGCAATCACTTCCCTCGGATAGGACGTTAAATGGAGGTCCCATGTAGAGGAGAGTCGACAATCTTTGCACGTTAAGAACCCACAGTACAATTCGTGTAAGAGTAGGGGGAAACCCCGGCGTAGTAATTTACCTGGGGGAGGAGAGACTCAAGGGTTTAATACAATGATTCAGTTTGCTTTATCCCTCCTAGGCATAGGCAACACCAAATACTTAATGATACTAATTAATAATAATAATATACCGAAACTTGTAATGACTAGCACTAACATGTAAACTAACCAGCAACTAAATTTCAAAACCCAATTGCCTGACTTGAATTCATCTGAAATAACTGGCAATCATGCGAAACAATTTTTTAATCATATGAAAACAAAATGTTAGCACATCAAATTATCTTGAATCATTTACAACTATTTTCACTCTGTTTTAAAACGTGACAAAGTTCCCTCCAATCAGTCTTCTCACCAGCTATCCCAAAAGCGGAGACATTCCGAGACCATCCAGCCATGGGGTTCGATGAGGAGGAGGAGGAGGCAGGAGAGGCCCCTCTGTTGCCATGGCGCAGTGTCTGCAGAAGGTCTTTGATTTGAGGTAGAGTGTAGGAGATCTAAAATGGACGAGAACACAGGATTTTTGGTGAATACTTTATATGAGCATGAGCAAGAGCAAGAGCAGGAGCAACATAAAAGTACCATAAACATGAAATGTAGAAACTAAATGTTTTCAAAAAGGCCTGCTACCTTATTTGATAAAATTAGTTAATCACAGAGAATGGTTCTGTTATTTGTATCATTAAAAGGATGAATACTAGTCTCCTCATCATGTACATTTGATATGCCAATTTAAGTCTGTATTTTATCACTTTTCAAACTAGTGCCATTGCAATTTATTCTTAATCAGATCCCTGGGCAATATCTCTTCTTACCATACAACCTGGGAATGCCATTTTCTATCAATTGCAGTAAAAAATGTCTTACCTTATCATCTGTAAGGAGTAGCTCTCTAGCTTCTGTCCGATCAATTTTCAACACTCTGAATTCGGTTTCAGCATTGTTGGACCCTATGATGTAAAACCTCTGAAGGAAAATTGTAATTAATATGAAATAAATAACAATGGTGTCTTCAAAATATTAAATATAACATGAAAACATTGTATACATGCACGGGCAAGATTTCAGTGTCTTTCTTAAAGCAACTGCATCGTATTGATTCATCAGAGATTGTCACTACTTTTCTGTTTTTACTTGAGTAGTAAACATTGTACATATCCAGTACATTAACACTTCATAACTGACCATATGCAGCCAAACCATTTCTAATTTTATGAATATGTTAAGTTAACCATTATGAGTCATTCACCCGCCCCCCCCCCCAAAAAAAAATATATATATATTATTACTATTCCACTCTGAATACAGACAATTAAGATATGGCACAATCATCATGTATCTTCTGATCCACTGTTCTTTGTTTCCTTTTCTTTTCAAAGGGTAAAAGTTGTTCTTACAATCATAAACAAATTGAAGTATAATATTATTATTAAATCATATTGGTACTATTTTCTTATGAAATAATTATTGACATTCTTTGATCTTCCATTTAATGCTTTTTTGTTTGTTTAACACTAGTAGCCTGTATTAAAAGAACCTCACAAATACTTGGAACTGAATTCTAAAAGAGTCGTGGAAATCAGTAGGATTCCTTTTGAATGGCATTTTCACAGTAATGAAGGGTAACACTTACAGTTTTGGTTTCATAAAGAACTATCTTCTGGATGTTGCTGATGAAGAAATCTGCCTCCATATTTCCAAGAAGTTCTCCAGTTTTTGATAGTTATCCTTAATATAAAAAAAAGAGAGAAAGCTTTTAAAGATATGTATGCTCTGCAGAGGTTCGTGAAAGATGTTACTTGAAGACCCTTCTCTGGCATTTTGATGATTCTTTATCAATTTAATTTATTTGTGCACAATAATACTCTTTCCCTGCCACTATCCAATCAGGTTAGAAATAATATTAGTCAGTCTTGGGCAATAGATTTTCGATGTTATTACTATAGTAATTGAAAATTAGATCTATTTTCTTTCCATTTCCAATCATCATTTTTTCTATTCTAAATCAAACTCTTAAGTCTAGAAAAACAAAACCGGCAGATTCTGCCATTTCTGTGAAAATCGCTAGTCGATCCCCCCATTGTGCGTGTTGCAAGGGTACCGGCTGTGTACAGGATGCGTTATTCTGCAGTGATTTTCTTTCATTCCAGTATCATTTGTACGGTAATAAACCAAAGTCTGTGATTATGTATTTTTATGACTACCTTCATCCTAACCTAAAACACGAATGTTTAGCTGCTTAAAAAGGCAAACCACCGACCCAAACTTCACACACACACATTTGAACATATGGGACTACATATTCATACCAAGAAACCCACTCTCATTAGCCCACTTTTAATTTTTACTTCGTATTATCAGCTTTATGTTTTAAAGGATCGTCATAACAATACACAATCACAAACTTTGGTTTCTTACTGTACAAATGATACTGGAATGAAAGAAAATCACTGCAGAATAATGCATCCTGTACAAGATTATGATGTTGATTCGACGGGATAAAAATCCCATTGTTGGCAATGGAACAGCTGATCGCGGCGAAGGTGAAAATCTCCTGCCGTACTAGTAATCTGTCCCGGCATGCTTTGCGGTGAAACAACTGTGAAGGCACGTATTGAGTTAGACCAAAAGCTTCAGTCTCTATATCATCGGTTGTTCCACTGAGACTACGTCTGGCTCCACTGGCACTAGACCTCCGGATATCAAATGTCAGTTTTATTAAAGAATGACCCATACCATATACCAGACAGTTATTTCTGTCAAGTAATGTACTATTGAGTAAGCATTAGTTAGCATTTTATGGCCATGTAATGATGTATAGATCTAGACTATTAAAATTCTATTTCAATCGAATAAATAATACTACTAATACTCGTATTTCTAGACTTTCTACTTCTTTAATTTTAGCCATTTACTATTTAGGCCTAGAGTCTAGATCTAGAGATCTAGAGTCTAAGTCAATTTCAAGTCCAATTTTAGATCCATCTAGTTTACTTTACTAGTAGACTAGGTGCATATATACATAGGGCTTACCTTACCATCATAGAAAATTCATACGTTTGTTGTTGGACCCTAACTGTTAGTAGATCTAGAGTAGAACTAGGCTAAAGACAAAGTAAAGCCCACAGCCAGACGTCGACCAAAAAGGCAAGGCCAAGGTTGTTTAGACTTAGAGACACCACAATACGAGGGCGGCCACCGGGCGGCCGGCGGCACGGGGAGCGTAACAGTGAGCTGCGACTGCACTGAAGACTTCACAAATAAGACATCACAAATCAACGTTCTTCTCTTCCTGATATACTATTTTTTCAACAAAATACACTTACCTAGTACCTATATTGTCTTTCCGTCTGTTTCAAAAACAAAAAATAACTTCAGAAAAAGGATATATTTCGGTTGTATTACCCAATATATTTTTGTAAATACCACCGAGCTTCCGTACGTGTGTGACCTCAAGTCAAGTCGCTGAAAATTAATAATCAATGAAACGATGATCACAATGCAAAATTAAAAATAAATAATTAATTAAAAAACTTCAGTTATGATTTATTCTTTTCATTCTTCGGTTAATATAAATGATTTCTATTTTTCTTTTTTTCAAACACATTATTTAGTAGAATTTGTTATAATAAATTATAATGGTTCCATGTCTGGAAATTACAGACTTTGGAGTGGGCGCGGTTAGTATACCCTTCAAACAACACTTCTTCTTCTCCTCCTCCTCCTCCTCCTTCTTCTTCTTCGCTTTTCCCTTTCTCTTTCATTTGTCTTCCTTTCTTTTATTTTCTTTCTATATATTCTTGTGACAATATTGTAATAGCAGCTGCCATCTATATATAAACAATAGAGCATTGGGATAATAGAAACATGTCACAATTCTTTTATTTTGTTTCCCTTTTTTGTTGTTGAAATGCACTGGTTGTTTTAATTGCACTTAACCATAAGTTTTTTAAAAAAATCTATACTCAATTAAAGTATTGTTTCTTCCGATATGAATATTTATTGAGAGTGACACTATATGAAATGGGAAATAAAAGATTATTGTATTGTTATTCATTGAAAGGAAAAATTGGCTTCGATCACTGTGCAAGTCCTCCAAAGGAAAGAAAAGTCTGCAGAGTAATGAAAAGCAATGAGCTCTCTTATATCTTTAATCTACATGTATGTTTTTTTTAAATGCCATTAGACGCTTTTCAACCTGGGGTGGATGTATAAATTACTTAGTTTTTTTTTAAATGTTTGTATATAGGCCGAGGGCCGGGCACAAATTAAAGTTGTTCAAGGCCGTACGTTCAAGGCCCGACCCCCTCTTCACTGAGTCATATAAGTATCCTTAACGTGAACATTTATATCTTTTTTAATATAGTATTGTCATTCAAGATATAACTATTCCATGATACAGTAGAACTATCATGATCATTTGCAAATTTGTTGTCAAAAGTAAATTTGGAGAGAAAAAAAAATCTGGATCCCTACTAATTTGATTGATAACAAAATAAAAAGAAAACATCTCGCTCTAGCAACCCAGGTATAATATGGTGGTAGTAGAGGTAGGATGCCGTTAGTAGAAAAAGATGCTGGTAGTACAAAAAGATGATAGAAGAGGTTGGTTGATAGGAGAGGTAGGATGTTGGTAGCCTAAGTAGAGATAGGATGGTAGTAGAGGTAGGACGGTAAGAGATATAACTGGGGGTGACCTGAAACTTTTTATTTCTTAAAAGGCCGGGTGCCATACATGACTTTATAAAGGTTTTTAAAAAACTTTATTATAGGCAACCTATTTATATCATCAAAAGGCAGCCAGTTTGTCATACTTTAAGTGCATATAAATATATTAGAAAGGAGAGGAAGTCTATATAGAGGGTCTTTTTCTTGTTCTTGGAGTGGGTTTTTTAAGTGCTTTTCGTAGTACAGTGTATTCTCTTTTTTTCTTTTTTGTTGTTACTCAATCAATGTTAGATAACGTCATGATGATCAGGAAAGACTTTTATATTCCAAGAAGGAAGAATAGCTTTTATTAGTAAAAAAATGTTAGATATAATATAAAAAGTGGGCAGTCTAAACTGCCTCTCTCATAATTACTAACGATGCTCAACAATGCTAAAACAATTATTCAGACACATTGAATTTCTTGGTTTCCATGGTATCAAATGTGCCAATTTGACATTGGTGGTTTATTACACACAAAAATTTACAAAGTGCAAGCATCATGATTACATAATCAATAAAGAAAAATCAGTACTGAATAATAAAATCATACAAAGAATATTGCACACAATTAACTCTTGTATTGAAAATTTATATAAAATTACTACATATTAGAAGATTTCATTGATTGAAAGGTATAAAAATACAATTGTGACAGGTTTAAATTACAAATGCCCATAAGGTAAAAAATCAACAACCTGCAAATCTTGTGACAATATTATGTCTGTGGCCAAGGAAGACTAATTTATCAGCCTACAGGTTTTGTAGTACAGTCAAACCTGCTTTGACCACCACCTGTCTAGAAAGACCACCTGTCTACAAAGACCACCTGTCTACAAAGACCACCCGTCTGCAAAGACTGCATGTTTTGTTTCCCTTGAAAATCATTTTTCATTGAAACCTGTGCTAAAAGGACCTGTACATAGAAAGCAACTTGCTTGAAATTAAAGACCACTTTTCTTGTCTCCCTTGAGTGGTCTTTATATACAGGTTTTGCAGTACCAGTCATTGATTAACTTTCATGGTGGGTGGGTGGTCATATACATTAATGCTACTGCGACATTTGCTCGGCTGTATTTTCCAACACTAACCAAATTCCTAACTTTAAACAACCCTTGAACCCGACATATACCAGCCTTTGTATAATATATGGACATAAGTATCTATCAAATCGAAAATTTAAAATTTCAAGTGAATTATGACTGACCAACTAATGATACTGCATCCACATATTGATTGAATCATCTCGAGTCTCTAGAAATTAAATTTAGATGTAAAACCACAGCAAACAAAACAACAAAATATCGGTAAGAAATGCTACTCTAAAGAGGAGGCGAAGTGGCGCCATCAGTTTGTCACCTGGCTCTCATTAGCTTTCGTCATGCGCGTGGGTACGAGTCCCGTGCTGAGCTGACGAAAATGTAAAATTGATTGTCGCCACGTTGTGCGGGCCCCTCTCGACTATTCTCGATGCTGGCTCGGGTTCCTGTGAAAACACTCCGTTTCTCGGACAGAACTTGATCTGGAGTACCAATGTTGTATAGGAGAGTCACATCATTTGCACATTAATACGATACACTTCTTGCAAATTAAGAGTAGGTGTAAACTCTAATGTGCCTGCATACACAACTGGTAGTCTTCCTACAGATCTTGGTGATAGGCTGCATAGCCCTTTGAAGATTAACAGAAGAAAAATATTTTTCAATACTTTGTCTTTCATTTACAGTTCAGCATAGGCAGACAGTTTCAAAGGAAGAAGGGGGTGTACAACCTGAATGCTGGCTTTGCAGAAAGCTTTCCAACAACTCTTCGCAGGTTCTACCATTTTCAAAATTGCTAACAGCAAAATAGCGGCGGGATGAACAAATAAGAAATTTTCTGAAAAGAAATCCAGATCTTTCAATAGAAATCCTGATGGGGGGATGGTAACACATGTTACTTCTACCATGCTAGCTACAATGTAGCAGCAGTCAAGTGTAGGGTATTTACAGAGCTACATAAACCAAACACACAGCTAAAGCAATGTTGCCCCATAGTGTGACTTATTTATGAATCAGATAGATAAAATCAATTGTCAGTGTATAATCTTTGGTTGCATAATAATAATAATAATAATAATCTTTTAAAGTCCACTCCAAATTTTATTAAGTTAAACCGAAAATGGAAATTCTTTTGTCCCAATTGATCGTGAGCCCGGCAGCCACTGAGCAGTGCCAGATCGACATTGCTCTATCCCCTTATTGTTGAACGCCAAACAAGTTAGCAGCAACTCCCATCTTTTAATGTCTTTTGGTATGACGCGGCCGAGGTTCGAACCCACGACCTCCCGGTTGTGAGGTGGACGCTCTACTGACTGAGCCAACACACCGGTTGTCATAGTTATGAGAATAATTGCAATGATAATACTGAAATACTGATAATACTCATTGTAAAATACCAATGGGCTAAATACATAAAAATTACTGCTTTTTACAGTGCAACTTACGCGAGTGAAATAAATAAACCAAATAGTTAGAGCAAGATTTGAATTATAGAAAGAACAGCAATTATGATTGCACTAACTGATATTCCCAATACAATAATATACACTGTAGTTTCCTTGGCTCAGGAAAAAAATATGAATTTTGAAGAGTAATTGAGCATCACAATAATTTACTGAAAAGGTATTCCAAACAATGCATTTAGTGCAGTCCAGTATAGAGTGTGTCTCATTTCACACAGCCCCCATCCCCCATGGAAAAATAAAACAATTATTATTAGCAATATTCCTGTGCTCTGCTGCACAAGTGTGATCTCGAATAATAATAATTTAACTAAAAGGTAGATTTATTTTTCTTACAGTACATTCAAATTGAAAACAACATTATTGCAGACTTTGGTGGAGACAACTACATGTACCTTGGCAATTTCATTCGTTTCAGTTCTTCTCAATTTCAGTATTGGCTAAAACAATAACTGTACACCAAAAAAATCAATTGGAATACCAGTTATTGGACGGGGCAAAGGATAATAATAATATACACTGTAGTATATAAATATACACTGTCTTGAGAGGTTCTGGTTAAAACTATGGGCAAGAGGTGTCTCCAATATTACTATTTTCTGAGGGGCAACGTTCTTTACCATCTCATCACAGGTCAGGTTGGTGATCACATACCGTCAATGACAGAGGAGGAAGTCAAACGGGTTGCTGAAGAGGTCAAAGACTATTTGGCAATTAATCTTTGTCAGATTCAAGCCGATCCACTGATCAGCGAACTTGTACTTGACTGTAAACATATCTTCACCAATCTAAAGTTGATGGAAGAAGACAAAGGTACACAACTCAAGACACTGCTTCTCTACGACAACCTCCTCAGGACCAAAGTCAACGGAATCTATCCCAAAGGCTTGTTGGTAGAAGGTGAAAGTGGTGTGGGGAAGACCACTTTTTGCGCCAAGATCGCTTGGGATTGGATCCACGGCTACAGAGGCTACAAAGATTTCAAACTGGTTCTTGTCATCCTCCTTCGCAATGCAGAAGACAAGACTGTTGGAGAGAGAGTGAAGTCGTATCTTTCTGACAACAATCAGGTCACAGCAAAGCAGCTAGACGAGTACATCCAATGAGTTGCCCGCTGGAGGCATTTGAAATCATGTATGCTCGCTGAATTTTCAACTCCCAAATAGTACTCCCACATAGTACTTTTTCAGAGCAACCTTAAAATGGTTGAAATATTTCTGGTCACGTGAAGAGCTCTCAACCAATCAAAAACCAAGAAATTGTATAGTGCTCAATACTACTATGTATCAAACTATCAATACAACTATGATTGCCCTGGCATTAGCCGAGAAGCCCTGATAAGAAGCTCTGGCATTCATGGAATTTCTTCCTTCCAGGTACCCATTTACGCCACCTGGGTGGAGAGTGGGAAATGCTGATTGATGTCTTGCCAAAAGAAATTAGTGCCGCAGTGGGATTAGAACCGCAAACCGTGTGATCCACAGTTCGGTGATATACCCAATAGACCACGACCACGATAGGATGAAGCTGATCTGTCATTGGACAAATTGAATGAAGGACTCATTAGACATATGACTACATATACATACATGTATAGTGAGACTGAGTAATCCAAAAATATGATCTACAATCACTGCTCATTTCAGTTTTTTTGTTTGTTGGTTCTTCTGTGCCTCGTGGTAAAAGGGTAACTACAGTCAAACGTGCTTTAGTGACCACCTGTATAGAAAGACCACCTGGCTACAAAGATCACATATTTTTTGTTTCCCTTGAAAACGGTTTTTCATTGAAACATGTACTAAAGGAACTGGTCTACAAAGACCACTTTTTGTGTTTCCCTTGGGCAGTAGCTATCGACAGGTTTCACTGTAGGTGTTGACCACCAAACTCAATCTTTTAAAAGAACAGGTATGCTTCAAATAGATTGAATTACAGAGAGAGTACAGATATCAGTTCTACTACATGTAGAAATACATACAATACTATACAACCCCCTCCCCCTCCCCTAAAGTTAGTACACTTGCAAAATGACAATGTTTTGCAACACATTCAAGCTATTTTCATTACATGAATAAGTCCAATACACTAGGCTTTACTCAAGGAAAAGTTTCCTTTTTTGTCAACAGTACTGCAAGTATAGCATCTTAATATAACTACATGTATCAAAATTATCTAACGTATAGAGCAAACTTTTTAACTTCATGATACAATATAATACAACATAACAAATCAATACATACAAATTAACTTCTCTCTGCATCATTCATATACATGTACACCGTGTAATACAGTGTACATTGTACATTATACAAATAATTCAGGTTTGCAAGTCCATTTAATAGTGAATATGCACAATCGGATAATGAGCGAGACTTGTCAAGTTCATTATCAAGCTAATCATGACTTCTAAACCAAGTGCAGTGCATATCACTAATGCACGAGCTTGTGATAAACCAGCTCCATGTCAATAATGATATAGTTCTACATGTACATTATGCCATAAAAATTATGAATTTTCAATTTTCAATTACCATATGCAACTTGCATTCTGGATGTGGCTTTTCACACCACTAAATGTATACTTCACTATTAAAGCTAGTACCTCTACTCATGATGGTGTATAATTCCATTTACTATACACATGTCTTTGTGTCCAATGCAGGGGCAAATATTCACTTATTTACATGCTTTACATTTATTTACATTTACATGTATTTTAATCCACGGTACAGTGGAGGTTGAAACCACAATTTTGACTATGAATTAAATAAAACCTCCTTTGCATATTTGGGCCAAATGTACACAGACTGGAACATTTTGAAATTTTTAAAAATTCAAATGGATCTTAATTGAAAACAAAATCAGTGAATATTCCGATATTCAAATATATATATATATATATATATATATTCCAAATTTTACAGTAAAACATTGCATATTTGTGCTAAATAATAATGACTTTTAGTTTTTACTTGATACATGCATTTTGACAATTTGACTTGAGGATGCTTAACTACTAAAACTACATATAACTGTTCACTATCAAGGTTTGCACGAGAGAAAACTTTGCACCGTCATTAAAATTCCATATACATGTATGCATGTATGCATCCATGCAAATTGTGCAGTGGTTTTGATAGGAGCTATATTGTGACATTTTTATAATTCTCTATCAAAAGATACAATGTAATCTACAATACCACATGACATGTGCAACCTTCTAGTCACTGTCTCCCCTGTCATATAGTAAAAGTACTAAATGTCCATTCCTGCTAGAACAAATCTAGCAACAGAATCGCAGTTTGGAATCCCTCATATCCAGGGCAATAGAATTCATATGATATGAACAAGATTTATTAATTTGGTAGGCTAATATTTGCACCATGTTGCATATTCCATGATTACATAATCATTACAAATGGGGCATTGTAGTAAAGGGGGACAAACAGGCTTTTCAATGATATCAACATCAAACATGATACTAGTAACAAGAGAGATATCAATACTCAAACTTGAATTGCAGAATTTTTCTTTGAGGAGATATGGGGTTGCGAGTCCTGCAACTGGGTTTAACTTCAGGGAATAATTTTCCTGGTATCGCATAGCAATTTGCTATGCATTTTTTATATGACTGCTACACAAAATTTCTTTCGTGTAGCAGGTTTTTTACATAGGACTGTACAGAACTTTGTTTAAAGTATTTTTCCCATTGACCAAAACAGCTAATCAAATTTGAGAAGTAATATTATTCCCTGAACTTACATTGTAGGTTTAGGATTGAAGTTAGGTATTTTGTTGCATCCAGGATTGAAGTTAGGACTGCAATTTGTGACTGCAGTCCAATTTGTTGGAATTGGCCAAAGAGCCATTGTCACAGACCCAATTGTCGCAGGACCACTATTTTAGTTCACAGCAAATTATTCTGCATCATGAATCATATGACAAAATATAAAACTGTCACCCTGTTCCTTTGAAAATCTTCGCCCACTTCTGGGTCTGCAAGAGATACTTATTAGGACCTTCTAGCCCATAATCTAGATAAGTATAGTTATTAAACGTCTTTGGTACAGCTCTTTCTATCTGTGTCCCCTCATGCCATTCATTAAAGGAAGTCACAGAAATAATGTCTGGTTTTACTTTCATTGCTGCCTGCAAAGACCTATCATAGTAATCTCCATTGGCGCGATGTTTTGTATTCATTTTATTCCACGGTCTTACCCGAGTGTCTACGTATCCCGGTCCAACGCTCGGGACGAACAGGAGGTCACGCTTTTGCGCAAAGTCCGTCAGGAGTTTCCAGTTCTTCCAGCGAGAACCGTAGGTGAATCCATTACTTGCGAAATATGTGTAGAAGCCGTCAAAGAGACTACCAAGGATGTCGGATCTATGCTGCGTATCCAGGTACAGACCGAGAAAGATCCCGTCGTATATGGAGTTCCTCACGCTCAGTTCGTCATTGACACCAAAGAGCCGCGCCCATTCGGAGGAGTTGGTGAGGTACGAGTCGTACACATAGAACATGGGTAGCAGGCGACCCTTGAACTTGTAGCGGTAGAAGGCAGGGTGTGAGCCATAGGTGTCGATGATGTACCGGACGTCTTCCCGGAATGTGACCTCAGATCGACCTTTGTAGGGTTCACAGTGAAAGGTCATCTGTAATAATAGAATGGAGATGAAGTTTTACTTGTGAGGTTCACTCCTGTCAAAAAGGACAAACCCAATATTATTGTATAATGACCATAGAAATGCTATTAAATAAACTCTATTGAATTCCATTCTAACAATATATATTAGCATATCACTTTACAGAAGCCATTCATTTTGATGAAAGCACATGAAGCTCAAATTTATTTTGAAAGATTAAAAGTATGTATGTACTTAATGTCCAATAATGTATTTTGTGTACTTTACAAATACATAGTTCATTTGTTTATTTCCCTGAATAAGGAATTGAACTAAAATATTCTCCTGAATAAAGAAGAATCATGAAGCTACATGTACAAACGGATTCCCGTTCTACAACCTTTCATTTATCTACAATGTATTTAAAAATAAAATTCAACTGTGTTCTTTCTTTTTCAATAAATGTATACAGTATCATTGATGACAGGAAAAAACTATGTCATGTATGTACAATACACATTCAAACCATTGACTCATGACAGGAGTAGGAGAATGCATTGTATGTATGAGTTTACAGGTAAAGGAGGGCAATGTAAAGAATAAACAAATACATACGTACAAAGGACCATCATATTTGGGAGAAGATTGTTTTTTTTATAAAAGTAGGAGAAAATATGGAATGCAGAAAAAAAAGAGTGACTCAGACAAGAAATACCGACAGAAAAGATATAAAGTTTGTGACAAATAAAAAATGATGAATATGATGAATGATGAACAGAAACTATTGAATTAGAAATCAAACAGAACATTTTAAACAGCCAAGCAAAACAATACAAATTCAATTAAATTTGAAGCTGCAATAGTGAGGAAGGGAGGGGAGATGTGAGGAGGAGGGGGGTGGGTGGGGAGATGTGATGAGGAAGAGGGGTGTGATGAGGAAGAGGGTGATGAGGAAGAGGGGTGTGATGAGGATGGGAAGGAAGATGTGAGGAGGAGGGGAGGTGTGAGGAGGAGGAGGGGAGATGTGAGGTGGAGGAGGGGGATGTGATGAGGAGGAGGGGGAGATGTGATGAGGAGGAGGGAGGGAGATGTGATGAGGAGGAGGGGGATGTGAGGAGGAGGAACAGGAGGGGAGGGGAGATGTGAGGAGGAGGAGGGGGATGTGAGGAGGAGGAACAGGAGGGGAGGGGAGATGTGATGAGGAGGAGGGAGATGTGATGAGGAGGGGAGGGGAGATGTGAGGAGGAGGAGGGGAGATGTGAAGAGGAGGAGGGGAGGGGAGATGTGAGGAGGAGGAGGGGAGGGAGATGTGATGAGGAGGAGGGGAGATGTGATGAGGAGGAGGGGAGATTTGAGGAGGAGGGAGGGGAGATGTAATGAGGAGGAGGGGAGATGTGAGGAGGAGGAGGAGGGGAGGAGATGTGATGAGGAGGGAAGGGAAGATGTGAGGAGGAGGGGAGGGGAGATGTGATGAGGAGGAGGGGATGTGATGAGGGGGATGTGATGAGGGGATGTGATGAGGAGGGGGAAGATGTGATGAGGAGGAGGGGGATGTGATGAGGAGGGGGAGATGTGAGGAGGAGGAGGAGGGGAGGGGAGATGTGATGAGGAGGAGGGGGATGTGATGAGGGGGATGTGATGAGGAGGAGGGGGAGATGTGATGAGGAGGAGGGGGAAGATGTGATGAGGAGGAGGGGGATGTGATGAGGAGGGGAGATGTGATGAGGAGGAGGGGAGGGGAGATGTGAGGAGGAGGGGAGGGAAGAGGAGTAGGGTAAGGGAAGGGGAAGGAAGAGGTTTGGGTAGGGCTAGGGAAAGGGGGAAGAGGGAGAGAGGGGTGAGGAGAAGAAAGAGGTTAGTTGACAAAAGTGCATCAATTATTAAAGTCAAACGTCAGTCATAACAAGTCCCCATGAATCGCAAACAACCCCATGGCCAAAGCTCTGTAAAGCACACACACACACCTTGATATCATACTTGAGAGCCAAACTAAGGAACAGAGGAACCAGGTCGTCACTACGATTACCCGCTTCGTCCGCTTTGGATGCAGGGTACCAGGAGAACACTATTACACCTGGACAATATTACATAAGAAAAGACCATATAATGGGCAACTTTGTACATTTCGAAAGCTGTCCCCTACAGTATAATGTACAAAAAAATTGGATAACACTGTTTAATAGCCCAATCAGGATGGTTCATGAAGGGGTTTGAAAATGTAAAAGCAAGATGTTTTAATAAATTTAAATTTTACAGGTTTGAATATATAGTCATAAAATGTCTTTGAAAATGGTTCAAAATATGGCTCAGATTGCACCACAATACATATGAGAACCTTCTGTAAACCCTGCATCCCCAGCCACAAGGAAATTTGCGCTTCTCATCAGTTCACAATCCTTCCACATTCTGAGTTTACATGTTTGAATTTTTGTTTGTGGACCATCCTGTCAATATAAATGCATTCTACATGTAGATGTATTTGCATGGTGTGATCCTCGGATTAAAGGTAAAGACCAGTTTTGGAAACGCCCCTCTCTAAAAAAAAATGAAATAGAAGCTCTCATTACCAATCATGTGAAAGAATATGTTTTGACTAATACGTGATGATACAAATTTTGCCGGGAAAGTCGGGAACCGCCTACTAATTGATATATTTGGTAAATTATTATATCTATTGGGACCAAATAGATATCGCGACGTGGTCGCGTAGTCCCATATACATCTTCCTGTGTACAGTGCTTGTAACTTTACCAAGACTGGGCCAAATTTCTTATCATTTTGATGATTCCAGAACCTTGCAGTACACACCAATACTTATATGCTAGATGATCAACCTTTTCTGATCGATTCCACAACGTTTCTTTCACAATGCAATCGCACGACCAGAACTGGTTTTTATCTTTAAAGCTGTTGCTCAGAGGTATATTTTCTTAAGTGTCAGAGTTTGAACTGGGCTAAAATAAAGGATCTGTTCAAGAACTACTGGCTATAAAGAGTTTAGTGTTCCAGATGCTTATATCCGAGGTTTAATCAGGGACAGACTAATTAATACCAAATAAAATGGTATGGTAATCTATGGTAAATAAATATGGTAAATTTATGTTCATCATCTGTTATGTTTAGTATACATGGGTACATATTGCAAATTGGACAAATATATCGAAATTGCCCATATTGGAGATAGTCAAACTTTGTATTAAGGGTGACAGGGTGGAAAGGTGAAAGGTCACATGCCATAGCTGTAGTGCAATGAGGTTAAAAGTTTAAAGTTGAATGTGATGGTGCATTTACATATTTATGAACATCACACAATGTTTGGGCAACAAGATACAAAACGACAAGATAACATATCACATGAAATGCAAATGTACATGTAGGTAGAAAATATGAACATGGATTGGAGAGGGAGTGGGGCCACATTACACATTTCAAGATGAAATGAACATTTCATGCAAAAGGATTATTTTAATGACTTTGTGACAAAAGAGAGTTTCTAGGGTCATGCACACTCTCAGGGGTGTCTAGCCCTTATAAACAACATTCCCATGCATGCAGTCAGTCATGTATACAATCGCAGGCTTGAGAAGACAAGTGAAAACAAAATGTTAACAGGTTTGCATGTAAATCTACATGTATGTGCTGGTGTAATTTACATTAGAGTTATAGGTGTAGGAGTATGAAGGATAAAGAGAGAGGAGAAAGGAAAAGAAAGAGAAAACATAGTGAGAAAGTGAAAGAGACAGAGAGAAAGACAGATAGTCAGATACATACAGTAAAGCAGGAGAAAGAGAGAAAGACAGAGAGTATTGAAGAATGACAGCACTTGGGTGAAAGAAAGAGAAAAAGCAAGAGAAAAAGAGACAGATGTAGAGAGAAAGATGGAGAGAAAGTGATATAAAAATAGAGATATAGAATACACGGCCCCGTCTTATAAAGAGTTGATATCAATCGCAACCATGTACATTCATGTAAGAGATTATGGGGACTTGCAAACTTGCAACTGCTTTGGAATTTTGGATCATAAATTGAATTTTCATTGTATCACAATTAAAAAGGTTGTTTTACCTGTGAGACTTTCGCCTACTCATTGCTGCATGCACCATCAGACTGACATTTTATCGCCACTACATTCCCATTCTCTTGGACTGTTGTACTACCCCATCTAGTGGCAATAAAATGTCAGTCTGATGATGCCTGCAGCAACGAGTAGGCGAAAGTCTCACAGGTAAAACAACCTTTTTGATTGTGATACAATGAAAATTAAATTTTTGGAATAACTACCAATCAGATGAACCTCTTCAATCAATGATTTGGATCAATTGCAACTCTTTTAAAGACGGGCACAGGTATATCTATTATGAGAGAAGGGCGAGAGAAAGAGATAGATAGAGGATAGGATGGATTATACCGGTACCTTGATCCTGTATTTGTGAGCTATGTCAAGATATGTAGGCATCATGTCATCGCTAGGCTTGCCTTGGTCGTCCGCTAAGCCTGCTCGATACCATGACATGGATATCACCCCTACATACCAATAAAAAAGCAGCATCAAGAAGGAAAGATGTGTCACATGTCACACGGTCGATTGATGAAGTAAAAGCAGATAAATTTGTATACAGTATAATGTACAGTATATTCATGAGTTATGAAGCTAAGGCCCATACATGAAGCTTAGGCCAATACATGTACATGTACATGTACATTGTATGTTCATAACTTTCAATAACAGCCTACCTGTTCCTGATTTATGATGTTAAAGCACCCCGTTTTTTCTTCCAATTTTGATTTATCACAAGAATCACATAAAATATTTACATACTGGTAACTGGAAAAAATCAGCAGTATCATGTTTACACACAAGAAACATAAACCGATTGTGAGGGAAACCAAAACTTAGACCTCCATTTCTTAAAATGTAGGGGGAGTTTACTATTTTGGGGGAGAGTTAAAGCCCATTATACATTTATAGTTACAAAGTTAAAGCCCATTGGTAGGCCTACATGTCTAGTTTGAAAAGTTCCAAAAGTACAGTTGATAAGGCCAAGTAAAAATCAATTCCATGTGTTTCCTCCAGATTTTATGAAAATAAACAAGAGCTGTACCTCAACTTCCTTGTTATTTGACTTTTATGTGACATTTTCCCACATATAGAAATGCTCACTAAGATAAAATGTCATCACAAATTTTCTCTGTAATATTTCTCTCGTCCATGTACAGAGGCTAAAAACAGACCTATTATGCTTTAACATAGGGAAACTTGTTTTTCTTTAGATTTCCTCAAGATCTTCTATTTCATGTCAAAACTCAAATATCAAATAAAATTAAAAAGGAAATGGCAGAAAGAGAAGCAGGGAGGCCGGGAGGGGATGAAAAACTAGCAATCCCTTTTACCTGGCCTAGTGAATAGCACAATATCAATATTACTACATGTACATGTACATGTACAGTGGCTGAGAAGTGAGAAGTATAATTTCTTTCGTACATGAAAGTATAATATGAAACAAATGAGCGGTAGAAATAGATCCTGAATGGGAAATGAAATTCCATGTTCAACTGGTGAGAAGTGAGAAGTATAGTTGCTTTCGTACATGAAAGTGTAATTTATGAAGCAAATGAGAGGTAGAAATGGATCCTGCTCAGAGACCTGTTTCACAAAGCCTTTTTTCAATGACAAATGACAAAAATCAGAGACAAAGCTGCTGATAACCAATCAGAAGCAAGGATTTCACTAGCTTATAACAAAAACTGTCATTTGTCACTGATGACAAGTTTTGGGAAATGGGGCCCAGGACATGAATTTCCATGTTCATCTGGTGTACAAGCCATTTGTATTTAAAACCAAAGGACGGCTGTTTGTGCTCCAATCTGCATTCTAAAACCTGTGTGAGGTTGCAGTGTGATTAGGATGTGGTGTTAATATACAGACAGAGAACAGATGATATTGAATGCTGATCCAAATGACTGAACAGCTGATTGAAAAGCTCTCGAAAGACTTGATATGAAAGCAGTTTTTATGGCATTTTAAAAATGTGGCATACTTTGCATGTCCAGTACATGTAGTTGGGGTGTGTTTGTGTGTGTGTGCGTGGGATGGGGGGTGATAATTGTAATAAACTACTAGAAGCCATCACTGAAAGGGGAATACAAAGTATTATTTTACTTGCATACATTTTGGCCTTTATATTCCTACACTGTTAATTATAATTCATCAATTTATTCATGTCTTTAAACACATAAATGTATATAAACTGCAATGACTACTTAAATTTTTACATGAAAATGATGAAATTATCAAACTACCGGTATTATTTTATACATATTACCGGTACAACGTACATGTACATGTGTAATGGCCTCACAAATGAGGCATCATTACATTTTTGTAAACACTAAGGTAAACCTCTTTTTCAAGGCTCAGAGTTGCTGCCTACCCCTCTCTAGGAAACCAAAATCTACCCCCACTCTGAATAGAGTATGCCCAGGGACACAAGGCCAAGGTCAGTTACAGCAGGCAAAGGTCATCATCGCTTAGCTTCTGATGTCTTTGCTTCAAAGGCCTTAGACTGACCATTCTCCTTTCTTGTGTTTATTTTAAATACAAATATCATTCACTTCGGGAAGGTCTAATGAAACATAGAAGACACACCCAGGAAATGATTTAAAAATGCCAAATTTAGGTTTAGAATTTGAAATAAAAATTCCATTTACCTATGCCTGCTAGCCTCAGCTGTTTCATGTGATCCTCGATCACAGCTGGGTTCCTGGAGCTGTAGGGACCTAGCTTGGGATAGAAGTTAGCTCCAATCTCTCCAGGAGGTTGCCACCTTCCAGAGGGCCACTTCTTGGCCTCCTTCTCGTTCCAGTGAAGGAGAATCTCGTGATTCCAGTGGAGGTACGTCTTGTCAAACTCTGGGCTGCCGTACCACGGATAGTAGAATGCATGAAGGTTGTAATTTGGTGGGGGCCATGTGGCAGGATTATCCCAATCTGCTGTCTCCTGCAAGTTTGGCACAACTGGGATCTTTGCATTTGTTTCGTTAGCTGTGTTTTTCATTTTAGCTAACGCCGCAAGTAGTTCGATAGGCTCACCAGACCTCAATTTCAGGGTTTTGTTCTTGCCTTGGGCAACAGTCTCATGAATCTGCATGATATTACTCTTTTCCTTCAGGTGCTCTCTTGGGTTGTAATCGTGACTCTCGTCTCTGTGAAGGGCGCCCTCTTTCTTGACATGTTGCACGGCATTTCTCGCAGCTTCTACCTCCTGGTTGGAATCCACCTTCATGAGGCTGGAGATTGCCATGAAGCAGCCACCAAGGAAAGTGATGACGATGACCACGCTGAGAACCCTCCACATCTTTCGGTTCCTGCAGAATGCCATGATTGGTCTTTCTTTTTTTTCCTCACTGCATGGACACCCTAGCTGCATTGTATGGCAGCTTCAAATGTCACCTCCATGAGCTCATGCTCATGTACTGATGGAATATGTTAAACCATGTCGCAAAGAATCCTGCAGTAAGAATTAATGAGAGTGATTATTACCGATAATTACATTTTCATTACACAGTAATCAATATAAAATAAAGGATTTAATCAAAGGGAACTGTACATGAACAGTACATGTAAGATTTACTTCTAGAAGCAATTTTTTCATGTTAAACCTCAAGACTCTGTCCACGTTTTTAAGCTGGTTGACCGGATTAAAGATGTCCTGTTGACACTCTTTCAAGTCCTGTTCTTGCAATCTATATGCATACGTGTATGGTCACTTTTAGAACCCAATACCGGACAATCCCGTAAATGGCTGTATATCTTCATGCATATGCATCGAAAGGTCGGTCCATTTTAACGAGTTGACACCCACATGTGCATGCACTTGTTAGGGCCCAGCTCAACAAGCGTACAGCAGCGTGCATTTACGCTTCACAGGCATGGTAATGCGCATACCAAGCAAAATTGCAGTTGTTATTAAACACAAAAACTATTTGCGTTATGAATACAAGAACTACCATAACATATATTTCATTCCACTGAGAGCTCCGAAAAATGCAATCAGAATATACAAGGGATTCTGCTCTCAAAATTTGGTGTCCAGAAAGACAGAAACTTATTTACACTGTATCAGACATGGATTTTGTGCCTAGGTGTGAAAGTGCTTTTTTGTCAAATTGCAGATCTGCATAATGTCTTAAAGGTACATGTATTACAAAGTTTTGATATGGGGTCATGAATTTGGTTCAAATGAACATATTGGAAGCATATGCGATTTTACAATATTCAATGATCGTTGTCACGGTTGAAATCGAGTCTAAACTGATGATATTGTAAATAATATACTCTTTATGTTGTATAGCACCCTCTCAAGACTGATATTACTTTAGCTTTAAAACAATGTTTCTTGACTACAATCGACCAATTTGCTATTCCTGTTTAGAAATTATATATCAGAACTGCATATTCTGAGATTTTCATGGTCGCAGCTACCATGGAATGGCCATAGGCGCTATTTGAAATGTTTGAATTTTACTGGGAGCACCGGTAAATTTTGATTATTCAATTTGCTCGAAAGCAGAAGTGTTTAAGGGGCATAATTTGGTAGTGCTTATAATACATCCACAGGGGCATCCAAATACTGTAAATGCTGTTATTTTCGCGGGATTATTTTTTTTGCGCTGAGCGGCCCCATAACATATTCACGGGTTCTTAAATTCGCGTTGCACACAATTCAGCCCGTTCAAAACATGCATAAGAAGTCATGCTTATATTTTCGAGAGTTCTAAAATTCGTGGACACCTACTTTAGCTCGAAATCCGCGAAACTTGATGTACCGCGAATATTACGTTTACAGTATCAAAAATTTAAAGAATTACTATCCATCCAATTTCAAAACTTTGCATTACCTTTAACTACGCAAACATCATAGGTGAGTTCACAATTGTGCAGTTCATTTTTAGAGAAAAACAGATCTCAAATACATGTATGTATTAAACAGAAATATATGTTGAAAACAACATTTTCAAAGATATTTTTATTTTTACTAAAGTTTGTATATTTCTGATCTTGTTTTCTAATAATTTACTTTTAAATCAGTTTATTCATTTACCGTATTGTTCATTGACAAACAAGTGTCAGGTATTAAGTCTAGAGCATGCTTTTGTGCTTAGTATTTGAATGGTTCCAATGTTCTGATGATTCTTGCTAAATGATGCAGATTCATTGGTTCAAAGTTAGTGGACATCATTTATGGGTATTTTATTTGTATGATACTAAAGTTAAACATTGCAATTATTACATGTACATGTATGCCACGACTCATGAGTCGGCATGATCATGATAGTACGGGAGCCAGGGGGGTCAACCTAGCTGGAAAGGAAACCAAATTTCATGTGCACAGATGTAAAGATCGCATAGCTCCATATAGCAAATTGACCGTCTGGCATGTTCTAAGTGGTGGGTGTGGCCAGGGGGCGGCCCCCTCCCCAAAAAGCGGCCCTTTTGACGACAAAATAGTATTTTGTAAATAATATTTTAAGGAAACCTTGAACCACCATAAGTTTGGTGTCATATGAAAGAAAATTAAATTATCTATATTTTGATACTTCTTTCAACGAAATGAGGATTAATTAACATCGCAAATTTAAGTAAAAAACATGATTTTTGGTTTTTGTTTTCAAAATATTGAATTTTATCAAAAAAGATTATTTTCCATTTATCAAAATCAGAGAAGTGCATTTTTTCATAACTTTCCAGGAATTTGCTTATGTACAAAGACAATATCCTGTGTGAGGGAGAGGTTTATATATCTTTTCAATAAAAAGTTATAGCAATCCAAAGTTATTGATTTGATTTCCACAAAAACAACATTTTTGCCCACATGTGTATTAACTGTATGCATATACGTGCATTAGTGTATTAAGGACCTGTTTGGTGTGTTTACATCGAGTTTTAAAGATATCTTTTAACTAAAACCTCTAATCACCATGTATTTGGTGTCAAAAGATGGATAATTAAAATACCTTCATCCTGATATCAATTTCAATGAGTGATGTAGTGTGTGAAATATAAATTTTGAGCCAAAAAGGTGCTATATTGTAAATATTCCTCTGATTTTGGCCAGTATCTCGGTATATTAACTGGACAAAAGTGATTAGACATTTAGTAGTGCAGAAAGTTCAGAGGATTTGGAGCGCTGAGTGCAATTGATAAGTTCTTCTTCTGTACTCTGGGATGTTTCAGGAAATGTGGACATTGGCAGTTGGCCGTTTCATCGTATGCGTCCGGATGTATCCAATGAAAATCAGGCCAGTTTGAAAGGGGTATAAGAGAGATGTAAATCAATCAATTATGCTTGAATTTAACTTACAAACTTTTTTTGAGGGCATTAGGATGGGGGGGGGGGTGTCTAGACACCTAACATTTATGACAACCATAAAGACTTCTCTTTTGCCTTTGGCTTTGGATTTAACAGGAAAAATTCATAAAATAGCACTGATTATATACCTCACTTAAGAAATCCAGCCATCTGATTGGTCGAAATTGCAGTCGTTGTTTTAACTATTCCCGAAAAATGCCAAAGCCATGTAATAGTTTAAAAAAATAGTTAAAAAATCCCGGCAAAATTCCAATTACCGGGAATTGGTTCAGTCTTGCTGAAATACCCATTGGTTTACGTGTTAAAAACTGGTTTGAGCGAGCGCGGACACCATAAGTGTGCGAATAATCGGTCGCTAGCTTAATTTATCAATTTTTAATACATCGTAGCGCAGGCGACCGTAGGGCAATCTCGATCGTACTGAATTCCAAACAAGGCAAAAATGGCTGAAGAAACTCTCCCAAGATTTCAACTTCTTAATGATGATCAAATGCAAGACTTGATTAATTCTGCTGACAGCAAGCACACCAATGTAAGGTCTAATATGATAGTCAAATCCAGTCAGTGGAGTCCCACACATTAATTGTTGTGTAGAGGGGTCTAGAGATCTACTGTCATTGACATTGTACTGAGTGAGTATTAAACATTACCGCACGGCGGTAGACGTAGTCTAGACTACTTTACTTGGATGTAGAGACGTAAAGCTTGTAGCTTATTTGCCCCTCGTCGCGTTGGGTAGTCTCTGATAGGGTGAAAACTTGAGTGGATGGGTTTTCCAGTGCCTCTCAACAACAGATTTGAATATATTATTAGATCTAACACTAACTAGATTCTATGTATTTCTGCTCTTCCTGTTCTACTAGTTGATTGGTAAGTTGACTATTTTTCGGCATATAAAGTATTAATGACTGCTTTAATATTCGAGAAATAGTTGTTTTTATACGCTCTCGGGAAGGTTACAATTGGGCTATTGCCCTCAGCACGCCTCGGGCAATAGCACAATTGTAACCTTCCCTTGAGCGTATAAAAACAACTATTTCTCTCAAAGCAGTCATTAATACTATACTAACCATCATGAATATTTGTCCTTTCTAATAATATTGTCCAACATATAATTAATTAAACTATTTAAAGTCTTAGAAGATTTATGAAATATTGCTTGTACTAGTTGTAGGCCTACCTGTACACTTCAAATTGCTGTTTTAAATCAACTGTCTGGATAGTTGTACACAACATGTAGATATACATGTACGATACGTTCACCTAGGCTATATTATACCGGACACTTAATTCTATTTCTTAGTACTGTACTACAGATAAGCTTTTCAATGAAATGTCTTGAAAAGTTAATTGGTGACATACTATACTATGTATATAAAGTGGGTTTATTCATTTTTAAAGTGATATCTAATTCCAACTTGTTATGATTTTTCAGTTATGGAATGTGCAACCGATCAATGAGGCGAGTCTGGCCAGGTTACCCTTCGGCCATATGATATAGATCTATACAGTACTTTTGTATTATTAGTATATATACGCTATACGGATTACGTGGCTGATGATACGGTGTCTGGTCAGGTCGCCCCCCAGCCGGTCGCCTCCTTACGTAGTCGCCCCCAAATTGTGTGGTCAGGTGACTCGGGTCGCCTCCTCACAAAGTCGCCCCCTACGTACAGTACAAAGGCAGTACGCTAGCGCAGCAGTGCAACGCCGGAGAGCGACGATTCATGGCGAGCGGTCAGAATCGTTGGTCCTATTTATCATTACATTTATCTGATTTTAGACTGATTCATCTTTGTTAACCCTATGGGTTAGGGTTAGGGTTATTTTCAATATGTAGTAAAAACATAGACAGAAATAACCGTCTGGTATGGGTCATATAAAACTGACATTTGTTGACATTCCCCATACACAGACGGTAATAAGTACGCCTCGCACCATGGGGAGAGATAGAGCCAATTTTACAGCACTTTGCTGCAGACAGTTCCTTCCCCCAATTTTCTTTATTTAGATCTAATTTTCTGATTTATAAATCAGATAGAAATAATCTATGTATATTATACTCCTATGTACAGTTTACAAAGAATGATTACCTATTTCCAAATGCGAAATTTACGGACTTACGTATATGAATTATCCAATTTTTTTATATCTCAGATTACTCAGAACCATCAAACCATACGTTCATGCATTCGAACTGGTAATCTATGACATGACCCGGCCGATATATTTCCGGGTCAACCGACCAAAACAAGCCCAATGGCCAATCAGATCACGTGTTTGATATTGGGCTTATGAATATTCAAACATCACCGGCTCACGCCGGGCTGACTCAAACGTAGCTATTGGACGTTTGAAAAGAAAAAATGAATATTCATCAACTCAAACCAAGATGGATGACAACAAATCCCATTAATTTAGGATCTACATGAGCAAGCTATCGTAAGTCAAAGTAGATGTTTCCGTGTTATTTTTAATTCTTAATAAGATTCAGTGTAATATTGCAGCCAAAGTGGATAGACTATATGAAGACGTAAAGAGTGAAAAACTCGTCGCATATAAAATGATATACATGTGTGTATCTCATTCATCGCGGTCCGGCTCAACCGAACCAATCGTTCTCCACACTACCACATAGCCGTACTTCAGTCTATGTAATACTATAGAGGCGGTCAGACTCAAAGGAGCCAGATGCAATCTCAGCAGAACTTAACCGTCGATATCAGAGACTGAAGCTTTCGGTCTAGTATTAGTAATAACATACTGTAGCCATAGGCCTAATGGCTATAGAGCTAGAGCCTAGGTCTAGATATTAGTTAGTAGATCTATTCTAGATCTAGATCTACTGACACTTTTCTACCGAACCTAACTCCGGGGAGCTCCGACGCAAGGCGTCGGAAATCGGGGGGCGACATGACCAATTGAGGGCGACTTTGTAAGGGAGCGGGCTGCAGGCCGACATTGTCATTGATTGAGCGACCTGACATGGAACCGATGATACAACAACGAACCCGCCTCGTTTCCCCCCGTTCCTACGGCGGCAGGAGCGGCTTGGCATCCGCCTCTACGTACCGAGCCTGGCCTGCTGCCTCTACTCTAGTATTCTTCTGCAGGGGGATTTATGTTGGCCTACGAAAGCCATCAGTGCCAATATCTTGGGATTACTTTTGAATTACTCATAATTTACTATTATGACAATAATTTCAAAGCTTATAGAATCAGAAATAAGACTATGGGGGTCAATATAAATCTACAACAACTGCAATATTTACCTCTCGGTAGTTCGCCCTCATCAAGTGTAAGCTAGCTTAACTTGCTATCGTTATCGATCTAGTCGAGTCTAGAAGAAGCTAATTTTCACCAAAGACCTTTAAAAGCAAGACAATTTACTCTGACTTACATCCGTAGTATATAATACGTTCGGTCAGCGGAGAGTGCTGTGTGAAGAAAACGGGCTCGAGACGTTACGTTCGTAGTCTCAGCTGTCGTGAAAACATGTCTCATAGTCATAGATCATACCTAATTCCATATTTTCAAAGTCTGATTTTTGCATGATCTCGAGCAGGGATGAAGAGTTCCAAAACTAAATAATGTAAGTTTATTTCCAAAATATGTCACCATATATCTCATAGAATATATGCATGCTTTTGACAAAGTCGTCTGCCATACATTTGTAGGTTTTTTTTTAATTGTTTTTATTTTTTTTGTTGATATTTAAAAAAAAATTTCTCTCAAATCAAATACATATAGTACAAATCATTCAAAACAAAATTGTACATATTCCTCCTAACAAAAGTGGATGCACTGGACATTGATATTGTGGCTTAAACATAAATTGCAATAGTAAAAGGAAAACAAAAGTACATTTTCATATATATATATATGATCAAAGAATAGTATACTTGAGAGAAAAAGTTGCAGGTGAAAATCCTGTGAATACGATCAACGATTCTCAGTTGATCAGATTTCTCATAATTTCATTGAAATTATAGAAAATGTGACTTTAAAAAAAAATTGGGAATGCCAGGAAAAGATCAATTAATGCTCTCAAACTGAAATATACCCCATAAATCTCAGGCCTTATACCTCCTTTTTTCTTTTTTTTCTTTAAAAACTTGAACTTTCTTTGATTAATTCGGGAAAAGAGTTCCAGAAGTGTTTATAATTAAATCCCCTTACATTTCGTTAAATTTCGTAAAATGCAATTTATATCAAATTTTAGAATTTTGGAAAGGTTAATGACAGATCAAAATGTTGAAATGGCCTTCCATAAATCCCAGGCAATATGCATGCTTTTGACCTTGAAGCCGTCGTAGGTCAAACACGTGAAAACAGGTATTTTCAAAATTGATTATAATTCCCAAAGGATTTATTTAGAAAAATGAGTTAGGCCTATGTAAAACGTTTGTTGCTATTTATATGACGTAGTATAAAAGACACAATAGGCCAGGCAGGCCAAAGATCTTCAATCTTGACACAGAGCACTCACTTTTTTCGAGTACCCCAAAAGTGCCCCTTCCCTCTTTTCGTAAGTGCCCCTTTTTACCTAGGAAAAGCGCACCTTTTTACATCAGATAAGTGCCCCTTTCCTTTCGAACAAGTCTAAGTGCCCCTTTCCCTTTGCACGAGTGCTCCCTTTCACCTCTGATAAGTTTGCCTATCATTCTAATCTGATAGATGCCCCTTTTACTCTCACAAAAACCCTTTTACTTTGTAATAAATACACCCTTTCCCTTTTTATAAGTGCCCCCTTTGAGGTGCGAGAAGTGTCCATTTTCCTTTCTTATAATGCCCGTTCCCTTTTCTTAAAAATGCCCTTTTCAACTCTGATAAGTGCCCCTATCCAAAGCTGACAGGTGCCTCTTTTACTTTGACAAGTGCCCCGTTTCTTTTGTAATAATTGTATATTTCTTATTAAGAAATGACCCTTTTCATCTCTGGTTGATGCCCCGTTTAGGTAAAAATACACCTTATCGGCTCGGAGACACATTTTACAACATCACCCTTCAAGTTTAAACCTCGTGCCCTTTTGAACTTCATAGAATGCCAAGGAAATCAATTGCTCTTTGTTAAGAAATATAAAGGTTTAGACAATGTAGGAGTTTTCAAACTCAAAGCAACTCCATTTACTTTACAAATTCATGCAATTGTCATTCACGTTAAACAGACCGAGACATTTTAATTGCTTTATGACAAGATGTTTTTATCACCTCTCATCTCCCCCGAAACAATAGATTTCTCATAGCCTCCCAAATATTGTAATTTTACACTTCGAGGTTACCCTTTCAGTAGGTCTCTCCCCCCTTTTTTATCTCCAGAAAGTGTCCCTTTTTTGCTGGTGCACCCCCACATTGAAAGACGCTCCGCCGCCCCTGCGCTGTACATTTAAAAGAAATCATAATTTAAAGATAAAGTGGTCAAAGTGGTTTAAAGATAAATGGTAAATGGATTAATTACATTGTGAAAGAAAATGTGTGGAAGCAATTGGAAAAGAATGATTCTGTAATTAGGTTTTCGAATCATCAAAATAACAAAAAAAAAATTACTCAGTCTCTCTGTACATAGAAATTAAAAATATGTACAGATTACATGTGGCATATAAAATGTTTGGCCCAAAAATTTCACCTATTCCTTGATGTTATAATTTCGAATATGAGAGCATTTGAAAAACATTTCGTTCAGGGGACATTTCTTCTATGATACGTATATCCACGTATAACATTAGAAAGCTTCAACACCCCTTAACCCTGCATATGCAGAACTCAATCTTCTCAATTATTTTTGAAATTCTAGGTATAGGTCCGTGTCTATAATACAGACAAGAGTATAATGGGAGGGCAGCGGTTCTAGAAGGGGTGCATGGGCTGGGTGGGGGGTGTATACGTCAAGCTTCCGGATTTTGTCTTCTTTTTCAAGTCCCCCGTGAAATTGTTGATTAGAAATGAATTTAAGGGAGGCACGTGTATAAACTGAATACAAGAAACACCGGCAGCAAGCCCCCACCCAAGCCCCAAACCCCCTCCCACCACCCCAAAAAAAAAATGTTTACAGAAGTAAAAGAACCGAGTGCCTATAGCTGCATACGCTGGGCCGATCTACACAGAGTCAAGGCAAATACCGATGTCTCATTCCAGGGGAGTGTTTCACAAAGACTAAGATCGACTTTAAGTTGGACTTAACTATGGCAGGCCATTCATGCCACTGTTTGCTTTCACCATTTACTGGCATTGGTCTCTCAAGAGATGTACAAATCATGGTCTCAAATCTACAGAACTATTTTGATAATTCTATTGAAGGAAAAAATATTATCTAAAGATCATGATTGGTGAGAGCAAACTGTGGCATGAATGGCCTGCCATAGTTAAGTCCAACTTAAAGTCAATCTTAGTCTTTGTGAAACACCCCCTGGATTTCCTGTCTGATAAAGACATCACACGTGAAGCTGGTATTTACTGAACTGTATATAGATAATGGCCTTAATCAGATAGAGGAGGGTCCAGGATTCTCTTGCCGGGGTGTCGATCTAAACAACTAATTGAGTTTAGTTTTTTTCTTTCTTTTTCTTTTATAATTATATGTGTTTGTTTTTATCAAACCTTTCTGAAAAAGGAAAATAAGTTCATGTGTTTTGCAGGTGGGAGAAGGGGGTGGGGTGTGATCATGTCCCTTGACACCGTTGCTTCCCCTGAATATTATATGCTAAATACCGTTTTACATTGGTTTATACACAGTTGAGTGATTTGTGTGTGCGTGCGTGTGTGTGTGTGTGTGGATCGATATACCCGGAACAGATTAATTGTCCGGGGATCCGGATATGCATGAATTCCCTAGTAAAAAATAAATAGGAAAAAAATAGAAAAAAAATAGGGAAAAAATAAATGCAAAAATATATTTTTTTCCTATTTTTCTCGTCCCCAAAAAATCTATTTCAAATAGCATAGTTTTGGAACAAAAAATAGGAAAAAATAAAGCCACAAATAGTTTTGAAATATATTTTTTTCCTATTTTTCTCGTCCCCAAAAAAATATATTTTAAATAGCATAGTTTTGGAACAAAAAATAGGAAAAAAATAAAGCCACAAATAGTTTTGAAATATATTTTTTTTCCTATTTTTTTTGTTCCAAATCTATGCTATTTGAAATATATTTTTTTTGGACAAGAAAAATAGGAAAAAATATATATTTTCCTATTTTTTTCTTCTATTTTCTTTGAATTATATTTTAAACATATATATTTCAAACATATTTCTTATTAAGAACTACAAGCCAAATATATTTAAAGCTATTTAAATTTTGTTGGAATACTATCATTTGATTTCATTTAATTTGTTGATGATAAATGATTGCTGTACTATATTGTTTGGTAGCAATAAAAGCTCTGTCAAATTCTATTTTGTAGCACATTGTTGTACAATATACACAATTACACATGTAGGTGTCATGCATGCATGTAAAAAAAGTATTGGAAAAAATCTAATGATCGAATCCCCATCCACATACTGTCCCCTATATTCCCTACCCTAGTAAAAAAAAGAAGAAGAAGTAGGAATAACATAGGAAAAAATAGGGGGAAAGTACATTTCTATCCTATTTTTCTGCTGCCAGATGTACAGTACAAGATAAATAAAATGCATACAAATTTTGATTACAGTTTGAAATGTTCGAACACTTTAATATTACGTTAAAAAATATCAAATGCAATGAACATGTACACCCATATGGTGAATTAGAGCACCAAACAAACAAAAAGCCTACAAAACTTCTAAAACATACATACTAAGATTACTAACAAAACTTTGCTAGCATTTTATTTAGATAATATTTGATTCAAAGGTAATACCGGTACATGTATCAGTAACTATTATATACATGAATATATATATCTCTGTCTAAATGCTGGCTGGCAAACTGATTGGCATATATACATGTATATATGTACCCGTCTTTTAAATGATACAAATATTATGCAAATATAGTACTAATTTGTAGGTCTAAATGTAAGACATAACACAAGAAAGGAAATTTTTTTCTTCCATTAAATTGCTAATCAATGGTAAAATTTGCAGATAAATGTGGTTCACATGAATACCTCAATATTAAAAGGAATGTACAATGCTAGCAAATCGATTGGCACATATACATGTACCCCTTTATACAAATATATTGTAAATCTTAATCTGAATGTAAGACAAATACACACAAAAAAATTATTTATAATATATATACATTTTTTGCTAATAAAATACTTGTAAAACTGGCAGATAAATATGAACAAATATTGAACAGCTTATACATGACAATAAGTGTGACATAATACCAGTAGCAAGGCTATCTGGCAAGTTTCAATGAGATGACATGACAAACATAAACAGTCTTTTAAAAAAAATTCTTTAAAAATGTCTATAAATGCATTAGCCTAAAATGAATACATGTGAAGGCAAAAGGTATACATAAATAAGTTCACATCTACTATAACAATGTAATACATGTAAGTGTTAATAGCACTGGCAACTAGGTATATCTGCCAAACATGAATAGTCTTCAGATGTGTTTAAAACATTAAATGAATACTTAGACAAAGCTATATTACTGTTACATGAATACACATCTATAACATGTTACATAAAACTGGCATCATGCAACTACATAGTACATGTATACCAACAAGTGTCAATGAGCTGTCATGGCAAAAAGTGTAGAGAAACAAAGTTATACAAAAATATTCACACGCAGATACAGGATATATTAATTACGCTGTGAGGTAATTCAATTTGTGTTCGTTGAGATTGCCCTGGTAAAAAGCTGTGTATTGTAGATTACTAGATTTATATCTCAGATTCATTCCAACCTAACACATGTTTGATTGTGGCAGGGCGAGGCGACCTGGAAGTACTTGCTGAATGTTTGTTGGTCGGCATTCTGTTCTGGTCCGGATCCGAGGAGGATATAAATGACCAATAAGAACGTTATCGCTCGAGAGAGAGTGTTTGTTGCATCTAGAACATTTTGGAATTGAGTCCCATCACATTGCAGTTGTGGGGAGGGACTATGCTTATATTACCCCTTTGGATTGCTTCCCAGAGTCTGGTTTTGAAGGTTTCAACCGAGTTGCAGGCAATGATGCTGGGGGAATAAATACCAGGCCCGAATGGTTCTTGGAAAGAAGGTGAGTCGATAGATATCCGTTTTGCATCTTATGTTAGAGAAGGAGATATTATGATGTCCCTTGAGTATCTTCTGGGGTTGAGTGATGTATTCAGGTCTGGGTATGGCTACTTGGTCTTTGATGGATTTGTAGAAGGCATTGTTCATTTGTTGGCATTTTGAAATGCTTTCCATTACAGATGAACAATAACCCAGTATGGGTCTCACACTCTCACCCATGTCTTGCATTTCCTTGATGTGTGTTGGACAGTTCAGTCTTACAAATTATGACTGCATGTACACTAGAATACAACGGTGCCATGCAGTGCCACACAGTCCAAGTTGATGACTTTCCAGCAGCCGAAGCTAAGATACCCTGAAAAAATTAAAATAAAAAAATAAAAAAATAAGCAGGTTCTGGTTGTAGTATTCTATTATGCTTTCAAATCAAATCAACTATTAAGAATCAACTTTGCCATTCCATTTCCGTTAAAAATATGCAAGAAAATCTTACATTTATGATTAAGGATGATTTATTGGCTTAGTTTATGAAATATCTACCTGTAAAATGCCTAAAAGTGCAAAGAATTGCAAATCATTAAAAATGGGTGCAAGTCCTGTGTATGAATGGAGATGCTATTGCCACATGCGTTCACATGTCTGTACCAACTACCATGCGGCCAGTCCGCGCATGTGGCAGAATCTAGTCTACACTGCACTGCCTTAATTTGGTCAAACATATTTGTGAACGAGTAGGCCTACTCTAGTAGTATCTAGTAGTAGTAATTCCATTCTCTAATTAGATTCTAGACCGAAATTTCTGTCTCTTTCGTTCGTTAGCCTCTGATTTGGGTAGGGTCGGCTCCTCTCTTTACTAGAGACAGAAGCCGACCATAGGCGCTCCTGTGCAAACTCGGTGTTACGGATCTGGCCACCAAATTCCGGCCAAACTTTTGGACTAAAATTTCACTTTAGCGGATTCATATCCGATGCATTTATTTTTGAAAATTAGGTCTAGGCTAATATACATCGGTTCCAATTTTTACTGCGCATGCGCTGCAAAAATTTCAACACGAAGCGGAGTTCAATTTCGACGAAGAAAACCAGAAAAAAGACCCTTAAATGCATCATACAGTAAATCTGGTAAGTGGAACCGATGTAGGCTATATTAATTAGCCTAGACCTAATTTTCAAAAATAAATGCATCGGATATGAATCCGCTAAAGTGAAATTTTAGTCCAAAAGTTTGGCCGGAATTTGGTGGCCAGATCCGTACCACCGAGTTTGCACAGAAGGACGCCTACGGTAGGCTTCTGTCTCTAAAGAGAGGAGCCGACCCTACCCAAATCAGAGGCTAACGAACGAAAGAGACAGAAATTTTCGGTCTAATTAGATTCATGTTATGATTTTTCACTTCCAATTCCAATGAAAAGCCTTAGGTACGCAGATATAGGTGACTATAGTGCCGTATATGTAGACTTACTGTCATAGATGCAGTACAGTAGGGAATATAATCTACGATCTTCATCAATTGTGATGGTTTGGATTTTTTCATGAACCAAATAAATTTACAAAATCAAGATTACTTAACCAATTTCCTAATTTGTAATTGTAGATCTACAGAAAGCAAACTCAATGTTGTATTGAATTATGTGTTATTTATTTACTCACCTTCTGGACAAAATGAAGATCTTTAAAGTAGCTCCAATCCAGTAGACAGAAATAACCGTCTGGTATGGGTCATTCTTTAATAAAACTGACATTTGTTGACATTCCCCATACACAGACGGTAACCAATACGGCTCGCAACGGGGGGAGAGATTGAGCCGATTGTGCAGCACTTGTTACCCCGAAACTTTCTCCCACGATTTTCCTTATTTAGATCTAATTTTCTGATTTATAAATCAGATAGAAATCAAATTTGTATTTTTTTTCTCCTATGTACAGTTGTATAAGTTTTATTACCTATTTCTAAATGCGAAATTTACGGACTTACGTATATGAATTATCCAATTGTTTATCTCAGAACCATGAAACGGCATTCGAACTGGTAATCTATGACATGACCCGGCCGATATATTTCCGGGTCAACCGACCAAAACAAGCCCAATGGCCAATCAGAGCACGTGTTTGATATTGGACTTATGAATATTCAAACATCACCGGCTCAAGCCGGGCTGACTCATACGTAGCTATTGGACGTTCGAAAAGAAAAATGAATATTCATCAACTCAAACCAAGATGGCTGACAACAAATCATGTTGGCTACAAGACTTTCTCGGATTAATCATTAATTTAGGATCTAAATGAGCAAGCTATCGTAAGTCAAGTATATATTTCCGGGTTATTTATTATTTGTTATAATACTCAGTGTAATATTGCAGCCAAAATGAATATGTGAAGACGTAAAAAGTGAAAAACTCGGTGCATATCTCATTCATCGCGGTCCGGCCGAACCGAACCATTCGTTCCGCACACTACCCCATACGCCGTACTTCAGTCTATGTATAGAGGCGGTCAGAGGAGCCAGATGCAATCTCAGCGGAACAACCGTCGATATCAGAGACTGAAGCTTTCGGTCTACAATCCAGCAGCTAGCAGTCCAGTGTAAAGCAAAGTTGATCGTTTTCTGCAGACCGACTATTATTAATTCCCAACACAAGAGTGCGTGTGTGGGACTGCTGTCTGAGCTGAATTCGATCCTTACTCATTTTGTTAAATTCTTGCTCTGGAATACTCTTAAATTCTTCTTTCCTGGTGCAAATCTAACTCTTATCCCCATACTGTGGGTTTTAAAGGAATTAAGACAAATCTGGCGAAATGGCAATGTAGTTATTGGAATACGCCGTTGAGCCGATCTGAATGTGTTGTAATTATTTGAATTTGAAAATAAAGTATTCACTTTGTACCACTAGATGGCAGCAAACATACATTGAGTGAAAGCTAAGTTTCTAAAGCTGTCATTCGTTATGATTTAATTTTTTTGGAGAATTAGTCAAAAACAAAATAAATGTATTTATTTTGGGGGCAAATTGTTACAATTCCATCCAATTGGATCAGTTCTAGTCATTAAAACGACAGTTTTTTTTTTTTTTTGGTGCTAATTAGGTACTTTTTTAATTGAAATATTCAAAATAATAAACAGATAGATCATTTAAGTTAAAGATAAAATTAAAACATTCTTAATTCTTGATTAAATGTTCATACAATATAATTGAGCTCCATTAAAAGGGAAAGTTGAGTTCTGAGGAGGGCCAGTAATTTGTCCGAATCATCTTTGAATCTATTTTTCGTTTACTTTAAAAGACAAAATATCTCAAAATTATTTTTAACATTATAGACTTATATTTTGAAATATGTTTTGAATTGTGCAAACATATATTTGTAAATTGTAAGTTAGTTTCAAGAACCTTGCAATCAAATATCGGCCTACATTAAAAGCAAATAGGTGACAAAATTCATTAATTTTGTAAAACATAGTACAATATTACAAAAATAGAACAAAAAATGGAGATAAAAAATTTAAGTTCAGAAACATAGTAAAAAAATAGGAAGAAAATGGGTGAGAAAAATCTAAGTCCAGAAACATAGTAAAAAAATAGGAAGAAAATGGGTGAGAAAAATCTAAGTCCAGAAACATAGTAAAAAAATAGGAAGAAAATGGGTGAGAAAAATCTAAGTCCAGAAACATAGTAAAAAAATAGGAAGAAAATGAGTGAGAAAAATGTAAGTCCAGAAACATAGTAAAAAAAAGGAAGAAAATGGGTGAGAAAAATCTAAGTCTAGAAACATAGTAAAAAAATAGGAAGAAAATGGGTGAGAAAAATCTAAGTCCAGAAACATAGTAAAAAAATAGGAAGAAAATGGGTGAGAAAATCTAAGTCCAGAAACATAGTAAAAAAATAGGAAGAAAATGGGTGAGAAAAATGTAAGTCCAGAAACATAGTAAAAAAAAGGAAGAAAATGGGTGAGAAAAATCTAAGTCTAGAAACATAGTAAAAAATAGGACGAAAATGGGTGAAAAATCTAAGTCCAGAAACATAGTAAAAAAATAGGAAGAAAATGGGTGAGAAAAATCTAAGTCCAGAAACAGTAAAAAAAATAGGAAGAAAATGGGTGAGAAAAATCTAAGTCCAGAAACATAGTAAAAAAATAGGAAGAAAATGGGTGAAAAAAATGTAAGTCCAGAAACATAGTAAAAAAATAGGAAAAAATGGGTGAGAAAAATGTAAGTCCAGAAACATAGAAAAAAATAGGAAGAAAATGAGTGAGAAAAATGTAAGTCCAGAAACATAGTAAAAAAAGGGAAGAAAATGGGTGAGAAAAATCTAAGTCTAGAAACATAGTAAAAAAATAGGAAGAAAATGGGTGAAAAAAATCTAAGTCTAGAAACATAGTAAAAAAATAGGAAGAAAATGGGTGAGAAAATCAAAGTCCAGAAACATAGTAAAAAATAGGACGAAATCGGGTGACAAAAATCTAAGTCGAAAAGAATAGGGAGAAATAGCAAGAAATAGGTAAAAATAGTTATCAAACCACCTATTTGTAGAAAATAGAAAAAAATAGGCAGTCATATGCTATTTTAAATCTATTTTTAATAAAAAATAGTGTTTAAATAGGGTAAATTCACAAAAAATAGGAAATAAATAGTAAAAAATAGCAAAAAAATATATTTTTCCAGAGCCCATTTTGACTAGGGTTACCTTTAACGGCCTTGATCAGCCTGTGATAAAACTCCAATATAAGTCATAGGTGTAGGTTGAGACTGTTTGCCGTTCCACTGATCTGGAGGGTTGTATGTGTATAAAACTACTTCTCATAGAGCATGCATGTAGATTGTGTAGAAGCTAACTTAACACACATCCATTCGTCTCTCTAGCTCCTATTTGGTGAGTTTAACCATATATCCACATAATTTATATTCCAATTGTATGCATGTTGATATGTATAGGCTATACATGTCTCGAATTAATACTACTAATAATAATACTTTTATAGAGCGCAGAACTATCCAACATAAAATGTATTCTACTGCGCTATATAATTATAGAGCTCCTGATAATGCTTAGAAGTTAGATTGAAAAGATGTGCTTTCAATATCTCATTGGGGATATAATGTATATATATTAATGTTGAAAATAATATCGCTAGTGATATTCGTTTGTCTCGCAATGTATGGTCAACAAGGGATCTAAAAAAAAAAATCACGACGTTTCGTGCGCCGCTGCAACACTTCGTCAGGTGATAAAATATAATGTAAGCAAGCGTGTTTTATACTCTACGGGAGTATGACCATACATTGCGAGACAAACGAATATCACTAGCGATATTATTTCGATACTACAACCGCAATGAGTAATATATTTAGCATTATATGTATATAGTAGACTAATGATTTTTTGAAGGAAAGCGGACAACAAATGAGAAAATATACGTCATGAATTAACAAACGTTTGAATTACTATATACTCACGGGAACTTCAAATTGGCTGAATAGGATATGTAACGTTGACAGTGGCGGATCCAGGGGGCACAGGGGCACGTGCCCCGGCCAAAAAAAGAAAAGGAGAAAAAGGAGGGTAAAGAAAAGGAGAGGAAATAGAAAAAAAGGGAAGAGAGAAAGAAGAAGAAAAGAGGGAGGAAAGAAAAGGGGAGAGGAGAAAAGGAAGGGAAAGGGGAAGAGAGAGGAGAGAAAAGGCGGAAAAAGAAGAAAGGCGGAAAGACGGAGGAGAGAAAAGGGGGAAAAGGAGAATAATGAGAAGGGAAAAGAAAGAAAGGGGGATGATATTATAAGAAGGTGTTTTTTTTTACCGGGTAAGGGGGCATGCAATTTTAAGTCGAACATGACTAATACCAAAGATTGTATCTCCTTTATAACTTCTAACTTCTAACTTCTAACTTAGTCTTGAATTAATTTTCCGATATACCTATTCTAAGTGCTCTTTTAGCATGCAGATTGTTTCCGCCATTAATCCTGCCACAGTTGCTGGTTTCATTGTCATATCATTTTCTGTCATTCCTGTGGCCGCGAAGAGCCTACCACAAAGTTTCTATCCGTTTCGCAAGCACTTTTTTCCATCGCCTACATGTAATGCTTATTGCTTCCAGTTTGCAGAAGATCCCAGTGGCGGATCTATGGGGGGGGGTTAGGGTTTAACCCCCTTGGGCTGCCAAGTGAAAATGTGATGTGAATAGAAAAACGCCATCATGTGTCCAGACCCACACAGTATCCGCATCGTCATTGGGTCAAACCCCCCTTAAACTGTTACTTGATTTAAAAAGACGTCATCATGCACTGCTTTTTATGGTCTCCATTGTGTTAGTAGATGCCAGGAAAACATCACTTACGAAGGTTCAAAAATGCAACAGCAAAAATCGCCTCGCCGCTACCCGGCTCGGACTTCGCGGTTCGTGGACGATGTTCCGCATCGTCATTGGGTAGAGCCCCCCTTAAACTGTTACTTAAATGATTTAAAAAGACGTTATCGTGCACTGCTTTTATGGTCTCCATTGTGTTAAGTATATAGATGCCAGGAAAACATCACTTACGGGGGTTCAAAATAGCAACAACAAAAATCGCCTCGCCACTACGCGGCTCGGACGTTGCGGCTCGTGGACGATGCTCCGCAGTGGCGGATCCAGGGGCCCGGGCCCTCCTAGGAAAAAACAGGTAAAAACACCCTTTTTGAAAAAGAAGAAGATGGGCCCCTCCTGGCGCCCAGGGGTGTTCAAAATAGCCCCCCAAAAAAAAAAAAAAAATCGCCTCGCTGCTATGCGGCTCGGACTTCGCGGCTCGTGGACGATTACTAGTACTATGATCTCATATTATTTCAAACACTCATAAATTTCTTATCATTGGTCCGATTGTTTCAAACTTTTGCCATTATGTTTCTCTTATTTTCCCGCTTTCATACAAAATAATGATCTATAATTACTAGGGTTGGATTGCCCTTTAATTTGTCAGTTGGTTTTACAACGCGGGGCAAATATAACCTTTGTCTCTTTCATGTGCCCCAGAATAATGACCTTTGTTTGGGAGTTAAATTTGTTTTAATCTCATTTCAATAGTATTTACCGCCAAATACAGCCTTCGTCTCAAACAAATATTTCACCAATTCAGATGAACTTTTATGATAGCAATCTAATGACCCATTTTTGTTTCCTTTTTCCTTATTTTTCTCTTGTCAGAAAAATAAAATCTGAATTGTGAAACCTCTTTTCCAAATTCTTGGATACACCTCTGACAGCACGAATGACGGATCAGGACAGCTCCTCTTAAGGCGGTCTATGGACGCGGCTGGAGCCAAGATCGGTGAGTCCGCTGTAGCCTTGCATGAACTTAGCAAGGACATCTGGACTCACCCAGAGTTAAACTTTGAGGAACACCATGCCCATGCTAGCCTGACAGACTTTCTCGAACGGGAAGGTTTTGAGGTATATTCAGCCACGGTTCTCGAATATTATATTATAGTGATAACATTCTGAATATTTTTAAGATGCATATTCTGAATATTCAGAATCATGAACCCTATTTCTGGCATTTTTGAAATGACGAACCATCAGAATATAACGAACTTTTTGGAGTAGCGACCTTTGGAGAAAAACAAAAGACATTCGGGTAAATGAGCCTTGGGAATAAGAAACCTTTGGAAATTAACCTTCAGAAGAGTGGCGTAGCTATGACGACCCGAGGTGTATGGGCCTTTAATCAACGAAAGAGGGGAAGAAAAGAGCTTAAGGAGTGGGAGGGGGATCAGAAAGGAAAATGAACCCTCCTACTGCCAAACCCTCCCCCTAATCGCTGGTTCTGTCATTTTCATATTTCACTCGTCGAGTAAGGGGCGGTGTCCCTTAATGGCTGGACACTTGCTACCCCAATAGAGATTGTTCGTATTTGTTAAATAAACAAAATCATATATGGGAATTTGTAAAAATTTGTTTTGTTCAAATTTTCTTTCTTGTAATATGAAAAATGAAAATGTCACAGCTGTGATTTTTTTAAAATCAATTATATAGAAATATTCTTAAGACCCCGAAAGAAATCACATTAATTATTAGCTTCCATGGGCTATCCTGGCAACAGTGGCGGATCCGGGGGCCGGGGGTCCGGGCCCCCTCCCCTAGCAAAAAAAGCAGGTAAAAACACCCTTTTTTTTGAAAAAAAGGAAGATGGGCCCCTCCCCTGGCGCCCAAGGGGAGGGGGGATGGCGGTGGAAAAAAAATCCCCCTTCGCGTAGGGCAAAAAGATTTTCGGGTGCCCCCCCCCCAAAAAAAAAAAATTGTGCCTCACTACCCCTGGCGCCCAAGGGGTGGGTGGCGGTGGAAAAAAAATCACCCTTCGCGTAGGGCAAAAAGATTTTCGGGTGCCCTCCAAAAAATTGGGCTCACTACCCCCACTGAGAGGAAAATCGAACGGCACGATTTTCAAATTTTCGCACAAAGTGGGCCCCTTTTTAGGCCCCCTCCCTTGCCGCCGGCTGGATCCGCCCCTGCCTGACAAGGTATTCTTATTTCTTGCTTGTATATTCCAGGATGTGAATGTATTTACACATGACAAATCAATCAATCCGTCAATCAATCAGTCAGTCAATCAATCAGTCATCTTGCTTGTATATTCCAGGATGTGAATGTATTTACACATGACAAATCAATCAATCCGTCAATCAATCAGTCAGTCAATCAATCAGTCAGTCAATCAAGCAGTCAATCAATCAGTCGATCAATCAGTCAGTCAATCAATCAGTCTGTCAGTAAGTCGATCAATCAATCAATCAGTCGATCAATCAGTCGATCAATCAGTCAATCAATCAGTCAATCAAGCAGTCAATCAATCAATCAGTCGATCAATCAGTCAGTCAATCAGTCAGTCAGTAAGTCAATAAATCAATCAGTCAGTCAGTCAATCAATCAGTCAATCAATCAATCAGTCGATCAATCAGTCAGTCAACCAGTCAGTCAGTCAGTAAGTCGATCAATCAATCCATCAATCAGTCGATCAATCAGTCAATGAATCAATCAATCAGTCAGTCAATCAATCAATCAATCAGTCAATCAATCAATCAATCAGTCAGTCAATCAATCAATCAGTCGATCAATCAGTCAATCAAGCAGTCAATCAATCAATCAGTCGACCAATCAGTCAGTCAATCAGTCAGTCAGTAAGTCGATCAATCAATCAATCAATCAGTCGACCAATCAATCAATCAATCAATGTTTGTTTGCTGTTTAAGGTGACGAGGAACTTCCATCTCGAGACAGCATTTAAGGCTACATATGGGACCGATGGTGGTGTCCATGTTTGTGTAATCTGCGAGTACGACGCTCTACCTGAGATTGATCATGCCTGTGGACACCCCCTGATCGCAGAGTCTGGAGCTGCTGCAGGGTTAGGGATCAAAGCTGCACTCGAGCTGGCCGATGCACCAAAAGGAAGGGTATACTAGATATCAGTTTTGTTTATGGGGAAGGGGTTAAAGCACACTATACCACTACGGTACTACAACCTGGGATGATAGCCTATTTTGAAAACTACCATCATTTGCGGATCCAGGGACCCCCCTCCCCCCAAATGCCTTAACTAGCTACAACTCAGTACAAATAAGAATGTTTTCCGTAATTTGATCCCGCCAACAATAGTTGAGAATACAGAAGGCACCCAATGTATGTGATAGCCTTTTTTTTCGTTTGTTTATTTGTCTGTCAGAAGTGAAAAAGCACCTTTGAAAAATACAGTGACTTGGCTTTTTTCTATTAGATGGTGTTGTTCTTGAATGGATAGAGTCGTACTTGGCAAGTAGACATCAAAATATCAAAATAGATGTGATCTCTGATGATTTCCCAGTGCCTTTTGGAGTTCCACAAGGTTCTCGGCTGGGTCCTTTGTTATTTACTCTGTACACTGCTATTCTCATAATGTTCAAACGAATTTTCCCGAGATATCATGCCACTGCTATGCAGATGACACACAGCTTTATGTATCATTCAGACCCGATGAACATGCTCAAGAGCGATGTGTCTCACTTCTAGAAACATGTGTTGACTATGTACGTGGATGGATGTTGAAAAATAGGCTCATGCTAAATGATAGTAAAACTGAATTAATGATCATTGGCACACCTAAACAGACATCCAAAATCAACTTTAACAGTGTATCAATTGGAGATTCTGTAATAGAACCATCTTTTAATGCAAGAAATCTTGGAGTACAGTTCGATGCGCATTTGAATATGGGAGAACACATCACAATTGTTTGTAAATCAGCATACTACATGATCTATAATTTCAGACGTATTCGAAAATATTTAGATTATGACATTATGAAAGACATTGTTCATGCCGCGGCTTACCGCGCCATATCTGAACAAGCTTCAATTGTCTTACAATCATTTCAACAACAGGTCACGGTCATGGGTACCCCTGCCGAAGAGGGCGGAGGCGGGAAGATTAAAATGATTGAAGCAGGAGCATTTCAAGGAATAGATGTTGCTCTGATGGTACATCCCTACCCGCGTAATGTATCCAGACCAGTCATTCTCGCTTGTACAACGTAAAATTCTCTTTCTTATCTAATTTAACATATATATTTTTTTTATTTTTATGGAACACATTCACAAAAAAATTCGAGAAATCTTCTCGAGGCCAATTTCAAATACCGTACAGTATATACCAGATCTAGAGAAATCATGTTCGGGTTACGTAATACGTAATTATTGTATTACCCGCAGATTTCAAAAGTTATGATGGAACAGAAATTGCCTTAATATTTATCGAAATTCCTTGGGATTGTGTTATTCGCGCTTTTATTAAATAGGTTAAAGTCATAAAGAGATGGTGCGGTGACATGATAGTAAAACATGTTGACGACTTCACGTAGTGGCGTATATTTATTTACTTATTTTTATTTAGATCACATTTAGTTCACTGCAGAGTCACCCCTGGGGGTGTAGTTGTGGGTGGGGTAATTGGGTGTGATGCCCCATCGAAAAGTTTTATATATCACATGATACGTTAATTTGGACTGAAAAATTACTTTGAATTACATGTATCCAAGTGGCTCATTTTATACCTAGACCAATCGGCTGTCGACCAAAATTTGATTGTAATGGAAAAAATGACTTGCCCTCAAACTATAATTGGGGAGTGGATCTCAAGGGAAACTTCTTAACCGTCCGATTTCTAGTACGCCCTTCCCCGGACCCTTTATTTTTTGTCTAGTTGATTTCGCAAAATTCAGTCCCAGTAACACGTACATACTTAGTTCTTGATGCCACCGCTGCCCTTTTTTAGAGGACAGACGCTACGCCACTTTATGACATAACCACATATTATTTTGTTTAATCCTAGGATGGAGATAACATTCACTGGTCGGGCAGCACACGCATCGTCATGCCCGTGGGAGGGGGTGAATGCTTTGGATGCGGCTATCATGTGCTATGCAAACATCTCCGTCATGAGGCAACAACTTAAACCAGAGTGGAGGGTCCATGGTAAGCACTAAATGGGGGAGGGAGGGGGCGAATCACGAGGGTTAATTGGGCACTGTTTGTTATGTTCCGGGTCCATGCATGCTGTAAAATGTGAAATGATATCAGGTCTAAATATCAATATTGTCCAGAGAATAGGCATACGTATGACACCAGTTTGAGAGGGAATTGATCTCTTTTGCCCAACTGAACTAGTCATTTTCCAAGTTTTTTTGTTTTTGTGAGTATATAACTGAAGCAAGCGAGCAAAAATAGACTTTTCATTCATTTGACAATGTAATTTTGGTCTCAAAGCAAGACCACCTCACTGCCTGAATATGTTTGAGGTGGCATATTTACCCAGATATTGGTAATTTCGAAATTTCGAGGGGTTACTGACCCCAGTTCATCATTGCCCGGTAGAACTTCACTTTTTACGATAAGGAAAAAAGAAATGTAGATTAAAAAAAGTTGAACATGAAATTGATTTCTTAAAAGACTAGTCGATGCACGAACTAGCATAATTCCTCATAAATGATAATTCATTTGGAGTAAAAATTTAAATATCAATAATTAGCACCACTAAATTAAAGCTCATCCACTGCACAACACCAATAAGACACATGTAATATTGATGAGAATTTACGTTACTGTGAACTCTGTTTTAATTTCGGTGCTGGTACTATGTTTGAATACCCACCCCTCCCTCATTGTATTTATTAGTAGGTCTACACAATTGAATATCTCGCTCTACCGCATTTAAAAAAGCAGTTATCTTCTAATAACGAGCCAATAACAAACATCGGCCCAAATGAGCAAGAGTCTGTATTTATTGTCTTTCATGATAACCGTGTTATCACGATAAGGCTATTGAACCTTAGGATTAATTACATCATCACTGGACACACCGGTATTTACTAATCGTAATGGCAAACATGGTTCCGCATTTATATCTCACTCATTACAGGTACAATCATGAAGGCTGGCGATTGTCCCAGTATAATACCCGAGGAATCTCTGATGACCTTCTATTTAAGTTAATTACATCATCACTGGACACACCGGTATTTACTAATCGTAATGGCAAACATGGTTCCGCATTTATATCTCACTCATTACAGGTACAATCATGAAGGCTGGCGATTGTCCCAGTATAATACCCGAGGAATCTCTGATGACCTTCTATTTAAGAACGGTGGACAGCAGTGACATGCCCACACTCAAAGAAAAGATCGGTGGATGCGCAAAGGGAGCAGCAACAGCGACGGGATGCGAGGTAAATCCGAGGAGAGCCGAAAATACACGAAATGCAACCGATTTATTCCCGCCAAGACACACCTACAAACTCCTCATGTTGGTGTGACTGGGTAGCCTATTTATTAAGCATATCCAGGGCCGAAACGACACCCCCCCCCCATTAAAAAGTAACAAAGAGGATAAGTGAAATATACAAGGCTAAAGGGTAAATGCTGTTTTTTCTTGTTGAACTTCTGAAAAAAATAATCGGCTCCACACCCCGCCCCATGACCCACGAGTCTATTTCGGGTGGGATTCCCTAAAGCACGTTCCCACTGCAGTATGCCCCCACCCCCGTCCTTCCCCCATGGCACCTCATAACTCCCCAACAAAGCATCGCCTTGCCATTAACTTTCCTACCATTGAATTAGGGGAACATAGCAATTGTTTACAAAACGGATGTCGTTCAATACAATATTTTAAAAACAATCCCTTGAAAATCGAGTCCAATGAGGCAGCTAGGGCATCTCAAACATTACGGAGAAAGGGGGGACGGGGAGCAGGGGAGCGGTGTATGGATGTAAGAAGAGACGGGAACGGGGGGGGGGCCTTCAAGTTAAAGGTAGTATATCCCTTTTGCAACCAACATCAAATTCTGTAGAACTTTGCAGGAATTATGAATATGTCACGTACGTCCTATCTGTGAAGTTTAAACATTAGCAGTGTCCTAGTATTCAAATTATGGAAGGAAACCCGTTTACTTTCTAGACTTCAATGTCAAACACTATTGAGTGACTGACTGACTTTTTTTTCTTTGGTAATATCATATATAAAATGAGCTGTAAAGGATACATGAGCAGTACTATTGTCTGTATCAATAACCCACTTCTTGTAATGGCCAAAATTAAACTGATTGAATCTTTACGCAGCACAAAACGTACAACCATTTGGTACAAGGGTCTGAAAATCAGACTATTTAATTAAATTCGACAACTAACGGTCGTTATTTTCCCACAAAAAGACACTTTTCAAGAACTTTTCGAGGGAAGTTCTACATTAGTATTACCTTTCAAATGCAGTTGGAATTACTAGAAGCACTTTCTATCCTATCTATCCTATCTATATAGCGCCGTATCAAGTCAGCTATAACAGTATGGTCCCGTTACTCGCTGCTCTAGCTGCGCCGTGACCGCCGTCGGTTCTCGCATATCTGTCTACGAAGTGGGAATTAGGTATTGGTACGTTACGCGCTGTTGACCATGAGATGGCGCTAATAAACAGTACGCTAAGGCAGAAATTTCATCAGTTTAGTATTGCTTTAATGATTGCCCAATTCTGCAACGCTATCGAGATGTCCGTAACTTTGAGCCATCGATAAATAAAAAATAGGCGTGAGAGAGAACGAAAATGGAAAGATAAGAGATGTAGGGATAGAAGTAAAATGGGAAATTAAGTACAGTATCACCACGGATGGGGCAAACCTTTATCACGACACCCCTCAAAAGGTGTCTATAATTGTTGTGTAGTGATGCCCCTGAGTGAAAATATTCAGTGCAGATATAGCTTTTATCAAAAATATGATGTTAATTGCATTGTGTTTGTTTACACAGGTAAAGTTCTCTTTGGAGGCGACTACGCCAATTTGGTCACCAACGATACATTAGCGTCAGTGTACGAGCGTCAGCTTTCGGAACTCTCCGTCGATTACGCAACCAGTGAAGTGACGTTCTCTACTGATATGGGCGATGTTTCTTATGTGGTTCCAAGCATCCATCCATTGTTTTACATAGGCACTGATGCTGCTAATCACTCAAGAGAATTCAATGCTGCAACTGGTAATATTCCGAGAAATCATTGCTATAATTATTAATGGAATATACAAACATGTACTTAGATTATTAGTATTGCATGTTGCCCAAGAGGCATCAATCCATGGTAATGATACTACCTGAAGGCGCCTTGAGCATCCCCTGGTATGGATGCGTATGCAATATAAATGTAGCTATTAATATTATCATTTATTATTATTTTTTCTTTTAAATTAACATTATTATTTTTGTTGTTATTATGATTATTATTATTATTGTTATTATTATTATTACTTTCATTATTATTATTATCATATTTTGTTTAATTATTATTATTATTTTTATCATTATTTTTATTATATATATATATATTATCATCATCATTATTATTATTTTTATTATATATATATTATTATTATCATTATTATTTAATTATCATTGCCATTATTACCATCATCTTGTATTGTAGGTGCTGACGAAGCTCAGAAGCCAACGCTAGCCCAGGGTAAGGCCATGGCTTTCACTGGTCTCGAACTGATGCAGCCTGGTAATAGCCATCTCTTAGACAAAATCAAGAAGGAATTTCACGACAAAGTAGCCCCTAAATAATGCTTGATGCCGGAAGATCAGAACCGGTGTGCAATTCAATTCATCATTCAGAAAAATTAGGTAGTTGGCTTATACTCCATAGTTGGTAACTAAATATTTAAGTTGGCTACTAGAGTCAGTTAGCAACTAGCTTAGTAATGTGTTATGAATATGGGCCCAGCGTTCTACGCCTGTTTCTATCTTTTTTAATAGCAAGTCACTCTCTCCCTTTTGTGTTATTCTAAACTGAGGGCTGCCAGCACATCAAGATTCGTGCTTACACTGCATGTAGCCCTCTTGTACCATGTTTATCTAATCCATATTGATTGTGCTTTGAGCGTCGGTAACTTATTAAAACAAAAACATTTTCTATATGATATCATGTATTGTATTAGGAAAATGTATCAATGTAAATGTATCAAATACAAATGTCACATAAATGCACATGAATATGTACGTTCGAAGACAAAATTGCTTATGTCATTTCGTATGTACAAATGTATTACTTCAGTATTTCGTTGATTATGGAAAAAAAAATGCGACGAAATAAATGTTACTTTGAATTGAATTGAAATAGATCCAAAGTGTTTTGATGCTTCTTAATAGTATGCTGTCAATTTTGTTTGTGTGTTTTCATTACATAGTGAAATATTGCCTGAGGCACTTCGACTAAAATGAATCCCCATATTGGCTTAACAATGGACAGTGATAAGAGGAGGATCATAACCCATGACTTTAAAAAAGTTCGCGTGCGAGGTTTTATTTTCAATCACAATAATTTTTGTTGGCAAAATACGACAGGACATATAAATATACATATAACAACTAGGTTTTGTAACCTTACCAAGTGTTGTAATTTTTAAAGTTGGCCTAAGTGAAAAATTATTTGTCCCGATTGAAGAGAATGTGTCATAAAGATTTACAAAAAAAGAAAGGAAGAATCACAGAAAAAAGAACAAGAAAGAGGAAATATAGATACCCAATCATTTATTTTTGAATACCAATGCCACTTTCTTTCGGAACTAATTCCATTGGTTCCATCAAGTTTACCGAGTCAACCTCCTCCGCTTCATCATTCGCATGTTCTTCAGGATGTTGTCCACACCGACCTCGAGCTGCGAGAGTCGGTTGTCGCCGGTATCGGAGAGGTTTTCATCGAACTTGGCCCGTCGTTGTCGTCATCGTCGTGGACACCGGTGGAGCTATACTCTTGGCGTGCTTACTAGACTGCCCGCTGCCGCCAGTGCCGTCACTGGCGACCAGAGGTGTGTACGAAATACTATAGCTGACAAAAAAAAAAGAAATAGAGTAAATGGTAGAAAATATTGAACAATATTGAAATAAAAATCATGTTCTTGGTTTTGTTTGCTTTTAGGGATCTGAGAAAAAAGGCTATGGCGGATTGTGGTGGGGGAGGGCACAAATACATAAAAGAAAAATCTGTAAATCTTCACCATCCCCCTTCAAATTTTCAGATCACAAGGTACGGGGTTCAAATCCCAGCCCAACACTATAACGTCCTTTGGCAAGACTTTATAAATCTACATTTGCCAGTCTCCACCCAGGTTTTAAATGGGTACCCGGCCACCTGGTAGGATGCGAAAGTTAATGTAGTTTGCTCAGCATTGTGAGCGTCTGTAAAAATGGCACGTGGCTGGAATGCTCCTCAGGGAGTGGAGAATGTGCATACATTGTGTGCGGGAAAGCCATGTAATAATACATCTGTAAAGCGCTTAGAGACATTTTTTAATGTATTAAGCGTTATATAAAAGCGGAATATTATTATTATTTTCAAATAGATATTTGCGACAAAGCTTTTTAAAACAGGATAAAGTTCAACTTAATTGTCATAGAAGTGGGTAATTGGTTCTATTTCTTCACGCCAGCAACATTTAATGAATTAAGTGAAGAAGTAAGTCTTACTTTGGGTTGATGAAAATGGTCTTTTTGACGAGTGGTATATTCAAATTTGAACAAACGTATTATTGTACTTCGCATGAAAAATGTTATGTCTTACAGATTACATAAAAATGTATTGAATGTAATCAAATCGTATAAAGGCAAGATTTGCATCTCTTAAAGGTGTGGTATACTTGGATTTTGCATTTGTGACCTTTTTTATATTTCCTAGAGATTCTTTTTTGTAAAATATAAAAAATTTTCAGATGTGATTTATTACTATTTTCACAAATATAGTTGCAGTAGTCTAGATGTGGCATAACAAGGCTATTGTACATAATATATAAAACATTACTGGCAATATACATTTTAATTTAGAGAGGATACTCACATATTTAGCAAGTGTCTTAGAAATTTCTAATGTATGCACATTCCAATCCAAAGACTCATTATTTGTAACACCAAGAAATCTTACATTTTTCAAATTGGATATAAAAAGATTTTCAATAACAACAGGTTATAAATTATTTGGCACTTTCATGTTCCTTGACCTAAATATAACATAATTTGTTTTAGTAACACTCAGAGATAACTGATAATTCATAATCGATGTTGGCAACTGTCCACCAATAGGTATATTCTAATCTCCATTGCATTAACTCCATCACATAGATCATTTGAAGTAAATTCAAGATTAACATGTATGTGGTACAGGCTGGTACACATATATATATAATAAACATGCATGTTGTTTCTTGGTTAGTAATCATATAATCAATATATCTATTGCTAAAACGTTAATATAAATGTAACAAGATCGGACATATAATCTATTGGTCAATAATTGCCAAAGGAAAATACAAATCACAAAATTGATGTGCATTGTCATAATTTGCTTAACAAATCATGATAAATGTATTTTTCTGTGAACACGTGTAAAGTAATCATTAAGCGCGCGTACACTTTGTGAAAACTTATTCGACCAATCAACCGCCTTAAACGAAATCACGTGATGATACTTTCAACACCAAGCATAAAACAACACCATGTTACTTAACACCCAGTAATTATTAATGCATGCTTAAATCTGACCGGTGTTAAAAATAACACCAATGGTGTCAAAAAAATTCAATACCATACTGGTGTTAGAAATTTAACACCCTGGTTTTTGCAGTGTAGTAAATTATACTTTTGTATGCGTTTGTTGACAAATTCCTAAATTCTTAGTCAGGCAAGAAATATGCTTATTTAAAGGCCTACATGTCAGGGCCCGCGAAACGGCGGGACTGGGGGCCTCGTGCCCCCGCCCCACTTTTGTGAAAAGTATATTAAACGAAGTTAGAAGGCCAAATTAGCGACCAGATCGAGCCATGATGATCTCAAAAGATGGCGCTATAGAAAAGACCGAATCGGTCACCAAAGGAAACTTATTCGGCTCATTCTGCTTTATTTGAATGCAATATCGAGGCGAGTTAAGGAGAATAGAATGGTGATCTTTACCCTTCCTAATGTCCAAAATGTCAACACCACCCACCCCCACCCCCTCGGTGTCTGGTACTGCGTCTTCTTTTACAGCTTTACAACAAAAAATGTCAGTCTGAAGCATGACCTGCCCCACTCCGCCCCCATTAAAACAGCCATCATTCCAGTCCCTCCTGAACCCCCCTCCCGAACAAAACAAACACATCAGCGCTATAATACAGGGCAACGCGCAATCTTACAACCGAAAAAAAGATGTGACGACACAATGCTTTCCCGCGTCCTAATGCCAGCGCCTGTACTAATATGGGTCAATGCGTAAACTCTCCAAGCTTTAAGATATGACCTCACAATGATACCGGCGCGCCGCGCAAACTTTCATCCAATCACCGCGCAGTAACCACTCACGTGATACCACAATGCGTTACGCGCCGGTATGTTTACGTTTCAAGAAATTGTGTTGCTAACGCTTCATTCTTTACTGAATTCTCCTCGCATCCATTATGTCTGTACAATTTGCTTGCTTCACAATGCCAAATCAGTCTATGAGGAGCCGTCGATTCTTTGGTCGATTCAGAAAGACAGTGACCAAAGGTTTTCGAAAATTATGCTGCTGCGTTCGAGGTAATAAATGAATAAATAAACGATTAAAGGAGGGGGTGGGGTGAAATAGGTGTTTAATGAAAGCTAGTACGTACATGCCCACTTAAACGAGATAGAGGTCGTGTCATTTCCAAACCAGGATAGGCCTACGATGAGTTTTTAAAAAGAAAATAGAATGAGCGAACAGCGATGTGTGGATAAGAGAATGACATTATGATATTCTCATTATTGCTTACAGCATCTACTGATGACGGACTCAAATATAAAGATGAATTCTCAACGATTCAAGTGGAGGGTGGGTGAAATAAGTGTTTAATGAAAGCTAGTACGTACATGCCCACTTAAACGAGATAGAGGTCGTGTCATTTCCAAACCAAGATAGGCCTACGATGAGTTTTTAAGAAGAAAATAGAATGAGCGAACAGCGATGTGTGGATAAGAGAATGACATGATATTCTCATTATTGTTTACAGCATCTACTAATGACGAACGTCCAGTCGCAGTGACAGTTGATGATATTGCATTGGTAAGTAAATCGTTTTGAACAATACCAAAAGTCGAATCCTCTTCTGAAATTGTTTCAAGAATCAATGCCACGCCTAGTAGTGTATATAATAAACAAAACACTGCAAATTGTAGTGTGTCTTTTTTTTGGAGGGATGGGATTCCAGACTAGAACGGACTTTTGAGTTTCCTTTGCTTTTTTTTTTGACTGGAAATCAAGTGGTTCATTCTCAAGCATTATTCATCTCTTCACTCTATTTCCCTTTTTTAATCTTGCTCCACCTTGCAAGTGGAGCATCCAACTTCGAAATTCGCAAAGTTGAAGAGGATAGCAATATAGACACCAAACCCCACTTGGTCGTTCCTTCAGCCGTGTCTGACGACGACGGTTATGATGACGACAGCTTGAGTTCGATCTCTGACTGGTCCTCGCTTTTCGATGAGAGCGAAGATGATGACGATATGTCGAGTTTTACTACCGTATCTGAACTATCGGACTTCACGTGGGATCTCTTCGAAGAGACCAACAGCAGTACAATGGACTTGTCATTCTCCGAAGTGGATGACGACGGTGTTGATAATTATACCATCGCCCAAATGCTCCTCGAGCAGCTACTTTACGAAATCGTATGATTTGTTTGTCATCCCTGAATACAAAAATAAAAATTGAGTTGAGAATGACAAAAAGCTCGTGTGTTTGTCCATTTATTCTCCTGAATTCTTGTAGTCTCAAGTGTAAGAGAAGGCTTTTTTGCTCTCCTCTCTCGATAAGAGCATGAACAAAAAAAGCAAGCTTCGACACGATGATAATTATGAAACACAACTTTTGTGACGGTATAGGGCACTGTAGATATTCAAACCGAGTCAAGATATTGACGAGAAAGAACCATCCGCTGATGATGCATGCCGGACAGGCGTATGTAAAATGACGTAACATCACTGTAGCTGATTTAAAATTACTTATATAAGATAGAATATTGCCTGCTGTAAATCTATGAAAGAGCAGATACTTGTTTGGACGTCGTACTCTTTCAGATTTTGCGCTCTGGTTGTATTATTTGTGCCTAGATCACGTTGATTTATTTCAAAGGGATTACATGATCTACGGCCCATCTTTGCTATAGTGTACTTAAAAGAAGTTAGAAGGCCAAATTAGCGACCAGATCGAGCCATGATGATCTCATAAGATGGCGCTATATAAAAGACCGAATCGGTCACCAAAGGAAACTTATTCGGCTCATTCTGCTTTATCCGAATGCAATATCGAGGCGAGTTAAGGAGAGTAGATGGTAATCTTTACCCTTCCTAATGTCCAAAATGTCAACACCCCCCCCCACCCTCGGTATCTGGTAATGCGCCTTCTTTTACAGCTTTACAAAAAAATGTCAGTCTGAAGCATGACCTGCCCCACCCCGCCCCCATTAAAACAGCCATCGTTCCAGTCCCTCCTGAACCCCCCCTCCCCGAACAAAACACATCAGCGCTATAATACAGGGCAACGCGCAATCTTACAACCGAAAAAAAGATGTGACGACACAATGCTTTCCCGCGTCCTAATGCCAACGCCTCTACTAATATGGGTCAATGCGTAAACTCTCCAAGCTTTAAGATGTGACCTCACAATGATACCGGCGCGGCGCGCAAACTTTCATCCAATCAGCGCGCAGTAACCACTCACGTGATAGCACAATGCGTTACGCGCCGGTATGTTTACGTTTCAAGAAATTGTGTTGCTAACGCTTCATTCTTTACTGAATTCTCCTCGCATCCAGATGTCTGTACATCTTGCTTGCTTCACAATGCCAAATCAGTCTATGAGAAGCCGTCGATTCTTTGGTCGATTCAGAAAGACAGTGACCAAAGGTTTTCGAATATTATGCTGCTGCGTTCGAGGTAATAAATGAATAAATAAACGATTAAAGGTGGGGGTGGGTGAAATAGGTGTTTAATGAAAGCTAGTACGTACATGCCCACTTAAACAAGATAGAGGTCGTGTCATTTCCAAACCAAGATAGGCCTACGATGAGTTTTTAAGAAGAAAATAGAATGAGCGAACAGCGATGTGTGGATAAGAGAATGACATTATGATATTCTCATTATTGTTTACAGCATCTACTGATGACGAACACAAATATAAAGATGAATTCTCTACGATTCATGGGGGTGGGTGAAATAGGTGTTTAATGAAAGCTAGTACGTATATGCCCACTTAAACGAGATAGAGGTCGTGTCATTTCCAAACCAAGATAGGCCTACGATGAGTTTTTAAGAAGAAAATAGAATGAGCGAACAGCGATGTGTGGATAAGAGAATGACATTATGATATTCTCATTATTGTTTACAGCATCTACTGATGACGAACGTCCAGTCGCAGTGACAGTTGATGATATTGCATTGGTAAGTAAATCGTTTTGAACAATACCAAAAGTCGAATCCTCTTCTGAAATTGTTTCAAGAATCAATGCCACGCCTAGTAGTGTAAATAATAAACAAAACACTGCAAATTGTAGTGTGTCTTTTGGGGATTCCAGACTAGAACGGACTTTTGAGTTCCCTTTGCTTTTTTTTTACTGGAAATCAAGTGGTTCATTCTCAAGCATTATTCATCTCTTCACTCTCTTTCCCTTCTTTAATCTTGCAGTTCCACCTTGCAAGTGGAGCATCCAACTTCGAAATTCCCAAAGTTGAAGAGGATAGCAATATAGACACCAAACCCCACTTGGTCGTTCCTTCAGCCGTGTCTGACGACGACGGTTATGATGACGACAGCTTGAGTTCGATCTCTGACTGGTCCTCGCTTTTCGATGAGAGCGAAGATGATGACGATATGTCGAGTTTTACTACCGTATCTGAACTATCGGACTTCACGTGGGATCTCTTCGAAGAGACCAACAGCAGTACAATGGACTTGTCATTCTCCGAAGTGGATGACGACGGTGTTGATAATTATACCATCGCCCAAATGCTCCTCGAGCAGCTACTTTACGAAATCGTATGATTTGTTTGTCATCCCTGAATACAAAAATAAAAATTGAGTTGAGAATGACAAAAACTCGTGTGTTTGTCCATTTATTCTCCTGAATTCTTGTAGTCTCAAGTGTAAGAGAAGGCTTTTTGCTCTCCTCTCTCGATAAGAGCATGAACAAAAAAGCAAGCTTCGACACGATGATAATTATGAAACACAACTTTATGACGGTATAGGGCACTGTAGATATTCAAACCGAGTCAAGATATTGACGAGAAAGAACCATCCGCTGATGATGCATGCCGGACAGGCGTATGTAAAATGACGTAACATCACTGTAGCTGATTTAAAATTACTTATATAAGATAGAATATTGCCTGCTGTAAATCTATGAAAGAGCAGATACTTGTTTGGACGTCGCACTCTTTCAGATTTTGCGCTCTGGTTGTATATTATTTGTGCCTAGATCACGTTGATTTATTTCAAAGGGATAACATGATCTACGGCCCATCTTTGCTATAGTGTACTTAAAAGAAGTTAGAAGGCCAAATTAGCGACCAGATCGAGCCATGATGATCTCATAAGATGGCGCTATATAAAAGACCGAATCGGTCACCAAAGGAAACTTATTCGGCTCATTCTGCTTTATCCGAATGCAATATCGAGGCGAGTTAAGGAGAGTAGATGGTAATCTTTACCCTTCCTAATGTCCAAAATGTCAACACCACCCCCCACCCCTCGGTATCTGGTAATGCGCCTTCTTTTACAGCTTTACAAAAAAATGTCAGTCTGAAGCATGACCTGCCCCACCCCGCCCCCATTAAAACAGCCATCGTTCCAGTCCCTCCTGAACCCCCTCCCCGAACAAAACAAACACATCAGCGCTATAATACAGGGCAACGCGCAATCTTACAACCGAAAAAAAGATGTGACGACACAATGCTTTCCCGCGTCCTAATGCCAACGTCTCTACTAATATGGGTCAATGCGTAAACTCTCCAAGCTTTAAGATGTGACCTCACAATGATACCGGCGCGGCGCGCAAACTTTCATCCAATCAGCGCGCAGTAACCACTCACGTGATAGCACAATGCGTTACGCGCCGGTATGTTTACGTTTCAAGAAATTGTGTTGCTAACGCTTCATTCTTTACTGAATTCTCCTCGCATCCAGATGTCTGTACATCTTGCTTGCTTCACAATGCCAAATCAGTCTATGAGAAGCCGTCGATTCTTTGGTCGATTCAGAAAGACAGTGACCAAAGGTTTTCGAATATTATGCTGCTGCGTTCGAGGTAATAAATGAATAAATAAACGATTAAAGGTGGGGGGGGGGGTGAAAAAGGTGTTTAATGAAAGCTAGTACGTACATGCCCACTTAAACGAGATAGAGGTCGTGTCATTTCCAAACCAAGATAGGCCTACGATGAGTTTTTAAGAAGAAAATAGAATGAGCGAACAGCGATGTGTGGATAAGAGAATGACATTATGATATTCTCATTATTGTTTACAGCATCTACTGATGACGAACACAAATATAAAGATGAATTATCTACGATTCATGGGGGGTGGGTGAAATAGGTGTTTAATGAAAGCTAGTACGTATATGCCCACTTAAACGAGATAGAGGTCGTGTCATTTCCAAACCAAGATAGGCCTACGATGAGTTTTTAAGAAGAAAATAGAATGAGCGAACAGCGATGTGTGGATAAGAGAATGACATTATGATATTCTCATTATTGTTTACAGCATCTACTGATGACGAACGTCCAGTCGCAGTGACAGTTGATGATATTGCATTGGTAAGTAAATCGTTTTGAACAATACCAAAAGTCGAATCCTCTTCTGAAATTGTTTCAAGAATCAATGCCACGCCTAGTAGTGTAAATAATAAACAAAACACTGCAAATTGTAGTGTGTCTTTTGGGGGATTCCAGACTAGAACGGACTTTTGAGTTCCTTATGCTTTTTTTTTTACTGGAAATCAAGTGGTTCATTCTCAAGCATTATTCATCTCTTCACTCTCTTTCCTTCTTTAATCTTGCAGTTCCACCTTGCAAGTGGAGCATCCAACTTCGCAATTCCCAAAGTTGAAGAGGATAGCAATATAGACACCAAACCCCACTTGGTCGTTCCTTCAGCCGTGTCTGACGACGACGGTTATGATGACGACAGCTTGAGTTCGATCTCTGACTGGTCCTCGCTTTTCGATGAGAGCGAAGATGATGACGATATGTCGAGTTTTACTACCGTATCTGAACTATCGGACTTCACGTGGGATCTCTTCGAAGAGACCAACAGCAGTACAATGGACTTGTCATTCTCCGAAGTGGATGACGACGGTGTTGATAATTATACCATCGCCCAAATGCTCCTCGAGCAGCTACTTTACGAAATCGTATGATTTGTTTGTCATCCCTGAATACAAAAATAAAAATTGAGTTGAGAATGACAAAAAGCTCGTGTGTTTGTCCATTTATTCTCCTGAATTCTTGTAGTCTCAAGTGTAAGAGAAGGCTTTTTTGCTCTCCTCTCTCGATAAGAGCATGAACAAAAAAAGCAAGCTTCGACACGATGATAATTATGAAACACAACTTTTGTGACGGTATAGGGCACTGTAGATATTCAAACCGAGTCAAGATATTGACGAGAAAGAACCATCCGCTGATGATGCATGCCGGACAGGCGTATGTAAAATGACGTAACATCACTGTAGCTGATTTAAAATTACTTATATAAGATAGAATATTGCCTGCTGTAAATCTATGAAAGAGCAGATACTTGTTTGGACGTCGCACTCTTTCAGATTTTGCGCTCTGGTTGTATATTTGTGCCTAGATCACGTTGATTTATTTCAAAGGGATTACATGATCTACGGCCCATCTTTGCTATAGTGTACTTAAAAGAAGTTAGAAGGCCAAATTAGCGACCAGATCGAGCCATGATGATCTCATAAGATGGCGCTATATAAAAGACCGAATCGGTCACCAAAGGAAACTTATTCGGCTCATTCTGCTTTATCCGAATGCAATATCGAGGCGAGTTAAGGAGAGTAGATGGTAATCTTTACCCTTCCTAATGTCCAAAATGTCAACACCACCCCCACCCCTCGGTATCTGGTAATGCGCCTTCTTTACAGCTTTACAAAAAAAATGTCAGTCTGAAGCATGACCTGCCCCACCCCGCCCCATTAAAACAGCCATCGTTCCAGTCCTCCTGAACCCCCTCCCCCGAACAAAACACATCAGCGCTATAATACAGGGCAACGCGCAATCTTACAACCGAAAAAAGATGTGACGACACAATGCTTTCCCGCGTCCTAATGCCAACGCCTCTACTAATATGGGTCAATGCGTAAACTCTCCAAGCTTTAAGATGTGACCTCACAATGATACCGGCGCGGCGCGCAAACTTTCATCCAATCAGCGCGCAGTAACCACTCACGTGATATCACAATGCGTTACGCGCCGGTATGTTTACGTTTCAAGAAATTGTGTTGCTAACGCTTCATTCTTTACTGAATTCTCCTCGCATCCAGATGTCTGTACATCTTGCTTGCTTCACAATGCCAAATCAGTCTATGAGAAGCCGTCGATTCTTTGGTCGATTCAGAAAGACAGTGACCAAAGGTTTTCGAATATTATGCTGCTGCGTTCGAGGTAATAAATGAATAAATAAACGATTAAAGGTGGGGGTGAAATAGGTGTTTAATGAAAGCTAGTACGTACATGCCCACTTAAACGAGATAGAGGTCGTGTCATTTCCAAACCAAGATAGGCCTACGATGAGTTTTTAAGAAGAAAATAGAATGAGCGAACAGCGATGTGTGGATAAGAGAATGACATTATGATATTCTCATTATTGTTTACAGCATCTACTGATGACGAACACAAATATAAAGATGAATTCTACGATTCATGTGGGGGTGGGTGAAATAGGTGTTTAATGAAAGCTAGTACGTATATGCCCACTTAAACGAGATAGAGGTCGTGTCATTTCCAAACCAAGATAGGCCTACGATGAGTTTTTAAGAAGAAAATAGAATGAGCGAACAGCGATGTGTGGATAAGAGAATGACATTATGATATTCTCATTATTGTTTACAGCATCTACTGATGACGAACGTCCAGTCGCAGTGACAGTTGATGATATTGCATTGGTAAGTAAATCGTTTTGAACAATACCAAAAGTCGAATCCTCTTCTGAAATTGTTTCAAGAATCAATGCCACGCCTAGTAGTGTATATAATAAACAAAACACTGCAAATTGTAGTGCGTCTTTTTGGGGGGGATTCCAGACTAGAACGGACTTTTGAGTTCCCTTTGCTTTTTTTTTTACTGGAAATCAAGTGGTTCATTCTCAAGCATTATTCATCTCTTCACTCTCTTTCCCTTCTTTAATCTTGCAGTTCCACCTTGCAAGTGGAGCATCCAACTTCGAAATTCCCAAAGTTGAAGAGGATAGCAATATAGACACCAAACCCCACTTGGTCGTTCCTTCAGCCGTGTCTGACGACGACGGTTATGATGACGACAGCTTGAGTTCGATCTCTGACTGGTCCTCGCTTTTCGATGAGAGCGAAGATGATGACGATATGTCGAGTTTTACTACCGTATCTGAACTATCGGACTTCACGTGGGATCTCTTCGAAGAGACCAACAGCAGTACAATGGACTTGTCATTCTCCGAAGTGGATGACGACGGTGTTGATAATTATACCATCGCCCAAATGCTCCTCGAGCAGCTACTCTACGAAATCGTATGATTTGTTTGTCATTCCTGAATACAAAAATAAAAATTGAGTTGAGAATGACAAAAAAGCTCGTGTGTTTGTCCATTTATTCTCCTGAATTCTTGTAGTCTCAAGTGTAAGAGAAGGCTTTTTTGCTCTCCTCTCTCGATAAGAGCATGAACAAAAAAAGCAAGCTTCGACACGATGATAATTATGAAACACAACTTTTGTGACGGTATAGGGCACTGTAGATATTCAAACCGAGTCAAGATATTGACGAGAAAGAACCATCCGCTGATGATGCATGCCGGACAGGCGTATGTAAAATGACGTAACATCACTGTAGCTGATTTAAAATTACTTATATAAGATAGAATATTGCCTGCTGTAAATCTATGAATGAGCAGATACTTGTTTGGACGTCGTACTCTTTCAGATTTTGCGCTCTGGTTATTTTATTTGTGCCTAGATCACGTTGATTTATTTCAAAAGGGATTACATGATCTACGGCCCATCTTTGCTATAGAGTACTTAACAGAAGTTAGAAGGCCAAATTAGCGACCAGATCGAGCCATGATGATCTCATAAGAGGGCGCTATATAAGAGACCGAATCGGTCACCAAAGGAAACTTATTCGGCTCATTCTGCTTTATTTGAATGCAATATCGAGGCGAGTCAAGGAGAGTAGATGGTAATCTTTACCCTTCCTAATGTTCAAAATGTCAACACCACCCCCCCCCCCCACCCCTCGGTATCTGGTAATGCGCCTTCTTTTACAGCTTTACAAAAAAAAAATGTCAGTCTGAAGCATGATCTGCCCCACCCCGCCCCCATTAAAACAGCCATCGTTCCAGTCCCTCCTAACCCCCCCTCCCAAAAAAAACACATCAGCGCTATAATACAGGGCAACGCGCAATCTTACAAACGAAAAAAAGAAATGTGACGACACAATGCTTTCCCGCGTCCTAATGCCAACGCCTCTACTAATATGGGTCAATGGGTAAACTCTCCAAGCTTTAAGATGTGACCTCACAATGATACCGGCGCGGCGCGCAAACTTTCATCCAATCAGCGCGCAGTAACCACTCACGTGATAGCACAATGCGTTACGCGCCGGTATGTTTACGTTTCAAGAAATTGTGTTGCTAACGCTTCATTCTTTACTGAATTCTCCTCGCATCCAGATGTCTGTACATCTTGCTTGCTTCACAATGCCAAATCAGTCTATGAGAAGCCGTCGATTCTTTGGTCGATTCAGAAAGACAGTGACCAAAGGTTTTCGAATATTATGCTGCTGCGTTCGAGGTAATAAATGAATAAATAAACGATTAAAGGTGGGGGGGGGGTGGGTGAAATAGGTGTTTAATGAAAGCTAGTACGTACATGCCCACTTAAACAAGATAGAGGTCGTGTCATTTCCAAACCAAGATAGGCCTACGATGAGTTTTTAAGAAGAAAATAGAATGAGCGAACAGCGATGTGTGGATAAGAGAATGACATTATGATATTCTCATTATTGTTTACAGCATCTACTGATGACGAACACAAATATAAAGATGAATTCTCTACGATTCATGAGGGGGGGGGGGGTGGGTGAAATAGGTGTTTAATGAAAGCTAGTACGTATATGCCCACTTAAACGAGATAGAGGTCGTGTCATTTCCAAACCAAGATAGGCCTACGATGAGTTTTTAAGAAGAAAATAGAATGAGCGAACAGCGATGTGTGGATAAGAGAATGACATTATGATATTCTCATTATTGTTTACAGCATCTACTGATGACGAACGTCCAGTCGCAGTGACAGTTGATGATATTGCATTGGTAAGTAAATCGTTTTGAACAATACCAAAAGTCGAATCCTCTTCTGAAATTGTTTCGAGAATCAATGCCACGCCTAGTAGTGTATATAATAAACAAAACACTGCAAATTGTAGTGTGTCTTTTCGGGGGGATTCCAGACTAGAACGGACTTTTGAATTCCCTTTGTTTTTTTTTTTTAGTGGAAATCAAGTGGTTCATTCTCAAGCATTATTCATCTCTTCACTCTCTTTCCCTTCTTTAATCTTGCAGTTCCACCTTGCAAGTGGAGCATCCAACTTCGAAATTCCCAAAGTTGAAGAGGATAGCAATATAGACACCAAACCCCACTTGGTCGTTCCTTCAGCAGTGTCTTACGACGACGGTTATGATGACGACAGCTTGAGTTCGATCTCTGACTGGTCCTCGCTTTTCGATGAGAGCGAAGATGATGACGATATGTCGAGTTTTACTACCGTATCTGAACTATCGGACTTCACGTGGGATCTCTTCGAAGAGACCAACAGCAGTACAATGGACTTGTCATTCTCCGAAGTGGATGACGACGGTGTTGATAATTATACCATCGCCCTAATGCTCCTCGAGCAGCTTCTTTGCGAAATCGTATGAATTGTTTGTCATTCCTGAATACAAAAATAAAAATTGAGTTGAGAATGACAAAAAACTCGTGTGTTTGTCCATTTATTCTCCTGAATTCTTGTAGTCTCAAGTGTAAGAGAAGGCTTTTTTGCTCTCCTCTCTCGATAAGAGCATGAACAAAAAAAGCAAGCTTCGACACGATGATAATTATGAAACACAACTTTTGTGACGGTATAGGGCACTGTAGATATTCAAACCGAGTCAAGATATTGACGAGAAAGAACCATCCGCTGATGATGCATGCCGGACAGGCGTATGTAAAATGACGTAACATCACTGTAGCTGATTTAAAATTACTTATATAAGATAGAATATTGCCTGCTGTAAATCTATGAAAGAGCAGATACTTGTTTGGACGTCGCACTCTTTCAGATTTTGCGCTCTGGTTGTATATTATTTGTGCCTAGATCACGTTGATTTATTTCAAAAGGGATTACATGATCTACGGTCCATCTTTGCTATAGTGTACTTAAAAGAAGTTAGAAGGCCAAATTAGCGACCAGATCGAGCCATGATGATCTCATAAGATGGCGCTATATAAAAGACCGAATCGGTCACCAAAGGAAACTTATTCGGCTCATTCTGCTTTATTTGAATGCAATATCGAGGCGAGTCAAGGAGAGTAGATGGTAATCTTTACCCTTACTAATGTCCAAAATGTCAACACCACCCCCCCCCACCCCCTCGGTATCTGGTAATGCGCCTTGTTTTACAGCTTTACAAAAAAAATGTCAGTCTGAAGCATGACCTGCCCCCCCCGCCCCCATTAAAACAGCCATCGTTCCAGTCCCTCCTGAACCCCCTCCCCGAACAAAACAAACACATCAGCGCTATAATACAGGGCAACGCGCAATCTTACAACCGAAAAAAAGATGTGACGACACAATGCTTTCCCGCGTCCTAATGCCAACGCCTCTACTAATATGGGTCAATGCGTAAACTCTCCAAGCTTTAAGATATGACCTAACAATGATACCGGCGCGGCGCGCAAACTTTCATCCAATCAGAGCGTAGTAACCACACACGTGATAGCACAATGCGTTACGCGCCGGTATGTTTACGTTTCAAGAAATTGTGTTGCTAACGCTTCATTCTTTACTGAATTCTCCTCGCATCCAGATGTCTGTACATCTTGCTTGCTTCACAATGCCAAATCAGTCTATGAGAAGCCGTCGATTCTTTGGTCGATTCAGAAAGACAGTGACCAAAGGTTTTCGAATATTATGCTGCTGCGTTCGAGGTAATAAATGAATAAATAAACGAAATAGGTGTTTAATGAAAGCTAGTACGTACATGAAACGAGATAGAGGTCGTGTCCAAACCAAGATAGGCCTACGATGAGTTTTTAAGAAGAAAATAGAATGAGCGAACAGCGATGTGTGGATAAGAGAATGACATTATGATATTCTCATTATTGTTTACAGCATCTACTGATGACGATGAAAATGAAATAGGTGTTTAATGAAAGCTAGTACGTATATGCCCACTTAAACGAGATAGAGGTCGTGTCATTTCCAAACCAAGATAGGCCTACGATGAGTTTTTAAGAAGAAAATAGAATGAGCGAACAGCGATGTGTGGATAAGAGAATGACATTATGATATTCTCATTATTGTTTACAGCATCTACTGATGACGAACGTCCAGTCGCAGTGACAGTTGATGATATTGCATTGGTAAGTAAATCGTTTTGAACAATACCAAAAGTCGAATCCTCTTCTGAAATTGTTTCAAGAATCAATGCCACGCCTAGTAGTGTAAATAATAAACAAAACACTGCAAATTGTAGTGTGTCTTTTGGGGATTCCAGACTAGAACGGACTTTTGAATTCCCTTTGTTTTTTTTACTGGAAATCAAGTGGTTCATTCTCAAGCATTATTCATCTCTTCACTCTCTTTCCCTTCTTTAATCTTGCAGTTCCACCTTGCAAGTGGAGCATCCAACTTCGAAATTCCCAAAGTTGAAGAGGATAGCAATATAGACACCAAACCCCACTTGGTCGTTCCTTCAGCCGTGTCTGACGACGACGGTTATGATGACGACAGCTTGAGTTCGATCTCTGACTGGTCCTCGCTTTTCGATGAGAGCGAAGATGATGACGATATGTCGAGTTTTACTACCGTATCTGAACTATCGGACTTCACGTGGGATCTCTTCGAAGAGACCAACAGCAGTACAATGGACTTGTCATTCTCCGAAGTGGATGACGACGGTGTTGATAATTATACCATCGCCCAAATGCTCCTCGAGCAGCTACTTTGCGAAATCGTATGATTTGTTTGTCATCCCTGAATACAAAAATAAAAATTGAGTTGAGAATGACAAAAAACTCGTGTGTTTGTCCATTTATTCTCCTGAATTCTTGTAGTCTCAAGTGTAAGAGAAGGCTTTTTTGCTCTCCTCTCTCGATAAGAGCATGAACAAAAAAAGCAAGCTTCGACACGATGATAATTATGAAACACAACTTTTGTGACGGTATAGGGCACTGTAGATATTCAAACCGAGTCAAGATATTGACGAGAAAGAACCATCCGCTGATGATGCATGCCGGACAGGCGTATGTAAAATGACGTAACATCACTGTAGCTGATTTAAAATTACTTATATAAGATAGAATATTGCCTGCTGTAAATCTATGAAAGAGCAGATACTTGTTTGGACGTCGCACTCTTTCAGATTTTGCGCTCTGGTTGTATATTATTTGTGCCTAGATCACGTTGATTTATTTCAAAGGGATTACATGATCTACGGTCCATCTTTGCTATAGTGTACTTAAAAGAAGTTAGAAGGCCAAATTAGCGACCAGATCGAGCCATGATGATCTCATAAGATGGCGCTATATAAAAGACCGAATCGGTCACCAAAGGAAACTTATTCGGCTCATTCTGCTTTATCCGAATGCAATATCGAGGCGAGTTAAGGAGAGTAGATGGTAATCTTTACCCTTCCTAATGTCCAAAATGTCAACACCACCCCCCACCCCTCGGTATCTGGTAATGCGCCTTCTTTTACAGCTTTACAAAAAAAATGTCAGTCTGAAGCATGACCTGCCCCACCCGCCCCCATTAAAACAGCCATCGTTCCAGTCCCTCCTGAACCCCCTCCCCCGAACAAAACAAACACATCAGCGCTATAATACAGGGCAACGCGCAATCTTACAACCGAAAAAAAGATGTGACGACACAATGCTTTCCCGCGTCCTAATGCCAACGCCTCTACTAATATGGGTCAATGCGTAAACTCTCCAAGCTTTAAGATATGACCTAACAATGATACCGGCGCGGCGCGCAAACTTTCATCCAATCAGAGCGCAGTAACCACTCACGTGATACCACAATGCGTTACGCGCCGGTATGTTTACGTTTCAAGAAATTGTGTTGCTAACGCTTCATTCTTTACTGAATTCTCCTCGCATCCAGATGTCTGTACATCTTGCTTGCTTCACAATGCCAAATCAGTCTATGAGAAGCCGTCGATTCTTTGGTCGATTCAGAAAGACAGTGACCAAAGGTTTTCGAATATTATGCTGCTGCGTTCGAGGTAATAAATGAATAAATAAACGATTAAAGGTGGGGGGGGGGTGGGTGAAAAAGGTGTTTAATGAAAGCTAGTACGTACATGCCCACTTAAACGAGATAGAGGTCGTGTAATTTCCAACCCAAGATAGGCCTACGATGAGTTTTTAAGAAGAAAATAGAATGAGCGAACAGCGATGTGTGGATAAGAGAATGACATTATGATATTCTCATTATTGTTTACAGCATCTACTGATGACGAACACAAATATAAAGATGAATTATCTACGATTCATGTGGGGGGTGGGTGAAATAGGTGTTTAATGAAAGCTAGTACGTATATGCCCACTTAAACGAGATAGAGGTCGTGTCATTTCCAAACCAAGATAGGCCTACGATGAGTTTTTAAGAAGAAAATAGAATGAGCGAACAGCGATGTGTGGATAAGAGAACGACATTATGATATTCTCATTATTGTTTACAGCATCTACTGATGACGAACGTCCAGTCGCAGTGACAGTTGATGATATTGCATTGGTAAGTAAATCGTTTTGAACAATACCAAAAGTCGAATCCTCTTCTGAAATTGTTTCGAGAATCAATGCCACGCCTAGTAGTGTATATAATAAACAAAACACTGCAAATTGTAGTGTGTCTTTTCGGGGGGATTCCAGACTAGAACGGACTTTTGAATTCCCTTTGCTTTTTTTTTTAGTGGAAATCAAGTGGTTCATTCTCAAGCATTATTCATCTCTTCACTCTCTTTCCCTTCTTTAATCTTGCAGTTCCACCTTGCAAGTGGAGCATCCAACTTCGAAATTCCCAAAGTTGAAGAGGATAGCAATATAGACACCAAACCCCACTTGGTCGTTCCTTCAGCAGTGTCTTACGACGACGGTTATGATGACGACAGCTTGAGTTCGATCTCTGACTGGTCCTCGCTTTTCGATGAGAGCGAAGATGATGACGATATGTCGAGTTTTACTACCGTATCTGAACTATCGGACTTCACGTGGGATCTCTTCGAAGAGACCAACAGCAGTACGATGGACTTGTCATTCTCCGAAGTGGATGACGACGGTGTTGATAATTATACCATCGCCCTAATGCTCCTCGAGCAGCTTCTTTGCGAAATCGTATGAATTGTTTGTCATCCCTGAATACAGAAATAAAAATTGAGTTGAGAATGACAAAAAACTCGTGTGTTTGTCCATTTATTCTCCTGAATTCTTGTAGTCTCAAGTGTAAGAGAAGGCTTTTTTGCTCTCCTCTCTCGATAAGAGCATGAACAAAAAAGCAAGCTTCGACACGATGATAATTATGAAACACAACTTTGTGACGGTATAGGGCACTGTAGATATTCAAACCGAGTCAAGATATTGACGAGAAAGAACCATCCGCTGATGATGCATGCCGGACAGGCGTATGTAAAATGACGTAACATCACTGTAGCTGATTTAAAATTACTTATATAAGATAGAATATTGCCTGCTGTAAATCTATGAAAGAGCAGATACTTGTTTGGACGTCGCACTCTTTCAGATTTTGCGCTCTGGTTGTATATTATTTGTGCCTAGATCACGTTGATTTATTTCAAAGGGATTACATGATCTGCGGCCCATCTTTGCTATAGTGTACTTAAAAAGAAATAGAAAGAAAGAGGGAAAGAAAGAAAGAATAGTGACCTGCCAGTGTAAAAAAATAATGAGGGATCAAAATATGCTCATCTGACCGTGATTAAATGCCTAAAACCCCTGCGCTTCCGGGCGCTCTGCCCCCTGGATTCCACCTAGGGCCCTAAGGCGGGCCCCTGGATGCTCATCTGACGGTAATTTAATGCCTAAAACCCCTGAGCCTTTGGGGGCTCCGCCCCTGGACCCCACGCCAATTAGTGACCTGCCAGTGTCACAAATAAGGTATCAAAATATGTTCATCTGACCGTGATTAAATGCCTAAAACCCCTGAGCTTCCGGGGGCTCCGCCCCTGGACCCACTCAATGGCCCTAAGGCAGTCCACTGGATGCTCATCTGACCGTAATTTATTGCCTTAACCCCCTGAGTTTTCGGGGGCTCTGCCCCCTGGCCCCCACCTAAGGCCCTAAGGCGTGCCCCTTAGTAGACGAATGAACATGAATAATAATTAGTACAGAAATTGGAAGAGTGAGAATTAGAGAGCGATACATAGAGAGTGGACATTAGAGAGACAGAACATGAATATTAAATAGTACAGAAATTGGAAGAGTGAGAATTAGAGAGCGATACATAGAGAGTGGACATTAGAGAGACATAATTGAGAGAGAGATATGCAGATGTGAAAAGGAAGAAAGAAAATATTTATATATAAAATAAAATAAAAAATTTATTGTATTTTGTATTGTTTTCTTCTTATTTTATGGTTAAATCATAATTTCCTTGCTTCAGCCTCCCCCCCCCCCCAAAAAAAATTATATTTCATGGACACATATTCATTCATACACTCCTGAGCAAGAAATATTTATCACATACACATCTTCTTGTCATTAATAGCAGAGTTGTGTATGAAGGGTATACATTAAGTTTACGTTTATAATGAAAATTTTATGACACAGTTTTAGAAGTATATTTGACAGTTTATTAAATAATGTTTGTCATCAAACAGCATGATAAATTTTGAAAATATTAAACAATACTTCGGAACAGCAAAAAATAGGCTTAGTGTTATAATAATTGTAAAAAGTAGACATAAATAACATTCATCATGATTGTTTTTACTATATTTAATTACATTTTTAATAAGACAACAGTAATGACAGTTATATACAGTGTTATTTGTTAGTACGTAGTTGCATATGAGCTTGGTTTGTGAAGGACATTTAGTTCTGGACGTAAGATTTATTCTAGGTCTCCTAGGTTTTCTCCTGTTTTTTGTTGTTGTTGTTGTGGAGTGGCCAAGATTTGCATAAACATTGGCAGTTATTTACTAACAGCTAACTGGCATAGATACACTTAGTTATAGATTCTATCTTACCTTTCATGAATATTTCTAGTAGTAGACCTAGTAATAAAACTTGAAAATTGGAAGAAAAAGTGAAATGAGTAATTTGTAAATGAAATTGATGCAGATATTTTAGACTTAACTTTCGTTTTCACTTTCGTTATTTACGATTATTGTCGTCACTTCGTTCCTATCCTTATTCTCAGTATCCCTTTCCCATCCTCACTCGTTATCTACTGTTCCCAATTCACTCCCATTCTCACTTTTGCTATTTTCACACATTGCTAAGTTAATTTGGTTCTTCACTGAAAATAATATTAATTGATGTATTCATATATGTTCCTTCTTCTGCTTAATTGCTCCAATTACTCTGAATGACAATGCTGACATCATAATAATACAATATAAATGAAATTGATCTTCAAAGATTTTATAAATTATGTAAGAAATTACAACATATTTATTCAAAACTTGCTCCAAATCAAAACATGAATAACAATTGTTTAATTTGGCTTAACAAACATTATTAAAACAACATGTTCCATTAAACAAAATTATCATCAAAAAGATATTATGCATGGATGATACAATTAACTTAAAAGAGGTTCTTGATGTTCTCCATTGTTACCTGTTTTAATGAAATGAAAGTTACATACATGTATGAGATTCCAATTGAAATAAACTTGGGTATTCTTGAAAAATGAATTTGTTTGAGAGTAAGCTAAGTCTTTATGGTATAATTGAAGTGATTATTGAGAGGACAAAAAAAATGTTAATTCATATATCATATATTTGTTCGAGTTAAATTAATTAAAACACTGGTATAGTTCGTCAGTTAAAAATCATTTTCAGATATTTGGAGTATTTTTAAGTTTCCGGAGTTGATTCGGTTTTAATCGATGTCGTCGTGCCTTGGTGCTGTTTTGGCTAAAGTGGTGCATTTTTAAAATTTGAACATTATGTTGATTCCACACACAGTCTGTCGAGTACCGGTAGTGCATTGCAGCATGAACACACTGGCACAAGCTGTTCGATTTGGGGGGTTGTTGTGGGGAATTTTTGCTGCGAACAAAATATACAAATTCTGTGAGCCATGTAAAGATAATCGTAATCCAAGCTTCTAATCCTATTTTATTTGTCCATTTCTTACAAATATATTGAAGTAAACAGTGATTTATTTGAACAGATCGAAATTGACAAGAGTATGTATAAATAATATGCGCTGTTTGTAGGTCAGTTATGATTTTGATAATTACGATCTATTTGAGTTAATATTTGATGTGATTTCAATGTAGTTTTCATGAAAAGACCAATAAAGCAGAAGCTTGAATTATGATTATGTAAGTATGGTTCACAGAATTCGTATAATTATTTTCAAAGTAAAGATTTTGCGCAAAAATCGGACAAATTGTGCCAGCTAGCAGACGTGTGTGAACGTACGTGAGCGTAGAATCAACATACGTTATCGTCAGTTTGGCTGCTGCATAGTTTTAGCAGGGAGATGATATCATCTCCCTGGTTTTAGCTTGTTCCGAGAAGGTGTATTGTATATTTGTTTTATATTCCTTCCACCTGTATCATTCCTTGGACACTTCTGTAATACCATGTACCGTACTCACATTCCCATCACAATAAAAAAAAAAGAAAAGAAAAGAAAACAACAATTGCACGGCTCAAACATGAAGCATTGAAGGATATAAGTACACGCTATATAGGTAGTGTAGTAGAGTGGTGCAGTTACCGCACAACGTAAATTGCACGGCGTGTTTGCCGTGCGGAGGCATTTGAAATCCCGTACGCTCGCTGAATTTACGTTCTCGTCAATTTGGCTGCTGCATATAGCGCCTAACATGGGGTTGCCCAACCCGTTGCATCGTGCATTTGCTACACCACATTACGTGAGTTGATCGTCATCTCATGTGTATCTCTCTGGCCTGACTGTGTATAGTGACTACAAAGCATATCATATAGCCAGATGCCTAACACGGGGTAAGCCATAGACATTGCATCGTGCATTTGCTACAAATCATTACGTGAGTTGATCGTCATTTGCCGTCATCTCTTTGCTACGTTTGTTCACGGATCGCCGGAAATCAACCGTGCTGGACGGGTGGTATTTGCCAGCACTTCCGGTGACATTGGACCGTCTGTACGCGGGCGGGCGGTGGGCGTGGCCGGTCGTGAGCCATCCAGGCCGTCTCTGTTTGTGGGGCCGTGATGGAAAATCATATTTTGCGGCCGAACGGCGGGCTTTCGCGAACTGCGAACCCTGCGAGGCTCTGCCCCGGCACCCCGGCTGCACGCGGGCGCAAGGGCGCGTTCCGGGGGGGGGTAAAAACTGACGCGTTCCAAGGCCCCAAATCCTTACGGTATTATTATATAGATATTTATTTATTTATGACACAATCGCAACTATTTTTTCGAAAAGATCAACTCGAGGGGAATTTCAATATCCTATTGTATGTTCTATACAAATCATTTTCGGATTAAGTAATATGTCATTGCCATGTGCACGCATTTCAATAAGTGACGCGCAAAGCTATAGAAATTACCGTAATTTTTTTTTTTTCGAAATTAGTTGCTATCGTGTTTTTTTTCTCAGTCTTTTATGTTTTTACCAGGGTGGCCTCATCAATGATAGCAACACTGTCTCACAAGAAGAACAAAATAGTATGGACAGTATAAAACAAGATACCAACAAATGATAATCAGACAAACCATTAGCGGTAAACAAATATACAAGACGAAAATAGCAGAATGTGGACTCAACGAGTAAATGTTCAACTATAAATAAAAGTAAATGCATTTGCACTGCATTATCCAGGTAAGAATAATCTTGAGTATGATGGGTCTAACAGTAGTATTTAATATTAATATTGATGCAGCCATATACCTTTATTATATGTCCATATGATTTCGATTATATATATATATATATATATATCTTATGTGTATTTTTTAACGGATATTTTTCTTTCATTGGAAGGAATTATCACTCAAGACAGCTAATGTTCCCTTCTCACCCTAGGACATTAAATCATTTGATATTTGAAAACCCCCAAACGCCTGTTCATAAGTCCACAAATCTTAAGTTTGGAAGAAAAAATGGATCGAGAAAACATTGACCCACTTTCAAAATCGGTTGCTTTATATTATTGTGATAAACTACACGCAGCCGGTCAGAGACAAAGGGAGAAAGAGAGATATACATACGGAAAGAGGGTTGTAGAAAGGGGAAAGGGGAGAAAAGAAACAACAAGAGAGAGAGGGATGTGTTTTAAAGAGCAAGTGAGCGGTAGTTGGGGAGAGACATAGTGACAGACAGCAGTGGATAGGTAGATAGAGAGAGAGAGGGGAGAGGGGAGAGGGAGAGAGAGAGAGAGAGAGAGAGGGAGAAAGAGAGAGAGAGAGAGAATGAGAGATGGGGAGAGAGAGAGAGATGGAGAATAACCGAAGGTGAATGACGCGGTAACCCGACACATGCTCCGGTGTCGTGGCGAGATGTGTCTTAGCGAAATCACGTCTGTACAGACGCATCTCGCCTGGCGAGCTGCGTCTTACAGACACATCTTGCCGCATTCCCCCGGCGAGATGTGTCTCCTAGATCGGCGAGATGAGTCTGCGATTGGCGAAAAGTGTCCACTTGCCGATCGGCGAGATGAGTCTGCTAGGGATTGGCGAAAAGTGTCTACTGCAGTACTGGCCCATTTGTTTTACTTTCGTGTCCCATCTAAAGGAACTAGATGTTTTTTTTTTCTTTTACATGATGATGATATTGTCTAAAAATATATTTAATAACGTTCCTAAAACCCGTGAAATGCAAGTGCATTCATTGCATCATAATTTAACCATTTAAAACATAACTATGCACGCTGCTGAGGCAGATATCATTACTTACTATTCCTAGAAATTTTGAAGTTAAACAAAAAATGTAACAGGTGATGTGGGGAAAACTTTTTTTTAAATTGTATTATATTATCTTGTATTTATTAAATATTTTCTGCCTATATGACAGTGAGAATATGATATAATACATAACTCAACTGTTATTGTATATATTAAAATTTTGAATGTCTAAACTGCAGAGCATTTGACGAGGCGTAATCATGTGATGTGCGAAAAGAATGACTGCTGATTTGTGAAATGTTTCCTTTATAATATTTTGTAAAATGATTATTCTATACAAAGATATCAAAAAGTTATATGACAGGAGGGGAAGAGGGGAAAGAGAGAGAGAGAGAGAGAGAGGGGAGAGGGTGAGAGAGAAAGAGAGGATGCAATGTTGATATTTGAAACACCTTTGATGACTGTACTTAAAAGGCAAGATTTAGAACAAAAAATTAGAAACAAAAACACAAAAATGCCCCCATGTTTTCGAGTGCCCCTTTACTTCAGATACGGTGCCCCTGTTTAGAAACAAATATGTTTCCGATCCTCCGGGGCACGCCCCAACACTTTTTCAAGTACCCCAAAGTTCCTTTACAGAGGAAAATGTCCCTTTACTTCCTCTTCAAATAAATAGCCCTTTAGTTTGACATATGACCTTTTCCTTGTTCATATAATTGCCTTTTGTCCTTCTGATAAGTGACACTTTTCCCTTCTTACAAATGCCCCTTTTCAACTGTGTAAATGCCCCTATTCAAATCTGACATGTGCCCGTTTTCCTTTTAATAAGTGCTCCTTTTAATCTCTGATTAGTGCTCCTTTTACTATTCACAAGTGATCCCTTTTCCTTTCTTACAAGTGCCTTTGTTCCTTTTTATTAAGAGCCCTTTCCACGTCTCATAAATACCCCTTTTAACCTCTGATAGAATAATGCCCTTATTAAAATCTGATAGATGCATGCCTCTTTTCCTTTGTAATAAGTGCCCCTTTTTCCTTTCTACGTAACATGTGCTCCTAATTTAAAGCGACTAATAGCATTTTTTCTCGAGTGTTCACCCTCAAACTCATTGCCATGTTCTCGCATATTTTCAGTTGCTGTAAATTATGTAACTACATCATGTATTTACAAATCTTTTCAGTCATTCATGATGAGATTGTGGTTAAAACCCCATCAGGATTGGATTTGTCCTCTTTAATTGTGTCCTCATAAATCTTACAATTTTTGCTCGCTCTCATTGCTCACTCGAAAATGGAAATTCAGACCATCACACCCAGCCGCAAAATCATAATAAACAGTGAAATCATCCCTGATATTGAAATGTATCAATCACAATAATTATAAGGGTACATGTGTATACCAATGTTTGAAAATTGTATATTTTTGCTTTGAGGTTATCTTTTAAGTGCCTCTTTCTTCAAGAAAGTGCCCTTTATGGTGCCCCAACTTTTAAAGACGCTCCGCCACCCTTGTACCACATTATGTTTTTATTTGAATATCGTGGGCTTTTCCGATACAATGTTGCTATATCATGTTTATTACTTAGCATTTCCTGGTCCACTGTGATGCGAGTCTTTCTGTGCTACGGGTCATTACGACTTTAAAAAAATTAATCCTGAAGCTTAATAAATAGCACTACTTGCTACCTACAGGACATGAATATCGAATTATAAAGATCATAATATGTTTGCAAAAATTTAATGAAATATGATACCTAACACATTATATATTTTAATGAATTGTACTGCTCCAACTCAGACCCCCCAGGCGTGGATCCAGGGGCCGAGTGGGCCCCCGCCAAATAGAGAGAGAGAGAAAAGGAAAAGAAGGGAAAGGGAAGGAGAGAAAGGGAAAGTTAGAAGAGGAAGAAGAAAAAGGGGAAAAGAAGGAGATGGGGGAAAGGGCCTTACCTCCTAGGCTGTTACCCCCCATAAAAACAAGAGAGAAGGAAGGAAAGGGAAATAAAAAAAAAGGAAAAGAGGAGATAAAGGGAAGGAGAAAAAAGAGGAAGAATTAGAAAAGAAAAGAAGGGGATATCAGTTGCAATCTTCCCGCCAACAAGTTGTGGATCGGGGGCAAAGGCCCTTGCCTCTCCCCTCCCTCCCCCAAAAAAAAAGAGAGAAGGAAGGGAAAGAGGAGAGCTAAAAGGGAACAAAAAAGAGGAAGAAGAAAAGAAAGGTGATTAGAAAGAAGGGGAGATCAGTTGCGATGAATCCCGCCAACAACGTGTGGATCGATCAGGGGCAACAGGCTTCCTCCCCAGCAAACCCTAAAGAGAGAGAAGTAAGGAAATGGAATGGGAAAGAGGAGAGAAAGTGAAGAAAAAAAAGAGAAAGAAGAAAGGTAGGAGAGATCAATTGCGTTTTTCCCGCCATGCAACAAGGTGAGGCTCGAGGGGGGCACTGCATATGGCGCACTTATGGAGGGGGAGCTTGGCGGGGGCAATATAATTCAAACATGGTTTATTTCTAGTTCGATACCGGTGATTTACAAATGTTGCTGAAATGATCGACATAGTTTTCCGAGATTTTTCCTCACTTTTTAGTAAATTATAATTGTTTATGCGTTTGTTGGAAAATGACAAATTCCTATATTTACAGTCAGGCAAGAAATGTGCTTATTTAGAGGCCTAAATGTCAAGGCCGAGGAACGGGGCTCGGGGCCTCGAGCCCCCCACCTTTTTGAAAAAGTATATTAACGAGAAATAGAAAGAAAGAGAAAAAGAAAGAAAGAAAAGTGACCTGCCAGTGTCACAAAATACATAAAAATATGCTCATCTAACCTTGATTAAAGCCTCAAACCCTGAGCTTCCGGTAGCTCTGCCCCTGGATTCCACCTAGGGCCCTAAGGCGGGCCCCTGAATGCTTATCTGACCGTTATAAAATGCCTAAAACCCTGAGCTTCTGGGGCTCTGCCCCTGGACCCAACGCCAATTAGTGTCCTGCCAGTGTCAAAAATAAGGTATCAAAATATGCTCATCTGACCTTAATTAAACGCTTAAAACCCTGAGCTTCCGGGGCTTTGCCCACACGACCCAACCAATGGCACTAAGGTGGGCCCCTGCATGGATGCTCATCTGACCTCATTTATTCCCTAAAACCCTTAGCTTGGGGCTCCGCCCCTGACCCCACGCCAATTAGTGTCCTGCCAGTGTCACAAATAAGGTATCAAAATATGCTCATCTGACTGAATTAAATGCCCATACCCCCTGAGCTTCCGGGGGCTCCACCCCTTGACCCCCGCCAATTTACGCTACGCTCTACCTGATCATATATACTCATATATAGCCTCCCCCCACCCACTATGAAAAGCATTCAGCGGGCCTGCATGTAAGAGTGGGGTGATGCAGATTTTGTCTGCCCCCCACCATACCCTTTTCCAGCACACAAACACATTAGGCACTCTCTGGAAGGGCCCACCATGCATTTGCTATAAAAGTAGTCCACCATAGGGATGTTGCGAAGTGGTCATATGATGCACTTATATAGGACTACTTTTTATATCTCGACATGCGAGTTCCTCCAAAATATGGGAGTTTGCCCCCTGGGTAATATATGGAGGAATGTGAATGAATGTATTATACATGTACGTGTTTATTCAGCTCTCGTATCCTTCGGTCAACTTTCATTCACACATGTTATCCTAACTCATTCATTTGTAATTCATTAATGACATCTACTATAAATCAGTGCATTCAATCTACTTCCTGTATTCCCTTCCTTTTTCTCATCCTTTCACAATCACATATTCATTATGGGCCTTCCATTCTGCCTTTCACAATCATACGTTTCACCCAACAATTTTTCACAACCCACCCTACACTCTTCCTTTGGTCTATATTCTTCACCACACATTCTGGACTACATGTACCTTTAACTACCAAGACATATTTATGTGAAATAATGATGGCAAATTATACCGTATCAATCATGTATTCATCCCTAATTACATTTAATAGAAAAGTACAACAATTACTTAATGGTATTGATATTTAATTTAGAAAACGAGATTGAATTTTTGTAATAAAAATGGCTTTGTATGCAAAAAAATGTGCAATATAAAACTGGAAGTGATAGATTGAAACACAAATTATAATATAATATGTACATCTTTGACTGCGTAATTCCTTGCACATGTGCAGTGGTAAATTAAGTTTTCATAGAAAATGGTGCATTTATATAATGACTAATGATTGGTAAAGAGAAGTCACAAGGAAATTACCTACATTGTAGTTATATTGGAGCCTTGTTATATGAGGGCCCAAAACCAGAATACAAAGAAGTGGGACCATCAAAATTACATTTGGATAATTATAGTGTTTATTATAACGAGGTTCCACTGTATTTAGATCAACGGTACATGCCCACATTTTAAATGACGGGGCAGCCCGAGCACAGGTGCAAACTGCTATCGTCTGACGATTGATGCCTCCTCCTTCTACAGCCGTCAAAGCCTGGGCCTAGTTACCAATGAAAAGAGCTGGATTGGAAGTCCATTTGAATGCTGCATGAAAAGAAAAAGGTGCAAACTGCTATCGTCTGACGATTGATGCCTCCTCCTTCTACAGCCGTCAAAGCCTGGGCCTAGTTACCAATGAAAAGAGCTGGATTGGAAGTCCATTTGAATGCTGCATGAAAAGAAAAAGAAAATTCAAATTCATCAGAAATCATGCACGGAACAAGAACATGTCTGGCACATTTTGATACAATTGACATCTTTTGATGCAATTTGGAACATTACATGTATAAGGACATATTCAACAAGTAACATTCCAATTTCCTTTTTTGCTACCAGAACTAGAGAAGCTCAAAGCTCCCACTTATGAAGAAATACATCTAAACCTGTATATGTGGATATGTCATCGGACTGCGGATCACAAGGTCCGCTGTTCGAGTTCCGCTGCATCACCAATGTTCTTTAGTAAGACATTAATCTACATTTGCCACACTCGACCTGGGTGAGGTAAATGGCTGGAATTAATTCCTTGAAATGCTAGAGCGCCGTAATGGTGGCACAGCTAAAGCCGGTTAATAATTTCTAAATTTGGAAGCGCATAGAGATGTTTAAAATGTGATATGCGCTACACATTTCTGCTTGTACATGAATATATGCAAGTATTGCACTTTTTGATGACATGCGCATACTAATTGTAATTGTTACACCTTACAGGTATATCGGATTTCGACGAAAATGGTATCAGAATGTGCATAAGACTTGCAGCGAAATCTCTGAAAATGTGAGGTTAACCATACTTGACTGGAACCATCCGTTAATAGAAAGTACATGTAATATTTAAATATGTTTTTTTGAGAATTACCAAATCCAATTTTTATTAAAGGCCGTGTAGCTTGGCAAATACTGGTTAATGCCATCTACGTCTTCTTTTGGACAACTGCACGTAAACGAATGGACTGGATTAACGGTAGTCAGCGACTTAATCTCGATTAGCCCCGAGTCAGGCCATGGGAAAGACACTTAGTCTCGTCAGTCTACACTCCCTTTAAGGTTGACAGTTGGGTTTATTTGACAAATAAATGTTAGATTAGGTTAGATTTGCCTAGTTCTGTCTGTATACACATGGATTCCTGTAATCTGACTCCAGTGGTCTCAACAACGGAAAAGGGATGATTTTAAAAGAGATTGTTAGAGAAGGAAACTTTCATAACCATGTACCTCTCCAAAACAGCCCATTATTTTGTTGTTCTGCCTTTGTCTCCTCAAGTTGTCATCTTGCTTCATCAGCGTTCATCTCCTATGGTGAAGCATCATCCTAAAATTTAAAATAATGCAAAAGCATTATACACAAATTATAATTGCCCTCATGTTGATCAGTCTTCTGAACAAGGATACATATGTTCAGCTGGGGCAGTGTTCGTAGTAGGTCCATGGGTAGATGATCAAGATTTTACTTTACCTAAAATGAAAACAACTTCTTTTTTAGGGGAGGTCGGGGTTGGTTAGGGCAATTAAACCATTATAACCACATGTAGCTATTTCAGTGTGAGTTGAAAAATTGAATCAAGAGTTTCGCGGACATTATGCTTACATGAGAGGTAGTATGTCAATCCACATCCAGTACCATCCCCTTCCTCTCTCTAGAAAAATACATTTGTGAAAGTTATATGTAGTTTTTTTTAAGGAAGACATTGAAATTTTATAACCGTAGTCCCTGGGGCAATTTTGGGGAGAGGCTGCCCACATGTCAGAGAGACTCATTCTCACAAAGTTAGATCCCTTTCACCCAAGGATAATTCCTATCAAGTTTGCTTAAATTCCAGCAATCCTTTTATAGAAGTAAGAGTATATCAAAATATGACCCTGGGGCACCTGGGGCTGCCCCATGCCAGATGGTTACCTCATATCAACAACTTTAGATACTTCCTTTCCCAAGGACGATTCCTGTCAAGTTGAGCATTTTGCTGAGGTGAGCTAATAAATAATTTCTTAGATTTTCATCTACATGTATTTATTAAATGAACCAAACTGTCAAACTTAATAGTACCGAAGGGCTATAAATGCCATATTTCATCGTCGTCTTGGTTACTGGTTCCAATCAACAGAGCCTGCGCATGAGGTTCACCGCAAAATCATTCAAGCAACGGGATGGACCTGGGCAAATTCAGTGTGTGGCGCTGGTGTTATCACCACGCCATTGTTTAGCACAAAATTGTTTGGAACCAGCACCCTTGACAACTTGGCCAATACATCACACTTCGGTACTCTATAACCTTCATTTGTTTTTTGATGATATTTCTACTATGATTCAAATCAACTTGTTATCATGGTTAGATTTCCCATTTCTGTCTGTATACACATGGAGTCCCTGTAATCTGACTCCAATGGTCTCAACAAACAGAAAAAGGAAAATTTGAAAAGAGATTGTTGTCAGGGTAGAAGGAAACTTTCATAACCATGTACCTCTCCAAAACGGCCCATTATTTTGTTGTTCTGCCTTTGTCTCCTCAAGTTGTCATCTTGCTCCATCGGCGTTCATCTCCTATGGGAAAGCATCATCCTAAAAAAATGAAGAAAAAAAATGAAAAATTAAATATGTAAAAGCAGTATACACAAATTATAATTGCACTAATGTTCATCATTAAGTCTTCTCAACAAGAATACATGTTCACGTGGGGGCAGTGTTTGATGATCAAGATTTTACCTCTTCTGTCCCCCCTCCCTCCTCATACAAATTTGTGACAGGTCATTTACAGAACTTGTTTCTGACAAATTTGTAAATCTACTGACTTTGGAAACATTGTTTCCAAACTCTTCCTGACACCCCCACAATATAAAATTTTTTCAAATGATACCACTTTACTGTGGCCACATTAGTCCATCCTAGAAATGAATCACTTCCATACATTCTATTTACAAATGTTTAAAACATTTTGAAAACAATCCAAAATTATCACATTTACTCCACAATTGTACTCATATACAGTCAAACCTGCTTTAGTGACCACCTGTCTACAAAGACCACCTGTCTACAAGGACCACATTTTTGTTTCCCTTGAAAATGGTTTCTCATTGAAACATGTACTAAAGGAACCTGTCTACAAAGACCACTTTTTGTGTTTCCCTTAGGCGGTCGCTATAGACAGGTTTGACTGTATCTCTTTTATATATCTTTTCATGGTTTACCTACATATATTAAGGAAAATCAATTTCAAGATCACTGAATATTACACCATCATGTTTATAAATAGACGTACATGTAGGCCTATACCTGTCAATTTTTATGTGAAATCTTTAGGTGTCCATACCATCTTGCATCTTCAACATTTGTGGCAATGTCTATAATAAGTTCCATGAGTTGGGTTCTTCTGTTAAAGTTAATCTGAGGAAAAGATATCGAAACGAAAGATAAAATCTTTCTCATAATTTTCCCTACATCTATAGGCCCTATCCGCATTTTGACATGTTTTCGCATTCGATAGAAAAATTGGTCATCTTTTAATAATTGTCTTATTATTGTTATCTTTCACAGTTCACAGACAACTAATTTAACGAAAAGACAGCGCTCTTGTTTAAAAACTGCCCCACAAAATATACCTTTATGCTGTGCTCAGTTTATCTCATCAATTGAGCTTGTAAAGCTACATTAGCCCATCACAGTTCTACATATTCGCAAATGAGAACTGACATGACCAACTGAATTTGTCAACAACCATCATACCTTTCCTATTGTACTTTTGTCTATTTATCATGTATTTCATCTTTTGCACAAGCTGCACCTTGAGCATTTGATTGTCAAGTGGATTTGGTGCCTTACAAATCTTATGTATTATTATTATAAATGACAGTCATCTTGTTTCGTTCAGTACAACTCAATACCTCATCCACTTTGGCATGCCATGAACACATACTTTATAGAGTGGCATTAATAATAACACTTGGATCAGGGAGATAGAAACACTGCAATTGAACAAATTAATTCATCAAGACAAATTATTTGAGATTTATCTAAAAGCCTTGATCTCGAGTCCGACTCTGAGAGTGGAAAAGGGCAGGAAAATGCTCCACGCAGACGGCGAACTAGGGACATTTAATGTTTGGAACTTCACGAGAAAGAATGGCATCGCATGATTTGTTAGAATTTTCGCGACAAAGTGATGTAGTAGTAGTAGTAGATATATTAGCGCCTATATAATTCATTGCCAGAGAAGTTATCTGTGAAAAACCGCTCATGTGACCGGAAACCGGGCAGGCAACATGCAGTAGATCTAGACTACTTTGACTTCGATGACTACTTCGATGACTATTTTAAACACACACAGATATGCATGCATGCGTACGGCATGTAGCAGGATAGCACTAGCACTATACTGTAGGCCTACATACAAAGTCTATAGTATAGTATAGAGTCTAGTACTAGTAGTAGCAGTAGCAGTGCCATTGCCATTGTATAATTAACGACTCATTTCACTTTTCAGAATAGATCCACCATTTAAGACCCACCTAGATTGGAATAGGGTAATCTGTTGCAGTATAACTCGAATTTATTCTGATCACTGATGCAAGAAACTTACGAAATTGAACGGTTAACTTAAAAATGTAATTAGGTCTATGAGTTCGAACTTCTTCTTATTCTTTAATTTGCACGGAAATTCCCGAGATTGTCCCCCTAAAGTCTGGGAAGACTTTCCCGGGAGGTAAGGGGGTAAGGCTGAAAACTAGCTCATGACGACAAAAACTGAAAAGTTCGAGAGTAGATTGCACAGTATGTTATTTCCAAAACATCTAGATCTAGTATGAAATCCTGAAATAGTATGAAAGCACTAGAAAATAGAAATGTATCTAAAGTACATGGCAGTCATGATTGTAGCGGAATATATTAAATATATGGATAATTATAGCACGACTCACCTTCGAGTTTCTTGGGTCTTAGACTCAGAGTTCACCGCACAGAAAGATCTCTTCTATATTTCGATCAAGCGACCAATAAGACTTTGGTCGTAGTTAGCGCAACAAAAGAATGATAGAATTCAGGCTATGGTGTCTTCGAAATAAAAAAAAAAAAGTGAAAATGTAACATGGATGATATTGATAAAGAGAAGAAAGATTGGACAAAAGCTTTCACCAGAGTCTCCAATGTCACAGCAAAATAACAGATTTCATATCATAGCAAAACACGAGGGGTAACCTCGCTTTTCATAAGGACCGCTATTCATAATTTGAGAAAAGGGTCTCTATTCATAATAGGACATGAGGGTCGCTATTCATATTACGAAATGAGGGTCGCTATATTATATTCATAATACGAAATGAGGGTCGCTATATAATACGGGGTGATCGAGGGTCGCTATTCATTCAAAAAATGAATATGAAATAAGCAATGAACAAAATGATATGAAAGCGAAATAATGAATATGGGACACCCCACGGCTGTGAGAGATTTTTTTTTATTTATTTATTTTTATTTAGGGGTGCGATATAGCCCTCGTAGCGACAAGGAGGCAGGATATAATGATAAATACAGAACAAACACAGGAAAAATACGCAATCAGGTTCAGAAAAAGGTAAACATTGATTAATTCGAGACATAAATTCAAAGCAAACACAGAAAATATACATGTAATGATGTAATAATTATTCAAATCCATTTATAATCATGCTACGAGGGCTATTGATGTTACGAGGGCTTTAGCAGGGGCGGATCCAGGATTTTCCAATAGGGGCGGCCTGAAATGTAAAAATCGCGCCGATCGATATTTCGCTCAGTGGGGGGGTAGTGTGAGCACTAAGTAAAATAAACAAAGAAACAAAAAAACTCAAACCCCTCCCATTGAGCAAACGAAAAGGAAAATTTGTAGTTACCATCTTTTCTCTAAACTTTTTTGCCAGGTGGGGGGGGCCTGTCGGGCGCCCTCGCCCCACGTGGATCCGCGCCTGGGCTATATATATCCTACCCCAATTTTTACGCTACATGACGCGAAAAACCCTTCAAGGTCCGAAAGTGTTCAAGCCCCTATCCCCCAAAAAAAACAATTTGAAGTGCCCCCTCATCCCTCTCCGGGCAGTAACTAGGCTCATGGTCCGGTCCAAACCCATTTGGTTTCGGTGTTAGGAAAGTTTCAGGAAATCAAGATTATGGATAAATGAAGTTAGGTTAATCAATATGATTACTCGTATCCTGAGGTATGATAATTCCTGGAAAACGAAAATCTATCAGTCTTCATTGGCTATTAATTGAAGAGCTTCTGGATGCCTGGATATGGCTGAGGCTATAATGATTTGTAGGTCCATAAGTCCTACTTAAACCTACTTGCTACAAAAACATTATTTTCGTTTATAAACAATTACTAGTTTCTGAAATAGCAAACTCAGTGATAGTGGGCCTGCTTGTTCTACTTAATGTCTCAGTGGCAAAGCCTGGATAAGATTAGTCGGGGCAGGGTAGTGGGGCAACATTTCCCATAAGGCGGACAAATTATGATATGATAAGATGTTTTACTTTTTTCGTCACCGCAGGAGCGGGGGAAATATATTAGCTAGATTATGGGGATGTCTCTATATAATTATCAAAGATAAAAGGTAAAATATACTTCTTAAGGAGACAAATATTCGGGGCCATGTGTAGCCCGCCCCGCAGCTACGCCACAGCCGCGGGGCGTCCCCCATCCAATATTTCCCTTTGATATTACCATTTTGTTCATTGCTTATCTAATTTGTATGAATAGCGACCCGAATAGCGATTTGAGATTATAATATGCCCTTTTAGTTTTAGGAACACGCATTTCTATCGAATTTTGACATTTCAATTTCAAGTTGAGGTTATATAATACGCCCTTTTTATAGGAACATGCAATTCTATTGAGTTTAGAAACTTAAACAAATAGATGTAGGTAATTTTAAGCATTTTCAAACTATTGCTAAATAAAAGATTGAACTAAACAAAATATGAAATACTTGAGTTTCAAGTTATTTTTGGCCAGGTTTTCACAGTTGGTAAATTATATTTGAGCTTCAAATGGAAATCGGCCATTAATTAACGCATAACGTTTAATAAAATATATAACTCAAATTAACAGTATTTAGATTTAAACCGGCATATCGAGGGCTTATCTACACAATAATGGCAACAATTCGGCTTTAAGTTTGAAGTCTTTCAAAAAAAAAAATCGTATGACGTTTCCGTTACATATTGATCCACACCATGTAAAAGCGGTAAAGTTGTTCTTTACTGCCAAACATGTGTCACATGCCGACAGTTTTTTCCGGGTTTCACCGTTTCAGATTGAAGTTGGGCTCAAACCGGTATTTTTTCCTTTTCGATTAGACGATTTGGAAACACTACAACCCCGTTTGGTGGCTGGGTTCCTCATTAAGCGCTAACATTGTGGGCTTCCAACGTATTGGTCGCAGGCTTATTGGTCGCTAGTGTCAAGGGCTAGTCTCGTACGTACAGCCAATTGTATGGTGAAGTACTGTTCCGTTTGGGGCTAGACTCGTACGTTTAGCCATTTTTATGGTGTTATTAATTTGATATAAATTGTAGCCAACAAACGATTTGGGAGTAAACAGTACATCTCTCTTGTCTTATGTCACATAAAAATACAATACTAATGGTAAGATACAATCAAGTGGAGCAGAGTGGAGGTATATACATTTTAAGTCGATTTTTTAAGTTGTAGGGTTCAGGACGCATTTCGCCAGTGGACACATCTCGCCGTGACTTAAGCGGCGACATGTGTCCGACCTAAGACACATATCGCCGACGTAAGACGCGTCTCGCCACCCAATTTTCGGCGACCTGTGTCTGCGGACACAGATCGCCACCCGGACACTCTGGCCCGTGACACCGGCGACGATTCGACAAATGCTCCGCAAAAAGCGACAATTGCTCCGCGACATTTGCTCCGCGACAAAATAGTGATTTTTTTTTTCTTGGGCACAATATTATTCAAGGTAATATTTATTCCCTTTTGGTAAGCGATGGTATATATATATAGAGAGAGAGAGAGATACAAATGTAGACTTATCATTAATATTGAATAGCATCTTCCTGCTTAATTTCACTCCTTAATTAAATAAGCTTATACCATACACTGAGCGTTTTAAACCAAAGAATTATTTTCAACAATAATGAGTATCAAACAGAGTTTTCTTGCTGCGGGACGGATCGGGCACATTCATGGTTAAGGGGATGTCAATTTCATTTTTAGCGAGCGGGCGGTTTTAAGCTTATTTCTATATTGAATTATAGCATCTACCTGCCTTCCGCCCTTCTTAATGTTTAAAATTATAATCGTGAGTTACTGTAGCAAGTGAGCGATTTTTTTTTCAACACTTCTCTTTTGAAAAAATAATTATAGACATATTTTTCCCGTAAAGTAACTGTGTCTTGTCGCCCCGTTAAAAGGAAGGCACAAACGCATTTAAGGGGACGTTTTTATATTTGTTTTCAATTTTTTTATTTGGCGAACAAGGTAAAAATCAAAGGTTATAATCTTGAATACAATCCTTCTACATTAAGCCCCTTTTGAATCAAATGGGCAAGTATTATTTCAGGATTTTTGTTTATTCCTTGTTGGCGAGCGAGCTTAGCGAATGGTCGAAATTCTTTGGCTTGCCATTTCATATTGAAAAGCATCTGCGTGCCTAGCATCGCTTTTTAATCATTGATGTGCAAAATGTATTACGAACATAAGCTAGCGTAGCGAGCAAGCGAATTTTCATCCTTTTCAATAACTGAAACTTTATAATAACTGAAAACCATCTGACTGCCTACCACCCTTTTCTTAATCAATGATTATTTCACGAGCATGTAGGCCTATATATTTCATACTCCATTTTATTTCTCATTTTTCCCGGCGTGTCGCGACGCCGCGCCGGCAGGATATACCGTCATTAATTATACCGACACCGTTCCGACACAAAGTTATAGGCCATTGGAATGCAAAAATATGGAAATTAAATCTTCCTACATTCTATTTTGTGTCCCTTTTCCCTTGTCTTTAGCCTTTTCTTTTCTCTTTCCTTGACCTTTTATTTTCCATGTTTTCTTGTCCTTTTCTTTTCTTTTCCTTTCTTCGTATCTTTTTTTTTCGCTGCAAAAGGGAGCATTTGTCTTTTTCGGGGCACTCCTGCTACGTCGGCGGAGCATTTGTCTTCAACGGGGTACTTTGGGGAAGGAGCAATGTTGGAGCATTTGAATCTTACAGGGCACTTTTTGGGCTGAGCTGTCGGCGGAGCAATTGTCAGCAGAGCAATGTCGGCGGAGCAATTGTCGGTGGAGCAAATGTCAGCGGAGCAATTGTCGGCGGAGCAATTGTCGGCGGAGCAATTGTCGGAGGAGCAATTGTCGGCGGAGCAATTGTCGGAGGAGCAATTGTCGGCGGAGCAAATGTCGGCGGAGCAAATGTCGTCGGAGCAAATGTTGCGGAGCAATTGTCGCTTTTTGCGGAGCATTTGTCGGCGGAGCAATCATCGGCGGGGCATGTGCCATGGATTCGAATGACGCTTATGACGAGTACTGATGCGCCAGTAGTATTGCTTTCTTTTTCTTTTTGCGATCGTTTCTTGGAAAAAAAATCTTGTATACTTTCTGAAGTAGCATTGAAAGTTCTTCGCGTATGACCCATTAGTGTCAAATTTAATGTACCTGCATGCATTAGGCAAACATGTCCTTTGTTACCCTACTCGTTTAGTAGAATTAGGGTAGTCTAAGAATGTGTATCAAGGACTGGTAATATTGGAAGGTATTAGCACTCTAGAACGGGAACGCTCCCTTCCCACCAGAGGACATGTGTTCATATTTAAGAACCCCAAAGGCCTGTTCTTACTTCCACAAAATCCTAGTCAAAAGAGGTTAATACAAAAGTATTATTGTGAACAAATAAACACAGCGAGCGATAAAGAGATACCGATATAGATACAGCAAGAGAGTTGTGGACGGGGGAGGGGGAAGGAACAGCAAGAAAGATGTTGAAATGAGCAATTAAAAGATAGATTGGGAGAGAATGGCTACAGACGGCAAGGGATTGATAAATAGATAGATAGGTAGGTAGGTTGATATAGCGAGTGGGAGAGAGAGAGAGAGATGGAGAAGAATCGAAGATGAATGCCCAAGTATTTATGCGCCTCTTTTTTTTCTATTTTGCAGAAATTTCTTGAAAAATCTTGTATTATTTTCTGAAAAAGCAATGATTGTTCTTCACGTATTTCTCATTAGTGTCAAATTTAATGTGCCTACATTAGGCAAAAAATGCCTAACAAAACCCAACTCGTTTAGTAGAATGAAGAATGGTAAAAAAAGTCATCATGCAGTTATTTCTTCGTTACGCTTCACAACCATGCATGCTTTCATGATATAATCAAGCACCAAATGCCTGAATCAGTGGCGTAGATGCAGGGATACAGGGGCACTTGCCCCCGACATATTGACGAAAATAAGAAGTATTTGGAGAATCAAAGAATAAAAGAAGAAGCAGAAGCAGAAGCAGAAGCAGAAGAAGAAGAAGAAGAAGAAGAAGAAGAAGAAGAAGAGAGAGAGAGAGAGAGAAATTGAGAGGGGAAAGGCATCACGAAAAGAAGGGATGTGATCTTTTTTGTACATGCTCCCCTCACTCTTTGGCATTGTTCTCTTTCATTTTCATTCAACTAATATTTGTTGTGCTACCGCCTCCACATGACGATACCCCCCCCCCCCCTCAGTGACTATGCCCAGGTTATGTAACTAGCCCTGCAACATCAGAAGGTACCATTATGAATTCTAATTACTCCTTGAGATGTCTGCAATGGATGAAAAGCAATCTGAAGATTACCATGGCAACTCAGATGAGCAGGTGAAAACCGTTTCAATGGCATGACAATTATGAAATAAGACTTTCATCAGGAGTTTAAAGTGACTCGGTAACATTGCCTCAGATTCTGAAACAAAATCCTGGATTTAGCTCATGCTGCAATCGTAATTATAAACCTTTAGGTCAGTCAGAAATCCCATGACTTTTACAAGCCGATCGCCTGTCTGATTATCAAGATATTTATGATTGGAAATCGAAATTTCATTTATCATTTTTCGTTTTCCTAACACAAAAAAATGAATATGGTAAAACCGGCCACTTAAAGATTTTTACTTTTTTTTGGCACTTCATGATCATTTTGAAGAGCAATTTTTTTTTTTTTTTTTTTTTTGGGGCTTAAATATTACACCATAGCACAGACACTTATAAAACGTAGGGCCATGCATCTCAGATTTAACATTGTTAAACGATACCTTTAAGATAACGTTGAGGAAGAGCGGGGTGAATGAGGGACAGGAAATGACAGCCACCTGAGGGATAGCTTAGATGTTCGTTTGGAGATTAATGCTATATTAGGCACTGAATTTGTTATGCACTTTCCAAGGCAAAGTACAGCAAAAGAGTTAATACATACATCAATCCTACGAATACAAATGTTCTACTACGAATAACACATGATATGGACAAAATCGAGTTTTCATAACATGTAACTCAATATGTGGGTTTTCGATTTAAATTTTGAAAAGGAGGACCTGTTCCATGTTTGTTCCAGCGATACGAGCCTGAAATTGTAAAGGTTTTGCCTCTTATATTTGTACAAGAAAAGAAAATGAACAAATCAAAGTTCCAGGGAAAGAATGTTCTCAAATGTTGATAATTATCAGCGACAATTACAGATTTGCCGACAGACATGTTGAACGTTAGTGTCGCATCAGACTAGCGTAAACCCTGGCCGTCCCTTAATTCGCCTTGTAACGGCAGGCTGGTGAGGAATTTAATCGAGTAACCCTTTATCTATTTTCCCGAACCAATTTTTTCCAAATCTCCCACTTACAAAAAACTGGTGTTCTTCTTTGTAGGGTATTCACCTCGGCGCGGAGTACAAGATTACATATGCTATAGAAGACGAAGACGAATTTGTGAAACATCATTGTCTCGTTTTAAACCACCAAATAATTGTAAGTATGGGAAAGAATCGGAAAGAGTCCCCTAATAATATTGAAATATTAAAACAGGATTTAGCCCTGGAGGAATTGAATTATGTCCTTCAAACATATGATTTGAATATTGCATATGCGAATCTTAATTCAAAGCTACATTTTTCTCACAATAAAAACATTCAATCTGTAACAAATAAACGTAATCGTATTATACATATGAATCCATTGATGGCTAAATTAAAGGCATATTTAAATATATTTAAACAAGAAATCGACTTTATAAACAACATTTGATTAAACCAACGGATAAAAGTTTAAATGTTCATAAAACATACCGAAACGAATTTATTAATTTTACTATTTATAAATCCCTTAACTCTAATGAAATAATTAAAATTACTATATCATTCACTACTTAATAATCCTGAGGTCATGCTAAAAAATAGTACGCGACTTGTAAAAGAAATCATTCATTTCATTGTAAAACTCATATCAAATCTGTGTTTACAATCAGGGATTTTCCTCACTCAAATAGCCAATGTAACACCAATTTTTTTAAAGGATAACCAAATTTCTGATGAAATTGCAGACGCGATTGCAAAAAGCAATATATTATTGGAATATTTGTAGACCTTAGTAAAATATTCGACACGTCACTTTATTCTTGTCGTGTTTGGTGTATAACGCTCTCGTTGTTTAAGAGTTATTTAAGTAACTGAGAGCAATAAGTTACATTCAATGGAATTTCTTCACTGAGCCTTCTAATTGGTGTTGCGCTCCCCAGGGATCTATCCTGGGCCCGCTTTTGTTTTTAGTGTACATTAACGATATAATTAGTACGTCATCATTTTTTATTCTCAATATTTTTTGCAGATGACACTAACATTTGTTATTCTCAAAAGGATAACAAATCATTAGAACTTTATTTCAAATGTTGAATTACCAAAAGTTTCGAAATGGCTTAAGTGCAATAAGGTTTCTTTCAATATTCAAGAAACACAATTTATGCGTTTAAAAAAACAGTATATATTAATGTAGCTAATAATCCTAACGATATTAAGATTAATACAATGTATTTGAACAACGAGTTCTAAGTCATTAGGAGTTATCATTGATAAGAATTTAACATGGATTGATCACATTAGTCATAATGAATTTCTCAAGGTGTGGGATTCATTCATAAGTTGAAATTTATGTTGCCACGAACAATTTTGTTTTTACTTAATAACACATTAATACCCACATTAATACTGCAATATTGTTTAGGCTAAATGTGGTATCAATAAACTCAATCTCAGTCTTTCCCTACAAAGGAAAGTGACCGCCTTTGTCGGGAAAGTCGGCGTCGACGACCGGTCTTTGGTCTAGTGTGACTTAGGCTAAAGGCACCTGCGTTAAAGTTGCCATGGCGACACGAACTTACATTTATTTGTGGATTATCAAAAAAGAATCGAATTCATGAAAAATACATCAAGTAATACCTACAGATTTGAAAGTGTTCCCTGGAAAGGTGCAGGAATAACGTTTTGAAAAGGAAATTGAATGAACCCCAAGTACAAGAATTGAAATTAAACTGAAATTCTGGGTCCTCTCACAATATCAAAGGAATCGAATAAATATTCAGTAAATATTGGTCCAGATTGTGCCAAATATTCCTGAACTCGACTAAGATTACTAATCCCTCTTTTAATGGGAAACAATCGTTCCTTATTCTTCATCCCAATATTAGAACTTGAGTTCATAGATAATTATAGTAACCAACTTTAAACAATTTTAAAGTGCAGGATTTGACGGTATCACAAGTCGTATTTTAAGAGATATGATAGGAGCAATCGTATCATCTCTAACTCATCTCTTTAAGGGACTTGGTAACATTGTTCAGATGAGAGAAAGTGGTGCTAAGGTAATGACTTCAATTCTAGATGTACAATTAAAGATAATCTGAAAACTTGAGTGAAAACGGACCATTATTAATGATACAAATTGGGAAAAACTGATCTGATCGATTCCTTAATTCTCCCAACGATATTATTACAATTTAGGTGAATGTAAATTATCACAAAGCAATAAATTGGCTCTATATACCATTCCAGACATTTAAGTGTTGAAATAATTTTAATAGCCTGTTTTATGTCTTTTTTTTCATGGAAAAACGGTTGGGAAAATTCAAAAATGGTTAGGAGAATTTACTGTTAATCACTGTTAGAGGTGTTGACCAGTGACGCCTTCAAAGAAAACCATAGATATCTTTGTGGTTTGAGAATTTTCTCAGGATTTTTGCATGTCAGAGGGTTAGTGCAGTAGAAGGAATATAATATAGTAATAATGACTGCTATGAGAGGCATAGTTGTTTTTATTGCTCAAGGGGAGGTTACATCGTGCTATCATCCCGAGGCGTGCCGAGGGGTGATAGCACGATGTAACCTCCCCGAGAGCCAAAAAAAAAAAAATATGTCTCGAATATTAAAGCAGTCATTATAACCTTCAACAATGTTACCGAGTCACTTTAAAGGTACTATGTCCCATTTGCAGGCCAAAAAAATAAAAAAGTTAAATTCCAACGGCATTTGAAAGACAATACTAATTTAGAACTTCCCTAAAAAAGGGGCTTGAAAATGTCTTTTAGTGGGAAAATAACGACTATTAGTTGTCGAATCGACTTAGGAGCTATAGAGCCAGTAAGTAATAGTCTGATTTTTCAGACCATTGTACCGAATGGTCGTACGTTTTATGCTGCGCAAAGATTCAATCAGTTTAATTTTGGCCATTACAAGAAGTGGGTTATTGATGTAGACAAATGCTCATGTACCCTTTACAGCTCATTTTATGTATGTTATTACCAAAGATGAAAAAGCCAGTCAGTCACTCAATAGTGTCTGACAGTGAAGTCTAGCAAGTAAACGGGTTTCCTTGCATAATTTGAATATTAGGACACTGCTAATGTTTAAATTTCACAGATAGGACATACATGACATATTCATAATTCCTGCAAAGTTCTACAGAATTTGATGTTGGCTGCAAAAGGGACATAGTATCTTTAATCTATCGACACCAAAAGGTAATAAAACAGAGTACTTAGCGTCATTAGTTCATTACTAATTTAGCGAGAGAGCGTAGGGAGTGAGCGCAAAAATTGCCTACGTGAAATTGAAAATCTTTATATAGAGTACTTTTGAATAAAAGGCAACTCACATCCTATTTATGATGAACATATGATTTCGCATACAATATACTAGGCTTAATAAACAGAGCTTCCAGCTTAATGTATGGAATTCTTTTGTAAAGGTAAATACCTGCCCTCGCCCCCCCTCCCCCACCCTCATCGATACGGAGCCGTGAAGTGAAAAAAGCGTTGAAGTGCAAGGTAATTACATGCAATTTTCTTCCTTTTCCCCTGCTTCTTGCAATGAGGCCCTGAAACAGGGAGGGGGTATGTATTACACACGCTATCCCCCATCTAAAATTATGGGGAATGCATACCCGCATCCCCCTCCCTTACCCGCTATCTACGCCCCTGAACATAACGACATTAATTTATACTACAACTACTACAACAATTGCAACTCTCCCACAACTCCTAATGGTTACATGATAACAATTCAGGAGGATGTTTAAAAACGTCTTCTCGAAATGGCGATTCACTGCGAGTAGTTATCGGTAATATGCGTTCAATCAATGCATTTCCTGACGCATTTCGTTGGTTGATCAATTTCCTCCAACCTCCATCTCAAAAGATGACGGAAGGTTCTTTTCAGAAGCGGATGCCTCCAGCCATATATGATAGGGTTAATACTGCTGTTTGCACTGAGCACAACGTATGTAAAGAGATCATAGATGTTAGGCATATCAGGAATGAGGATGCAAATTAAGGTGAAGATTAATGCGATTAAGAAAGCCAAGACGATCAGGACCATATTCTTCGCGACCTCGGTCTCAAGTTTGAACAATGGTACAGGTGCTTCGTACGGTTTTTGGCGTGACGCAAGACGCCCTCGGTTGGGCCTCCTTGTGAGTTCCTCCTGATCCTGTACGATTGTGCTTATAGCTTGGATACTCGAAACACTGACAGACTTAGGGGTGCAAGTGATTGGTTCTCTCGTTGTTCTGCTACGATTTGCCATTCGTGTTGTCGCAGGAACGAAAATCTTATCTGGATTGGACGTGCAAGGCTCTTGAAGGCGCAACGCCCTCCCCATGGGGGATGAAGGCGTTGATGATTGGTTGCTTGAGCCCGCTTTGCTGGAGTCATTATCTCTACGACTAAATCTGTCCTGTTGACCGAAAGAGCAGGCCTCTTTTAAACTCGTTCCCGTCCGGATACATGACGGTGTACTGCTTTCTTGATATGCCTGATTAGGTGGAATAACCCTCCTGGAGTGCGATCGAACCACTTTTGCAATAAGAAGATAAAAGATAAGTGTCACAACTACACACATGAGTAGGAATGAGCCAGCCACCATATCCAGTAAGGGCCCATACACGATAGTGCAAAAGAGACCGCTGAGAAGACCCGTTCTGGCATTTCCGGTTACCACGAATGCCGAAGTGGTTATGAGAGGAAAGAGGACTCCAAATGAAGCCATCACCGTGGACTTGCAACGCGAGAACATCCTCTTTTTGACGGTCAGGGGCTGGGTGAGGCAGATGTAGCGGTTAAAAGCAATGAGGGCCAACGTGTAGGCACTTGCTCCTAGCGTAACGTATCCCATCACTCCTGCAACGCCGCATGCCAGGTGGAAGAACTCCGAGTTAGCACCTAAGAGAGCGGCAATCTGTATAGGCAGGAGGAGGCAGGTTAGGAGATCCGTTATGGCTAGGAACCCCAAGAATCGGTTGCTGTGGGTTTGTAGCCTCCGTGAGGTCGAAATAGCGACGAGGACCAAGGTATTACCGCCCACACCCACACAAAAGATGAGGCCACACAGGACAACCGCTACCAGTTTATACGTAAAATCTGCGCTGGGATTGGGCGGCAGTACGGTTGTCAACTCGAAATCGGTCGACATACTGCAATGGGCACGGGGTACACGTATCTGCAGTAGAACGTGATTGAAAATGATTAAAAAAAATAGTGATGATAATTATACATGATCGTAAACTCAGATAATCGTTCTTTGCGGCAGTGAACACTAGCCCCTTTTAAAAATAAGTAATTATTCAAACTTACCTTCCCCCACACATGTATTATGAATCACTTGTTTGAGTAATAAGGATAATGAACAACACACACAATATTTATGTTTTTATTTTAACTCTCTTGTAATTCTTTCATTTCCACGTCTCCTTTATTGGCATAATTGTACTGTCGATGAAGCGCCACGCTGATTGAATGAGTTAAGAAATCTTATGCTAAATTCCACCCCGTCCCTCCCGAGTAAGGATTTTTGTATCACAGACACCTGAAACCGAAAGATGTATTTTTTTTTTAAATGTCAGGTGGCAAAGAAAAAGATCAAACGGTAAAATGTACGTCTTATTTAAAGTATTATATATGACATTAATCTACATTTGCCACTCTATATCCAGGAGAAAAATAGGGACCTGGTAGGATGACGAAAACCTTGGTGATAGAAATTGCCATATATGCCCTCACGGTGACCATAATAGTAGCCCAGTTGGCCCCCGATACCGAAAAGCTGGTTTTTCTATTACACATTGTGAAACATATATGTTTAAAACGCTCGACAGCTAAGTATCGACATGTACTGGAGAACTTGCAAGTCTCCTGCTTTTTCCTACTTTCTATGAATCTCCCAAATCCTTCTTTTTCCAAAATTTGGACCCTACTTTTGTCCTTGGGTCATTTCGAAAGCTCGTTATTTCATAGTCTACAATTTTAAAACCAAGCATGGTTGAATCTGTAACTGTTATATACAGCATGGAGTATATGATGGGAGAAATATTTGTACTCTTATCAATAATTAAGTACGTATCATGATGATAACGCACCAGTTTTGATTAAGGCTAATGCTATCGCATTTCGTTTATAGATGTGTAAATACCATATTGCCCATAAAGTTTGAATAATTGTTTTCTTACCTCATTTCATTGAATATCGATAAAAATGGTTTTTCCTTGGTAAAAAAAAATCAGATTATATCTTTTCAGAACTATATTGATCAATCTCTATGACTCATCAAATTGATCAGTACAGTTTTGAGAAGATATAAACATTATCTATCAAGAATAAAATAGAAAAGAGGTAAGAAAACAAATATTCCAAACGTATGCGCAGTGTATACATATCCTTATCATATCCTTAATTTAGTGTGAAGATTAATATATTTCTTACGGATATAATGAAAAAAGAAAAGAAGATTTTACTTACTATTTTCAGTAACAAAGTTGCCAAGCAATATTCCTATATTTTCAATCGTTCCAAGTGCATTATCACATCATAAGTAGATTTTTCAATGGGAACTGCTTTTAAAATTTCCAATGACAGCTTTGCTTGACATCAACAAAAGTTTAGACGATTTTCTTGTACTCGGAGCACATTTAGGTGGGCAGAATGACAGAGGTAGTCTAATTGAAGGCTGTGAAGACGCAGGACAAAAAACGTTTTACGGTGCGATTCGTACAACGCGGAGACGAGCTTTTCTTTCACGACTTTGCTGATTTGTCGGATAGAGTGTTAATTAACTACAATGGCCATTAGCGGTTCTAGAGGAAGCCTTAGGGGCTAAATCCCCCTCCCCAGAATTTTATCAAGCACAATTCTTTACCTTTTCCTAATTATGAATGAATTTAAGCGATTTACATGTAAAAAAATGAATGCAAGAACCCCAAGTCCCCCTATTCCTCCAAAGCCCTCCCCCAATCCCCCAACTATATACATATACATTTCTAAAACCGCGTCTTAAAGTAACCGCAATCGGGTATCTTAATTAAATTGTAGGGATGGTGCAATCAAGCTTTGCATTGTTTAAAACCTATTTCCAGTAATTTCCGGTAATCTTTATTTCATTCGGTGATAGTTATCGCACGTGAATGTCAAAATATGGCTATTCATTACTCTCCTTTGCAGTAAAATTGAGAATATCTTTTGAAGTAAAAGTGAAGGTGGAATATTGTGCAGAAGTGTATCTTTAGATGACTAGTGTGTCAAAACCAAATAGAAAGTTTCAAGCTGAACAAAATATGCTCTTTTCTTAATATTCCATTGTGTCCTTTTTAAAATAAAATTTCCAATCAGAAAACGTACAAAATAAACATGTCGGCAGTCATCACTCTTTTTAAATGTACTATGTCCCGTTTGCAGCCAACATCAAATTCTGTAGAACTTTGCAGGAATTATGAATATGTCAAATATGTCCTATCTGTGAAATGTAAACGTTAATAGTGTCCTAATATTCAAATTATGCAAGGAAACCTGTTTACTTTCTAGACTTCACTTCAGACACTATTGAGTGACTGACTGACTTCTTTTTCCTTTGGTAATAACATACATAAAATGAGCTGTAAAGGGTACATGAGCATTTGTCTACATCAATAACCCACTTGTAATTGCCAAAATTAAACTGATTGAATCTTTGCGCAGCACAAAACGTACGACTATTCGGTACAAGGGTCTGAAAATCAGACTATTACTATATGGATTGCAACCACTAAAGTCGATTCGACAAATAATGGTCGTTATTTTCCCAACTAAAAGATATTTTCAAGCCCCTTCCTTTGAGGGAAGTTCTAAATTAGTATTATCTTTCAAATGCCATTGGAATTTAACCTTTTCATTTTTTTGGGGCCTGCAAATGGGACATAGTACCTTAAATGGAATGTCAACATTTTAATCAGTCTTTTACTTAAATTGATTTTAACATACACTCCAAAACCGTCTTCAAATTATAAATTCTAGGCTAATTGTATAATAATCGTGCAAATCTTGCCCGTTTTTTAGAATTTTTTAGTCATGATAGTGGGCAATCAGCTTTCGACACTTTTCATAAGCCTTCATTAATAATTCATTTAACTAATGTTTCCTTCAGGGTAGGTGTACTTGATTTGCACATAAAAAAAACGTCTGAGTAGTATCAGCATGAAATAAGCGCCTTATGCAACAACAGATTACTTTTTGTGTATCATTATAATATCCCATCCAATGAAAGTACTGAATTATTATAATTATGTCTTTTATCCAAATTTGAGAATTGCCATCTCTGTCCGTCGTCAGGATAAATATGCAATAACATTTACTTCTATACTTTAATACAGAGTGAACGCCTTTCTGGCTCTGAACAGACATTAATGATGACTCTTCGACCAAAAAGAAGAGGGACGATACCTTAATGACGTATGCATTGTATGCTATACAAGAGCTCGAAGTACCAATCACACTTGTGGTGGACTTAAGTGCAAAGATCAAAGCTAAGTTAATGAGTTTTGAGATAACTGTGGGTCGTGCTCATTGAAATCAGAAATTTCTAAGAACGATCTTCGTCATCCTCCATCTTAATATGGTGGATATTCTATAAGCCTGGCTTGGGGCTAGTTGACTGTGTCTGGACTTTTTATTTGAAATATACCGTGTTATTAAAAATCTTTTAAATTAATGTCTGAACATGATTGTGAGCTTGCACCTTTTTTCTTCTTTTGAGAACCATATTGTGTGCTATTTTGGCATTCTGTGCATTTCAAGATAATCTATTTCTTGAAGTGTTCCCGAGCTTCCAGATGATTCCAACTCTTCTGCAAAACTCATTTAAAAATGCTTGACCTTTCTATAGTTTTAATACATTGAAATATGGTGAAAATGAGGAGAGTGCCAGTACATTGCAAAAGCAAAATCGTATGGGTATTGAGTTGTTGTTGTTGTTTGCTGCTGCTGCGGGTAAACGGTCTAAAAAGAGAAACACGTTCTTCACAGTGCATGTTGGTTGGCCGATTATTGTATTACCTATATTATTGTAAGTAAGCAACCAGGGGAACAACGGCTTTAAGCCCTCTCCGAGGGACTTGTAATGAGTAATGGCTTATCAAAGGGCACGAGTGAATTGACTGGGTTTCGAACCCGGGACCTCTCGGTTACGAGACCACTGCTCTACTACTGAGCCATTGCGCCTCCCCTATTATTATAAGAAGAAGACAAGTCTTCTAAATCAGTTTGTCAGAAAGATCAATTTACACCTTTTCTTCAATGTCAAAGGACACGCCAGTAACTAACGCAGTGCTGAGTCAGCAAATGACACATCGTATGCAACGCACATAAGTGAGTGCAGCATAAACTGTGCAATCATTGCTTGGAATTCCTAGCGCATTCGCGAATTGCCATAAGAGGTTTCATTGACCGTCTTGACGTACGTTGACGCAATCGAAGTGACCCCTCATAAATTGTGTAAACCATTATGAACCATTTCCCTACATTTTTTTATGTACATGCACAGTGCAGAATTGTTACTTCGCGGATATGTAAATATATAGTTAGTGAGCGATAATTAATAAAAAAAAATCAAACATTTGAGATAGAAATTCTTGGTCGATTTCTTTATGAGATACTCAATCTGTATGCCAAGTTTCAGAATTTGAGAGAGTATCAAAATAACCCGTTTTGTTTAATTTATTTTATCATTGTTAGACTTGAGCTTATGTTTACAACCGGGTTAAGTAAGGGAAGGTCATCGCCGCGCCCCTGCGCCAAGATAAAGAGTTGCGTCTGCGCCAAGAGGTTGTCTCGAGAACTATATTCTATGCATTTGTACATGTATGTTCTAATAACCCTGAATAGCGCAAAAGAAATGACGCATCTAATAGCGAAAGAAAGTCAAAAACTTGTTTGCGCTTGAACAGCCATCTAATTCTCCATCAGCATCAAAGAACAACATGTCTCCAACAACTCAACCCTCCTTCAGTAACAAGCAAACCGAAGACATAAAACAATATTAGTTTTCCTCATTACAAAGATAATGATTGGACATGAAATTGTTATATACCATGTACCTATCAACAAATGCCAGTAAAAACGTACACATAAATAATTAGTTAATACTTGCCCTTTCGATGTCTATCAACAGAATATGGCAATTAGATATTTCGTACTGGTGAAGTCATACACACAGTTGTCGTAATCGTATTGATGTACTGTTTTCTTCCCCCTTTTCTTATCTGGATTTAGGAAAGAGAGGAACAAAACAATGTCTTAGTTTATTTAGGATGTAAACTGAAATTTGTCCGGCAAGAAACTAACATGATTTCTTTGTTATTTTTAACTTGTGAACCCATTTATGATCATATTGTTGTGGGCCTATTGCCCCCCCTCCCCCACCATTATTTACCCATCTCCCTTTGGGAAAAGGAAAAAGACGTATGCCTTGGTTTATTCAGGACACAAACTGAACATGTTTTTATCCTTGGATGTGTCCGGAAGAAATCAAGCATAAAGTCTTTTTACTCCTATTTTTTCCATGCTTTGTGTAATATAGACTGATCGGACTAAATAGGCTGAATGGATAGAAGTAAGGAGTACCATTCTCGTTTATTTATGATTCTACTCATTAACTAACCATAGAAGTAGTCACTGCATGTATACGATTTATGTACCATTCTCGTTTATCGAAATATTATACAAATAACCGTGGTAATGGTCACTTCATGCACACGATTTTTCTGTATGTCCAACATTAGATATGGTGGTATGTACATTAATACTGGATTATTTTAGGAACGGATATGTTATCTTTCAAAGAGTAATTATCTGAAGATAAAATATGAAATAATTTAGGACAAGAGAATATGAAACATTCTTTCTTTCACCTCAAACATTTACTGAGTTTGGACATGAAATTGTTATATACCATGTACCTATCAACAAATGCCAGTAAAAAACGTACTCATTAATTAACTATTTGTAATACTTGTCCTGTCGATATCTATGCAACAGAATATGGCATTTAGATATTTTGTACTGGTAAAGCCATACATACAATAGTCGCAATCGTATTGATGTACTGTTTTCTTCCCCCTTTTTCTTCTGGATTTGGGAAAAGGAGGGACGAATTAATGTCTTAGTTTATTTAGGATGTAAACTGAAATTTGTCCGGCAAGAAACTAACATGATTTCTTTGTTATTTTTAACTTGTGAACCCATTAATGACCATATTGTTGTGGGCCTACTGCCCCCCCCCGTCTCCCATCTTTATGTACCCATCTCCCTTTGGGAAATGGAAGAATACGTACGCCTTGGTTTATTCAGGATATGAACTGAAATATCTATACATTTATTTTTTAAATCCTTGGATGTGTCCGAAAAAAAACAAGCATAATGCATTTTACTCCAAATTTTGTCCATGCTTTGTCAATAACAGACTGATCAGACTGGTTTGTCAATTATGCTGATGACACCCTGTTATGACCATCTTAGGGGGTGCATCTGAGGGAAGGAAAAATTAAATGTATTTGCCAGCGTTACATCGTATAGCTGGCAAATGTTGTTTATACGGCAATAAGTGGTGAACACTAATTGTTCTCCGGCATGCGTGACGGAATTATTCAATTCCGTTGCGTCGAAGGTGTTTCATTTGAATATGAAAAGATGGGATGCGAGATAAGGGTGTGGTGTGTAGGGGAAGTCATTCTAGCTTTCCAAGGACCGCACACTAGCACGTGTTTTAATATGGAGTTCTTTTTAAAGAGTGAATTAAAAAATGATAATTGGTAGGAGACGTTGTTGCATCAAAGTTTAAGTTGCGGTGGGCATAGGGTCTTTTCAGAGTTTAGTGCTGATTCAGTTTTATCTCTGTTTTTTTAACCCGGGCATAATTAGGGTTAGGACATAACAGTTTAATTAGTTATGATTTCACATGATTAATGTTAAGAGGTATAAAAACATGATATAAAAGTATGATTCTCAGACAGAATTTGTTAGAAGTTGTTTTCATACTTTGAAAAATGAAAGTGTTGATAATTTATGTGAAATAAATGCCGTGTCTACGTGCTAGTAGCTCGGCAGGCTATATCCCAAAATAGTGTATATTTTGTTATTTTGTCAGAGTGACATCTGGATGTGATGGTTGCTATGGGTGATATTATGTGGTAAACGATGTTAGGATGAACCATTTAAATACTGGTCATACACATGTTTGTAGAATTTATTTGAAGGATGCTTGTGGAAGAATTTACGCTGTCAGGGGCAACCTCTGGTCAAAGACAAAGGGAATCATGATGTTCACAAGCCAGTCTACTTGGTCTTTTGTTCTATAGCGATTGTGAAGAATTTTCAGTCCCTAGTTCTTGAATAAGTCTTGTCTGGGCATTATAATTTCGTTGCATGGTATACGACTGAGTAATCAAGAATGGCAGGAAGCTTGTAGGCCATGAGTTATTGACATGATGACAACTACTTATTTATCCTGAATTACTTTCACTCATTGTTTCTCTCTCCTTCTCTTTCTTTTTCTTGCTAAAAGCATTCACAAAAATCATGAGCAACCTATTTATTTGAGAAGAGGCTTACGAGTGCGATGCATTCTTTTTTCCCCCATAACTAACTAACTAACATATACTTTTGGGATCAAGGGAATGCCCCGATCTAGGTGCATCTAATCTATCTTTTTAATATCAGTGCCGTAATAGGCCATTTTCGTAATGTAACCAAATTTAATGCATAAGTCTTTGTGAAGTGCTTCAATACAAGTTATTTCATTCACCTGAAAAGAATAATAGTATTTCAAAAGACAAATCCGAACTGCATACATTAGTTGTTGCCAGGTTGGACAAACATTATGGCTTGACCTACCTAGCAACACTTAATATATGCAGTTGCATTCTGACTATTGAAATACTATTATTCTTATCAGGTGAATGAAATAACTTGTATTGATGAGGCACTTCACAAAGACTTATGCATTAAATTTTGTTACATTACAAAAATGGCCTATTGTGTGATATTCTAAGCCTTAAAAAGGGAAAAACAACAATTGAGTGCTACAATTCTTCCTATTTTTTATCCTTTTTTAGGCATAGATAACAAGTGTTTTTGTTTTTGTTTCTCTTAAGAGAAGGAAAAAGGAAGGGAAAAAGGCTTTTTACTTTTTATAAATATCGCTAATCCTTCATACCAAGTATTCATTCCAAACTCTAACATAATTCACTTGCCTTTATCCCGATACATGTACTTCCACATGGCTCTGACAGAAGTTGGGTGAATAGGATAATTAAAGAAACTAAAATTCTTTTTTACAAATTCAAATTTCAAATTCCTTTTCTTCGGCCTACATTATGTTGCCAAGCCAGTCTAATTTTTTTGTCATACTTTGTAAGTAAGAATACGGCACTTAGTCTTGTTATGTTTATAAGTATTTGACAGGGGGTTTAAGGGGGTTGGGTAACGCAATCAATGACGCATGAACTTGTATTTTCTTCTCTTTTAAAGGTTCCACATAATTATCCAAAAGTCTTGCTTGAGTTCTTTAGCGGGTTGCTGTCAAGTGCCTGATTTAACTTAATTTAATTCACGGGTTGCTGTCAATTGCCGTACAGTCAGTATGCTTTTCCAGCGATTACTGTTTTTCTATATATCTACTCCTCGTTTGCTTTTTTGTGTGATCGTTTATGTGTTTTCGTCTCTTTTGATATTTGTTGTGATGTCTTTTAGTTGGTCTGCACACTCCTTTACATCTCCCTTCCTCTCCGTGCTCTACTCTATGCTACATGTTTCATCTTCTACCTTTACTTTACTGGGGATCTCTATTATTCTTTAAAAATGGGTACAAATGAAGACGTCCCTTTTCTTAACTTGGATAATGATGAATCATATGACACTGTTTGGTCTGTTCATGATAATAATTTTAATGAAAGCTTGAATAACTCTTTTCATGACTCCGCTGTACAATCCATGAACTCGCAAAGTAAAAATCTTGAAACTGTTTCTGATCCAAATGATAATACATATCAGCATGCGCCTTCCTTGTATTATTCAGAAAAGCAGATTGCATTAAAATATCTACATAATAGCATAAATGATTTTCTAATGTTGCATTGCAATATTCGCAGCGCCAACAAAAATTTCGATTCTTTGCGCTCCCTTTTAATGAATTCAAAATTCAATTGTTCTGTTATAGGATTATCAGAAACCTGGTTTACTAATAGTACCCATTTACCCTTTTATTCTTTACCTGGATATAACTTGATTACAAATAACAGAACAGGAAAAGCAGGTGGAGGTGTCGGCCTGTATATATCGCAACAATATGAGTACAAGTTGAGGCCTGAACTGAATTACATGAACGATTTCATAGAAACCCTCTTTGTTGAAATAATTATTCCTAATGATAAAAACATTTTAGTTGGAATCACCTACAGGCCACCAAATTCTATTCATGATGATTTTTTAGAGACTTTTCATGAGTTATTAGCACACCCCTACTTGGTAAATAAAACATGTTTTTTACTCGGTGATTTCAATGCTAATCTCTTTAAATATGATGATGATTCATTTGTACAAACGTTTATGGACGTACTTCTTACTGCGGGTTTTCTTCCATTAATAACCAAGCCAACTAGAATAACTGCTAATTCGGCTAGTCTTATTGATAACGTATTTACGAATGCTCGATGTACTCTTTCTTCTGGTATAATTCTTTCTGATTTGTCGGACCATTTTCCCATATTCTCACACTTTAAATTTAATAACAACCCCATATTGAACACAGACACTACTAATACCCAAAGTGATTTTTCTGAAGATAATGTGAATCTTTTCAAAGAAGAGTTAGGAAATGTGGACTGGTCCAAAATGTACAATACAAATAATGTCAATGATGCATTTTATGTTTTTTATGAATCTGGTGTCATCTAAAATGAATAGTTGTTTCCCTGTAAAACAAACGAAACGATCCAACTACAAAAAAATTCCAAGGTGCCCCAGGATCACTCCGGGTATTTTGCGCTCCATAAACAGAAAAAATAATCTTTATATAAAAGTAATTGAAAACAATGTGAAAAAAAATAAAAAAAGTATACCGATTACAAAAACCTACTTACAGGTATACTAAGAAGATCTAAAAAAGGGTATTTTTGTAAGCAGTTTGACTTATATAAATAAAAAGATGTAATGAATACCTGGAAAGTTATTAAGAATGTTTTACATGGTAACTCAAAAAAGTGTACCGTTTCAAAAATAAACGTAAATGGAGAAATAATTGAAAATCCACAAAATCTAGCAAATGCGTTTAATGAATATTTTGTCCCAAATCCCAAATCTTTCCAGTATCATTCCCGTCGCTTCTAAACAGTTTACAGATTTTCTCAATGATCCTAATCCAAATTCAATTTATATGACACCTACAGACGAAACGGAAGTTGCAGGCATAATACGTGAATTGAAGAATAAACAAAGTTCAGGGCATGATAATTTTAGTAACATATTGCTAAAAAAGAATTTGAATGAACTTGTGAAACCTCTGACTTATATTTGCAATTTATCTATCTCTACTGGAGTTGTTCCCTCAGCAATGAAATTAGCCCGAGTTATTCCCATTTTTAAAAAGGAGACAATATGGTTTTAGGAAATTACCGACCTATATCGCTTTTAACTTGTTTATCTAAAGTGTTGGAAAAATAATTTTTACACGTACATCTAAGTTCCTGGAAACACATGAATTATTATACCAGTTGCAGTTTGGGTTTCGTGCAAAACACAGCACTACTCAGGCGTTGTTGACCATGATTAATAAGATTGCTAGTGGGATTGATAATTATGAACATACTGTTGGGGTGTTCCTGGACTTCTCCAAGGCTTTCGATACAATTAATCATGATATACTTTTGTACAAACTCAGTTATTATGGAATTAGAGGAATAGCCTTGGAGTGGTTCAGGAACTACCTTCATAATAGGCAGCAGTATGTTTCTATTGCCAATGTCCTGTCCATTACGAAAGATGTAAGTTGTGGTGTCCCACAAGGTTCTATTTTGGGCCCGCTTCTTTTTCTTATTTATATCAACGATTTCTGTAAGTCTTCGGAGGTTTTATCTTTTATTCTTTTTGCAGACGACACAAATCTCTTCTTTTCTCATAAGGACCCACATTTTTTGCTTGCCACCCTCAACCAGGATTTAAAAAGGGTTTCAGAATGGATCAAAGCCAATAAATTATCTCTCAATCTGCAAAAGACGAACTACATGCTCTTCAGTAACATAATAGATGAACTTCCAGGCAATGTTGTTTTTGATTGTACCATTACTCAGAGAGTTTTGAATACTAAATTTCTGGGAATAACTATAGATGAAAAGCTTTTTTGGAAGGAACACGTAGATAATATTTGTAAAGTTATTTCAAGAAATATTGGAATTATAAACAAGGTCAAATTTTACTTTCCAACTCGTATATTATTAAACCTGTATTCAACGTTGATCCTCCCACACTTAAACTACGCAATTATAGCGTAGGGCAATTGTGCTGACTATCATTTAAATAGAATTTTATTACTTCATAAAAAAGCGCTGCCTGTTATATGTCGTTCTGATTTTCGAGCGCACACAGATGCACTCTTCCACACACATAGTATTCTAAAGATAACAGACTTATACAGTTATAATCTGGGAATATTTATGTATAATTTAAATAGAAATGAACTGCCAAATGTTTTTTATTCAATGTTTACAAAGAATGTCAATATTCATCATTATCCTACTCGGTCTGCTGGGCTTTTTCATCTACCGAAAACAAGAACTTTGCTCTCGAATAAATCATTTGTATTTTCAGGCTCAAAACTTTGGAACTCTCTTTCAGATACAGTCAGAGATAAACCCACATATTATAGTTTTAGTAGAGCGTTCAAAAAGAGCTTAATACAAAAACACATGTCTCCTACGGATCAAACTTCTAGGATATGGGTATACCTCTCACATCTCCCCTGTTACACACACACTCTCTCTCTTCTAATTTTCTGTAGTGTGCAGCTTTGTTTTGTCTTGTTTTGTCCTGTCATGTCTTGTTTATCTTGTCCTGTTATTAATTGTTTTGTCATGTCCTGTCCTATCTTATTATGTCAGTTTCCTGCCTATTGTGTCCCGTTTTGTAATTCTGTTCTTTTGTATATTTCGATTGTTTGGACACTTTAAAAGGGTTTATGAAAATATGTTATTATATTATATCTATTTTACTGTGATTATTAATACACTTTAAAATGATTTATGAAAATAATGTTCATATTATATTTATTCTTGGGAACCTACAAAAACAAGCTATGCTTTCCAGTAGGTTCCTGTTTCATTTCATAATTTTGTATTTACTTTGTCAACTATGTTCTTTATTGTGCAAACAATTGATATGAAATGGAATAAATTCGAATCAATCAATCAATCAATGATCGGTAAAAACTCCAAACATTTGCAGTCGCAAGGACTTTCGAAAAATCCACTCAAAGGCAATTCCTGTAATGTAGCCCATACATAGACTATCAAGTTTGAATGACGTAATGAATCACTGTCGTGCTCGCACATTTCATAAATGGCTGAACAAGCCTATTGAAATTGTTTTTGGTTATTTTCTCGAAAGCCCTTGCAATTGTGCTTGACTGCTCGAAAGAATCAGAAAAGTCATGCTAGTACTAAAAACAACACACTTTGCAGATTTCACTTCACCTCACATCTACCCCAAAAATCTAAATGTAAAGCATACCTTCAAATTGCCAGAAATTGGGATATACAAGTGTAGTTGCAAAGGAATTCAAGCAAACAAGCTTTGGACTGGTTGCATATAACTGATAATACCCTTTTCTAACGAAGCTCAGGATTAACAGTTTTTTTCTTTCTCACAGTGTAGTGATGGGCACTGCGCATGCGTGAAGGTGGTCATAAAGACTTTCGAGAAAAAAACACAATCAACCTCAATCACCGTTTAAAACGTGCAACATTACAATGACGTGTTACATGAACATGAACATAGAAACATGAGCTTTGAATTATATGGGAAATACATGAACAGGGTATTGAAATTGCTCTAGACCTTTTTTTATAGAAAGTGTGCGAATGTGCCGGAGCTTGATTGAGTCCATGCTATGTCATTTTGGTCATGGAAGTCTGAACGGACTGATGAGACATCCTGATATAAAGCAATTTCAAGAGAACCATAGATTTTTAATTTTAAGTCATCGTGTAAAGTACTTGATCATTTTGCCCTTTAAAATTTAATAGCCAATTTAATAGACCTTAAAAAAAAAATTCTGTCCGTCTGGTAGGAGCATATACATGTACTTTCAGCCCTAACAATTATTCACCTTTGTATACAAATCTCATAGCGATTGCTCACGCGGTCAGGACACTGACTCATGACATGCCCTGTTTTCTTGCACGATCTGCATACGATGTTGTTCCGACATGTCGACATGTGGTGGCCCTCCTCCAAACATCTCGAGCATGTACTCCTCGCATCGTTTGAGGGCTACCCGTCGTGGTAGACACGCGATCTGAAGACTTGTCCTATCACCAGGTGTCTGGGGAGGGGTTGGGAGGGGGTGTGATAAACAGCACACGGTCGCTTTTTTGACAGTTTTTTAGTTTCCCATTTACTCGTAATTTCTGAATATGGATACGCCCTTTCACGTCATCTTTCATTTCCAGTAGCCTCACCCTAATCATACAATCATCCACTGAGAGTGACACATCCTCGTGACCCTTGTTAGATTTTCATCTCTAGATTTGGTGAATGGGTTAATGTCGTAGATTGGAATGGTATTTCCACGCAATTCTAATCCTTGCGGGTTCAAATAAAATCTCCAAAGTGAACCAATTTGTTGAATTCGAACTATGGCGTCAATCTGAATGATCTTGGCAAGGGCAATGTATAGTTCCCCCCCCCCTTGATGAGTTTTGAGTCTGCCTTCCTGACATCGTTCATACGTAGGAACACGGGTTCGGGTCCCTTGGGTACGTACGCTGTTGGGTTGGGCGTGGCCCTTTCGCTGTCCATCGTAGTTATTCGATGTTTGGTGTTCAATATGAAAAACAGTATAAATTTCACAACTCACCATACAGTGTCCGGTTTCTATATTAGTTCTTTATTATGTAATAAATCACATGCAGTCTCATGAAAAACAGAAAATTACCCAATTTTTGAAAGCACAAGATTAGAGAAGACGAAAAACACGTCGTAACGTTGAAAAGCGCCTCCTCCTCTTATTATTATTATTATTATTATCATTATCATTATTGTTTTTAATGACATTATTATTGTTGTTGCTGTTTTTATTATAAATATTATAAGTATTTTCATAATCATCAATATTAACCTAAATATCATGTTCCCGACTATTTCTCTCCCTATGCCGTCTTCTTAGCCGAATATTACATAATCATCATGGTTCTGATTGCCGTGTCTACCGACATGTACATCGCAGTACTCAACATCTTCCACCGGGGCGAGAGCGGCAAGCGGGAGGTGCCCGAATGGCTTAGGAAGCTCGTGCTCTTTTACGCAGCCCGTATCATGTGTATGGGCTTTGTTTTATTATTTTTTTGAAGGAGATGATGTCGCAAAGGAAGCAACACGACATGGACCCCGATCGACTGGCCATGATGAAAAAACAGCGATTCGTTGATGAAAGGAAGGTGATAGTACGGTTCAGGAGGCGAATTCGGGGTTTGTATAAAGAAGAAAAAAGGCTGATTTTATTAATTCTAGCTCTACACAAATTATTTTGGAGGATGCATGCATTAGTTTTTGCTATGTCGCAATATCATTTAGGCATTATTGTAAGGGTTGTTCGAGAGGGAGATGTAGGGGTCTAAGTGGATTTCGTTTCGAAGGCTCGGAGAGGTTAACCATCCCTCCCCTCCCCCAAAAAAAAGGAGAAGAAGAAGAAGTAGTAGAAGTAGTAGTAGTAGTAGTATTAGTAGTAGAAGAAGATGAAGAAGGAGAAGAAAAAAAGAAGGAGAAGATCTGAAGAACAGGGGGTTATTATAGATCGTCAGGTGCCATTGGGAGTCAGGACATTAGGAAATTGACATATTTTTCTTTTATGCATTTGTGCCCTTCCCCACCTAAATCCGCCATTGCCGTTTCTCTCCGATTCCTAAAAGCAAACAAAACCAAGAACATTATTGTTATTTTAGTACCGCTCAGGAACTTCTGCCATTTATTCTTTTTATTTTTTTCCCTTCAGATATGGTGTTTCATACACACCTCCGGTCGCCAGTGACGTCACTGGTGGCAGTGGGCAGTCTAGCAAGCACGCCAAGAGTAGCTTCACCGGTGTTCACGACGATGACGACAATGACGATTAAATAATTGGGCCAAGTTCGAGGAAAAACTTTCCGAGACTGGCGACCACCGACTCTCACAGCTCGAGATCGGTGTGGACAACATCCTGAAGAACATGCGAATGATGAAGCGGAAGACCGACCGTCAGCAGAGGATCCAGCGAGAGTGGGCTCTCTTTGCCACCGTCATCGACAGCCTCCTCTACTGTATCTATGCCTGCTTCACGATTTCCATGTCGGCCGTCGTGCTACGAATCACACCCGCACAGCAGGAGGGCGGGCTATAGCAGTGATTACGACTAGAGGCGGAGAATGAACATGATAATTCGCTAGTACCCCCTCCCTCCCTCCCCATCCATAAAAAACCCTTTGTTTCCAACACTCAGATTTTGTTGTGCCTCTGTAGTTGTTTAAAGCGGCCCTCCGACAGATATTGTTCCGGGTACAATCACTCTGGCCCTTACATCGTAAAAGATAGGGTTAGGGAGGCATTTGGTTTCTAGGGTTAGGGTTTGATTTAGGTATTAGTATAGCATTTGCTCTAACATGTCCAAAGTTGATGTGTTAGGGTTCGATTTTTGTAGGATATTGACCGCTGAGCAATGTCACCGGAGCATGCTTATTACAACATAAAGACTGGCTACCACGTGGATTCGAAAAATAATCCTATCCAAACCAAAAACACAAGACCCAACCTCAATTATGCGCGCATCAGTTTGCATTGACAACCATTGGTCAGGAGCTCTCAGAGATTGCAGAGAGATTTTCGGCAGTCTTTAAACGGGTTGTCCTTGGTCGGCGGTTGGTCTCCGGAGCAGTTTTCTTGGTCTTCCAAGGGTAGGCAACAGTTCTCAAACTGATTGCCGACTGATCCCCAGTGCTTGCCAACTGTTACCGGGAGATATTGGTTGAGAAAAGGTCGGCAGCTGATCGACGAATGATAAACGATCAGCCGCCGATTAATCTCCAAGCGTTCGCCGAACACCTAGGAAGAAACTCTGATCATTATATTCTATATTTCTACTGAAAATAAATGAAATCACACTACATCTACATAATATGTTTGGTATTGTAATGAGTACTGAGTAAGAAATGTTATTTTATTATGCATGTTTGCACCAGTCATTATACCTCTCCGCCATTATAAAGTTTGCCGATCGTCTTACGACGACAGGCCAGTGATCTCCGACCAGTTGTTTCTTATCGCCCATCAATCACCGAACAACTGCCAACCATTCGCCAACATTTTCACGAGCAGTCGCAAATTTGTTTACGAAAATCTTTGATAATCGGACTATTTTCGTACGAAATTCGGCAACCGATCGGCAACTGCCCTACAAGCGATCGAAACTGATCGCTCTCAATAACTTCTTGCATATGGGTTGTCGATGTCTCGATGGTCGCAGCTGAAGAGCGAGGTACTTTAGCACACCACCTTAGGAAATGGGAAACCTTCATACATAGGGACGGCGAGTCGAACACACCTATTTTCGATTAGGAAAAAAATCCTGGAAGGGCTGCGATGCACTATTAATATCCATACATCTTTGTGTGTATGACTGTGTGTGTGCGTGTGTGTATGTATGTGTGAGCTTGGGTGTGTGAATGAGGGTGTTAATAGTATGTTTAATGGGGAGGGGATGGGATGGGAAAATAGACAACAACTTTTCTCAAGTATACTTTAATATTCTTGATCATAATTATATATGAAAATGTTTTTCTAAACAGGTTATACAAATGTACTTATGTTTTCATTTTATTATTGCAATTTATGTTTAATGCAAAGTATCAGTGAACAATGTATTCAGTTTTGTTAAGAATGATTTGTACAATATGTATTTGATTTTAGAAAAAAAAAAATATCTTTAAAAACATTAAAAAAAAAACATCTCTTTAATCTATCGACAACAAAAGGTAATAAAACAGAGTACTAAGCGTCATTAGTTAATTACTAATTTAGCGAGAGAGCAAAGCTTTTTTTGTAGAGGTAAATACCTGCCCTCACCCCCCTCCTCTCCCTCCCCACCCCATCGATTCGAAGCCTTGTGATCGAGGGTTTAGTAGTAGCTGTCTGTATCGAAGCGACAATGACCGCCTTTACTTTCATGAAGGCTGCTTGCAAAGGTGGGTAAGTACCGGGAGCTCTTGCAAGTTACGAACGGCACTCTCTCGGGGATCTGGTGGCAGTTTCACACCGGCGAGGACAAGCCAGGACGGGTGTGAACCACTAGACCTTGCCGTGATTGGTCACTGGATGTCGGGAGTTTCGTATCGTCAATTGCCCTCAATGCTGTCACGGTGGCATGGTTTTCTGTTAGGGTTTGCTCCCTTATGGCCCGGTCACACATAGACGACGCACGGCCGGCGCATTAAAAATCGGGAAAAGTCGTGAGCCCGACTTTTGTCAGGATTTGGGAGAAGCTAGCGAGCTGACACCGAATGCATATCGTGTTGCTAGTGCGCTGCGCGTATACAGGCCGTGTGCTCCGCGTATGGCTGGCGTTGGTCTAGCGCGCTCCGTGCATGCCTGGCGTCCTTTTGGCGTTTACATTCATGCGTCGAGCTCCGCGGACGTTTTTGAGCATGCTCAAAAAAATCCCGACGCACACTGCGAATGACGACGAATGCATAGCGTTCGTCCAGCGTTGGTCCAGCGCACTCGACAAACGAGTAACGAAGGATGACGCACACCTAACGCACGGTTCTTAGATTCTAAAGAGAACCTGAACCACAAGGCAGTGGTTACAACTATGCATGGCAATAGCAATTAACATTTATTAAAAGAACAAGGCGATTAAAATTACTCTTATTTTGCGTTAAGTTAAGAGTACTATTTAAGCACAACCAAATACTACTTTTTAAAGTACAGCTGTACTTTATTGATTATGTCTATTCAGTGCTGTGATAAAAACACTGATTATTATAATAATAGAGAAACAATGATTTTTTTTTCGAAATAAGTGCACAAATATTAAAGAGATTGAGGGCAGATCGAATTACCTTATGATATCAAATTACCTTACAATATCAAATTAATTTGATTAATAGATTGAGTAACTGATTGTAATATATTATGAGTCAATTGATTTGGTTGATCCAGTTCGATGGCACAAACACGACAATACTGGACAGAGAGGCTGTTCAGACCGGCAGAGATAGCTGTTGTTGTGCGTATGTGATGATGCTGCGTTGAACATGTGCTTCTCCGCGTCAATAGTCAAAACAAATACCCAGGAATACGCGAAGAAAAACAAATTTGAAAATTTAAATCCTATCAAAAGTGCAAAGTTTTTGAATGTTTTGCTATAAAATTGGGCCCATCGATGACGAAAAAGTCCAGATTTTCTCTAATTCTTATCGTGCGCTCTAACCCGAGTTACGCCTGAAATGTTGGGAGCCCACAGAAAACACGTCCCCTCCTCCCCCTCCCCTCATAGATACATTTATAGTATAGTTATATCGACTGCTACGAGAGGACTAGGTGTTTTTATACGCTCAAGGGATTCAACTATCCGCGAGCCAGTATAGAAACAGCTAGTCCTCGAGTATTAAAGCAGTCGATATGACTTTATATGCCGAATTAAAACAAAAATCTACCAAGAATTCTTACCTTAGCCTTTTAGTGAGTAAAATTTGTTAAAACATCACAGAAAATCTGAAACACTGTCTGTTAATCTTCGCTTATAATTTTCGAGTGAAAGTTTCAATCATTTGGGAATCGCAGACAAAGAGCACTTTATGGCGTCCGTGCTCGCACGTAGACAATTTTAACACGCAAACCAATGGGGATCGCAGTAAACCAATGGGAATCGCAGGATATGAGGGTAGAAACTTTTAACTAGGCCCTGTGGGCTATTGCTATGCCCTGTGAGTTGGGCATGGCTTGAAATCACGACTCCAATTTCGACCAATCAGATGGCTAGATTTCTAAAGTGAGGTATATAAAGTACAATATACTGTTTTCATGAATTTTAGAGCGACCGTCATAACCGAGCGAGAAAACGTATGTTAGGGATGTTGAAACTTTGCTTTTCAGAGCAAGAGAAAGGTAAGGGCCTATTGGTACTGGTTCCTCTAAGATTCACTGCTTCTAGTACAAATTCAAATTCAAATTCAAGTTTATTGATACTAATCCACAAGGTCGGATTATCATCAGACACGAACAACAATACATTAGGACAAAATACATACATTGGTACACAATACATACATTTATTTAGGTCAGAATGCACCCAAGATATCAGGTACATGGCGGGGTACATGGTCGTAAGTAAATTAAAGGTAATTTTCAAGTAATAGCCCTCATTTTCAAAGTATGTGGGTATTTAAAGCGAGAAAACAGAATGATTATTATTATGTTGTTGTTGTTTTTGTCTTAAAGGCGATCTACACTTTGGGTTTTCTACTGAGATGCAGGATTACCTTTAAAAAGTAGGAACAACAGAAAGTATGGATATTTAGTTTCTTATACCGAAATGTTCCGAGAATTGAAAGTATTTACAATAGAGGGCTACCAACCTTAAAATACAACCAGTACATTACTACGTATTGTGAAGTAATTTCTCTCTTTCTATATATACATTTGACTTATACTTAGTACACAGATACTACTTATGTCATAGTCACTACTTTAGAGTACAAATTGAAATTTCTCTTCCAAATTCATATTCTTAAATTACGGAACTATATTATAATACTGTCAAACAAATCAGTTCACTGGTTATTGAGAACTTGACAGTTCATAACGAAATGAAACTGAAATGAAAATGTTTCTACCTCACTAAAACAAAAAGGACATATACGATTATCAACGTCTATAAATGGCTTATGTCGTCCCATTTCTATCATAAGTCTATACTGTTACTTATCCGTATTTGTAAATAATTTAATACATGGGATTTATCTATATCTAACAATATATAATGTTCAAGTATATACCCTTTTTTAACATATCTGTAAGTTCATAGCTTCATGTACGTGTAAGGTTTTATCGTAGCGACCAAGTGAAAAACATTAGATATTTTTGAAACCTTATAATTTAGACAATTTTCAAGCTTATCGTTTTTCTGATAAGAGGGGCAAATATATTTTTCCATTGATATAGATGGAAATATCATCTTTCGGTACTAATTGTCGACATAGCTTTTGCAGTGTTAAGAAACACTGCGTCTATATGATATGCGTAGGAGCAGCCAAGCGAGATTTTCTTACATTTTTTATTTGGAAAGTGCTAAAAGTTTGCATTTTAGTGCTCTAGAAAGCTTATCATACATCGTTGTAGTGCAAGGAAATTACATGCAATTTTCTTCCCTTTCCCTTGCATGGGGGTATGATTACACACGCTATCCTCCATCCCTCCCGCTATCTACGCCCAATAACATAACGACATTAATTTATACTACAACTACTACAACTGCAACTCTCCCACAACTCCTAATGGTTACATGATAACAATTCAGGAGGATGTTTAAAAACGTCTTCTCGAAATGACGATTCACTGCGAGTAGAACTCCTCAAAATCGGTTTTAAATGATGATCAAAATTTACATTGCGCCATATATCTTTTCAAAAAAATTCAAAGGCGCAGGCTCCTGCACTAAAGTCAGTATGTTCACATCTGCTGAAATAGGTAAGTATTAAAGGACTGATTTAAAGTGTTATTTCCAGACTGTCGACTCCACAAAGGAAAGACTAACTTTCACAAACGAGAGCAATGGATGAGAATGCACGATCTCAATATCCCTTAAGATGCGTTATCGGTAACATCCGTTCAATAAATGCATCTCCTGACCCATCTCGTCGGTTGATCAATTTCCTCCAACCTCCATCTCAAAAGATGGCGGAAGGTTCGTTTCAGAAGCGGATGCCTCCAGCCATATATGATAGGGTTAATACTGCTGTTTGCACTGAGCACAAGGTATGCAAAGAGATGATAGATACCAGGCAAATCAGGAATGAAGATGCAAAATAAGTTGAGGACTACTGCGATTATGAAAGACAAGACGACAATGACCATGTTCTTCGCGACCTCGGACTCAAGTTTGAGCAACGGTACAGGTGCTTCGTACGGTTTTTGGCGTGGCGCAAGACGCCATTGGATTGGCATCTTTGTGGTTTCCTCCTGATCCTGTACGATTGTGCTTATAGCTTGGATACTCGAAACACTGACAGACATAATGGTGCAAGGGATTGGTTCTCTCGTTGTACTGCTACGATTTGCCATTCGTGTTGTCGCAGGAACGAAAATCTTATCTGGATTGGACGTGCAAGGCTCTTGAATGCGCAATGTCCTCCCCGTGGTGGATGAAAGCGTTGATGATTGATTGCTTGGGCCTGCTTTGCTGGAGTCATATTCTCTACGACTAAATCTGTCCTGTTGACCGAGAATGCTTTCTTGAAATAGCTGATTAGGTGGAGTAACCCTCCTGGAGTGCGATCGAACCACTTTTGCAATAAGAAGATAAAAGATAAGTGTCACAACTACGCACATGAGTAGGAATGAGCCAGCCACCATATCTAGTGAGGGCCCATATGCGATATTGCAAAAGAAACCGCTGAGACCCGTTCTGGCATTTCCGGTTACCACGAATGCCGAAGTGGTTATGAGAGGAAAGAGGACTCCAAAGGAAGCCATCACCGTGGACTTGCAACGCGAGAACATCCTCTTTTTGACGGTCAGGGGCTGGGTGAGGCAGATGTAGCGGTTAAAAGCAATGAGGGCCAACGTGTAGGCACTTGCTCCTAGCGTAACGTATCCCATCACTCCTGCAACGCCGCATGCCAGGTGGAAGAACTCCGAGTTAGCACCTAAGAGAGCGGCAATCTGTATAGGCAGGAGGAGGCAGGTTAGGAGATCCGTTATGGCTAGGAACCCCAAAATCGGTTGCTGTAGGATAGTAGCCTCCGTGAGGTCGAGATGGCAACGAGGACCAAGGTATTACCGTACACACCCACACAAGAGATGAGACCACAAAGGACAACCGCTACCAGTTTATACGTAAATTCTGCGCTGGGATTGGGCGGCAGTTCGGTCGTCAGGTCGAAATCAGTCGACATACTGCAATGGGCACGGGATACACGTATCTGTAGTAGAACATGATTGAAATTGATAAAAACATAGTGATGATAATTATACAGGAATCTAAACTCAGATAATCGTTCTTTGCGGCAACGAAAGCTAACCCCTTTGAAAATAATTGATTATTCAAACTCACCTTCCCCCATACATGTATTATGAATCACTTGTTTGAGTCTCCTTTATTGGCATAACTGTACTGTCGATGAAGCGACACGGTGATTGAATTAGTAGATAATTTAAAGGTAAATTCCACCCCGTCCCTCCCGAGTAAGGATTTTGGTATCACAGACACCTGAAACCGAATTTTGCTTTTTTATTTTTATGTCAGGTGGCAAAGAAAAAGATCAAACGGTAAAATGTACGGCTTATTTAAAGTATTCTATAAAAATACATTAATCTACATGTGCCAATCTATACCCAGGAGAGAAATGGGGACCTGGTAGCATGACGAAAGCCTTGGTGACAGAAACTGCCATATGCCCTCTCGGTGAATATAATGGTAGGAATACTCCCCAGGGAGTGGAAATGGTGTACATTGTTCGCGTGAATGAATCCGATGACCGGGGTTAATAATATTATCCAGAACGCGCTTAGAGACGGTATTCCGTATTAAGAGCTTTATAAATCCAGATTATTATGATTATTTTTATTATTATTATTTATTATTATCATCATCATCATCATGTTTGCGGCAATTATAAAATAACATTGAAAAAACAAAGTTGTTTATGATGACCTCGTTACCATTATCACCACTATGCAATGGATGGAAGTCAGAATTATGTTTTTGAATTTTTGAATTTATTTTTTGGACATGCTTGAATGTACACAAAAAACAAACAATATAACAAAATGGAGGATATTACATCCGGAAACAATAATATAAACATTACAATAGTTTAGTTACATTATTGACGACTAAACAAACTTTGACAGTTTGAACATTATTGAAAGTAAGACTATTTCTTTGGACATGTGATAATAAGGGGTTATCGAAAAGCGTGGCTTTTAATGGTAATTAGCCCCTCTTAATAATGAAGTTCGTCTTAATATAATTTGTTTGAATATTCATTTTTAATCATCAATAAAGTTTGAAGCTGTGTTTTGTCCCAAGTGTTAACAAGATACATGACGAGCATAGAGCACACAGGGCACAATGTAAAATGGAGAAAAAAAATGTAAAAGACACGGTGAATAACATTGAAAGATTGATGTGCCCCACAATAGGAGAGAAAAGCAAGTGGTAGTTAGAAAAAGATAAACAAGAATTTTGAGAGTTACGATATCACGGAGTAGAGCTTCTAGATGGTGAAATATTAGTAGGGGTTTAAGCAGTTTGGAGCCGGATATTGATAGATAGAACGACGATTTATGTATACGATTTTTTTTTCTTCTCATTTAGCAGAGACAATTTTAGGTGTTTTTTTAATGTGTGAGCTTTATTATGAAGTTTAAGGGTTTGATTAATATCATTCCAATAATTAGGTCCAGTATAGGTAATGTTTTGTGGGCAAATGCTATTCCTGTACAGGGAAAATAAAATAGATTTTTCAGTGCTTGTCTTGTAGGATAAGTGTATATTTCTACAGCTAACAGATAAGGGGGTTTAAGAAATAACGGACCTGTATGTGAGCGGAAATTAATGCTTTCTAATATTCTTAGAACTCGTTTTTGCAGTAGTAATATTCTGTTTGATTTTGTTGGTTTTGAGTTACCCCAAGTAAGTTTGTGAGTGTGTTGTGTGAATGTATATTGTGTGCAGTGGCGGATCCAGGGGCCGGGGCCCGGGCCCTCCCTAGAAAAAAACATGTAAAAACACCCTTTTTGGGGAAAAATTGTGCTCACTACCCCCACTGAGCGGCAAATCGGCCGGCACGGTTTTCGAATTTTCGCACGAAGTGGGCCCCTTTTTCGGCCCCCTCCCTTGCCGCCGGCTTGATCCGCCTCTGATTGTGTGTGTGTATGTTTGTGTGTGCCCACGTGCGTGTGTGTGTGTGTGTGTGTGTAGCGAATGGTGGATGTGCACGTAGCTCTGTGTTGTATGGTGGATTGGAAACAAATGTAGCCTTTTCAATAAAAGAAACAAAGAATACGAAATAGAATACGAAATATGCAAAAATGAATTACAATGTGACCAAAATTTGAGATATCAATTAATAATTAATAATTAATAATATTACAATTGCCTACTTCATGTTGAAATCAATTATGTATATATTTTGATATAAGAATTTTTTCAGAGATGCTTTAAAAGAATAGAGAGATGAACAATGCATGCCTTATTGAATTTGGTAAGGAGTTCCAAACATCTGGTCCATGATGTCTTACTGACTTATGGGCTAAAATTATTTTAGGATTTTAAAAGTGATAATTTTTTGAGCAACGGTTAGGATATGTGTGAATGTTTGAGTTTGTAGTTCATTATGAGAATATTTATACATGAAAATGCTTGTCTGAAAACTGTGAATATCTTGTATTTTTAATGTTTTTAAATGATGAAATAAAGGTTTCGTGTGAGATTGTAATCATGCGAATCGCTCTCTTTTGAAGCAAAAATAAGGAAATAATTCTTGTTATAATACAGTTGCCCCATACAATATTACAATATAACACATGTGATAAAATTAGAGAATTGTATAATATAATCATAGACCTTTCAGAAAGTATTAAAAAAAAACTTATGCAGCATTCCTATATTCCTTGATATTGATGTATGTATATTACGTATATGCTCATCAAAAGTTAGATGAGAGTCAATAGTGACTCCTAAAAAGTTTACAGATTGTTTTTTCAATGAGAGGCAAGCCGTTAATCTCAACATGACAATTCCTCATATCATGTACGTTAGTCTTTTTAAAATGAATGAAATTTGTTTTAGTTAAATTTAATGATGGTTTATTAGATTTAAACCACTTAGAAATTTTCATTAATTCACAATTTAACCGCGTTATGAGCGTATCAAAGTTTTTTATGGGAGTAAGAAATACTCGTATCATCAGCAAAGATAATAACAAATTAAGAGTGAAGAGGATTCAATAATATCATTTATAATACATGTATAATCATTTGTTGGAGTAAGAAATAAGGAATTTTCACGTGGGAAATTCAAGGACTTGTTGTAGTCCGTGTCACCTCATTCAATATTAGCTGCTAAATTAGGGCCTACATCTATATAATACTCATTAAAAGCTTTTAAAATTTTAATTGGATCTGATTTTTGTTGTTCATTAATTAAGAAACATTTATTACATTCTGTAATTTTCTTGCCTAAGAGTTCCTTTACAGTTTTCCATAATAAAGTATTGTTAGTTGGATTACTTTCTATGTTGTTAGAGTACTATAACTTCTTGTACAATCGTATAAGAGATGCAAAATGATTCCTGTACGTTTTATACTTATTAAGCTTAATGTTACATTGACTTGTAAGGGCTTCCTTAGACAACTTACTACGAGCGACTATGGAACTCATAATACCCTTAGTAATCCAAGGTCGTTGGGCCTTTTTAACTTGTTTTTATTTTTACAAAGGGTATATTCTTATGAAAAAATATAATACAATTTTTGAAAATTTGTCATATGCCACATTTACGTCAGATACACTTAAAACATCGACCCATTCTTCTTGGGCTAGATCAAAGTTTAATGATTCAACGTTTGTTTTGTTTGTTCTATACATTGCAAAAGTATTTTTATTCATTTTTTTTCATATGGAAACGTTGTATCATCCGCTCAATCTGACTTGCGTGCATAGACCAAATAAGCATTTTTCCATGAAAAAGTGAAGTTTTCTAAAATGTGCGTTTCTTTCCAGGATTGGGGTGCCCGGGCGTCACTCGGGTAACATTTCAAAAAGTCTAATGTAAAAAGACAATATGCAATTTTTCTGTACTTTTGTCGGAAAAATATATTTATCCAGCACAATTTCGTCTCTTTTTGCGTTGGAGAAGGGCAAAAAGTGAGTTTCAATCACACTTTGGCCGCTCTCGCAAGCTCTCACTCGTTCCTTGTAGGCTAGGAATATTGTGTTTTGAGGTCAAACAAATTGCAATAAAATATTTTTCACTGCAATGCATTTTAGTAAGGTCCCCAAAATGACATACTAAAAGTCCAAAAAAATCCAAGTAGTGGAAGTGTCCCTAATTTGCATAAATCCAATATGGCCGCTATTTCGAGGATTTTCACATAGATTTTGTCATATTTTTCAACTTGTATATGCTGTTGTGGCACTAAAGGAGTAGGAAAAGTGATCTGCTGTACATTTTGTATCAACTAAAATACCCATATACTACAGGTACATCACACACCTGAAATAAATCTCTCGCACATCCACACCCACACAATCCAACATGTAATTTATGCACAATTTATTACCTTTGCAGATGATGTTCTTTCATTATGCACTAGACAAATATCATGTCATTCTATATTGAAAAAAACTAAAACAAAAATATTCAGAAAAACTGACCCTTATGAGTATCCGTACAAACACAAGAGCTGTTGGTAGGGCTATGTAGGGGTACAGCCTGTAGTCTGAACCTTACATTATCCGTGTAGTGGACTAATTGTGTCTTATTTACATAAATCCAAGATGGCCGCCAAATCTAGGGCTTTTTCCAAGATTTTGTCAAAATATTCACCATACATACCTTTTAGCATACTTTTAGTGTACTTTGAAAGTCTAAAATGTTATTTCCAAGAATTATTTTGTTTGCAAAAGGTTTCATATGCCTGGTTGAGTGTTTTAATTTGCTTAAATTCAAAATGGATGCTAAATTAAACATTTTTGTAGAGAATTTATTATAATTACATTTCTTGTCCTATGTTACATTCAGAATAATTGCGACAACACTTATTCATGTTGTAAAAATATTTTGATATTTCAAATGTATCATAATTAGGTTCTTTAATTTGCATACATACACATACATTTTTTTTTAAGTGGGTTAATTTGCATAATTTTGTGTTGATTCTCACCTTACAGTGCATTTCAGAGTACCTATAATATGTCTATGTTGGTTTACAATCCCAGTGCAGTTGTTATTACAGGATGCAGATCATGAGGCCTACAGTTTAGTATACATATTTTAAGTTGATTAGAGTTGGTAGTCTCCAACAAACATACGTGGCATGCTGATCAGTAGTATCATCAAGTTCTAGGTAGGCCTATAATGGTGGTGAGTTGCTGCAACTAGTGCCACGACAATCAGTGCAGGCTGTTGAACATTGGAGGTCATACTTCCGGCACGTGCATTTCTTGGCTGCACAGTCTTTCTTGCATCCACATCTGATGACCTTAAGGAGTGATGCGGGTGCTGGTGTTATATCAGTTTTTATTGGAAGATACTTCCCATCCATGACCTGCCAACTCAGTTTCCCGATGTCAGGCTGTCTGCCATTCCTTTCGATTCTAATATCTGATAGTACACACGCAGACTGTGAAACTTTCCTGATGCTGAAGTTGGTTGCAAAGTCTTTGCTTCTAAGGCAGACAAGATTGGTGATACCTTTACGCAATCTTCTATTGAGTCACCACCATACAGGCAGTCAGGCATACAAGTGCCTTCTCTCCAACTGGAATAATGGTCTCCTTCAGGTCTGATGCCGGCTGACTAAATACCATGGCAAGCTCACAAAAGTCGCAGCCCAGAAGCACATGGCAAAGAGAAAGTAGTTACACACACTACTTCCTAGAGTTTCCTTCAGCTGTTTGATATTCCATGTTCGGTTCTTCTTGGAGTTTGCCTTGGGCTCAGGTGCAAAAAAGTCCTTTGCATTCAGATCAGCGTAGAAGATCAGCAAGATTAGAAGGTTTGTGTCATCACCGACAAGAACTGTGGCTTTAAACTTCTGCTGCATCACAATTAATTCCAGGAATCTGCTCTTCCTCAATTGCTACATCACAATGAAGATCAGGAAGATGCTGTCCGTTGGTAGTTGTTCGAGAGGGGACTTAAGTGGGCTGCTCCCCGAAATTAGCTACTCCACATGGAACACCTGGGTGCTGAACAACCTCTGGAAATTCCTATAGTGATCACTATAGGATCTTCCGGAGGTTGTTTGTATACTCGTTGGCGGTTGTACATTATACAAGTCTGCTATCAGCATGGTATTTAGAGCAGCATCAACGAGTAAATGGCCCAGCACATATGCAGCTCTAGAAATCGCCTTTCCACCCAGCATATATGGCATACACTACTTCAAAAAGTTACTGGAGTCCTGAGCCCGTCATCAAATGCCCTGCAGAATGATCTGCTTCAAGTCACTGTTACTTGGCTGGCTCATGATTATTGTCGGTGCCTTCCACCATAGCAGCTGATCAAAAGTCAAAACAGGTGTATAGTATTATACTGTTTAGCATGGGCACAAACAAAACGCAGAGTGTAGTAAACACAGGATGGATCACTGTCAATCATGGGGAGAAACAAAAAAAGATGACTGATCAGGGTACTTGCCGTTGTTTTTATTATCTGTATCGTTCAGGACCTATGAAGTAGTAAAGATGTCTTCAACAACACATCAAGGTCAAATGTTGGATCTTCTGGTCCCCGATTCACAATCGGCTGGTAAACCAGAGGTTGTACAGTAATTGTAGATGCCTTGAAGTATTCAATGTCGATACGTCCAACAGCAGCAAAGTCCTCAGCGGATACCGTTTATCTAGGTACAGGCTTACAGTACTTTATCCATGGGGTTTTGTAGCAATGTTCCCATCTGTGGAAAGTTACTGATCCATCAGGAGTGTCGATATTATGGTCGACATCGTCTGCAATATACTGAATGCACTATTGAGAAATTGCCGCACTTCTTTCATATTTCTTAACCACCGGATAAGAGCATTAGAAGCATTGCGCATGCACTGTGTCGATCAAAAAGCGAGATGAGAATTGATGATGCATTTGTAATCCAAGTCCAAGCTGAAGAGGAGCAAGGAGAACCCTTGGATGTATTGCGTGCATTATGGCTTGCCCAATAGATGCCAGCATCACAATCTACCTTTGGCCAAAAATGTTCCTCAATAGCAGTTGCAGGAATCTGTGAGAAATGCAAGTACAGCAGTGATAGACGACATTTCAGCAGGAGTTGGGTAAACGCGTCACTTGCAATTTTCTTTAATAACTCGACGTCATTCTTAATACGGTGAGGCAGCAGTGTTTATGATCCTCGTTTCTCCTGCTTTGGTGTGTTGTTCTTTGACTGCTTGTGGAATTCATACAGAATAGCACTAACTGTGCTACGAAATGTAACTACACCATGCTTTCCGTTCAGTTCAGTTATACAATCCTCTCACCGAAGTGCCCCTGTATTTTCTTTTTCATGTATACCCCACTGCATGTAGGCATCATGATCTGTATCCAGAAAATACTCTTGCATCTTAGAACAAAATCAACTACTGTTGTTTGTTCCTCATCATTTTCCTCTAGGAACTTAACTGCTTTTAAGAATGCTGTCAATTTCACCTCATCTTTAGGTCGGACAGTTTTAGCCTTTTTGGAAGTGCTTGTGCTCACAGTGTATACCATTGGTATTTGTTTTTTAGTTTTAAAGTTCACCATGCATTGTTTATGGTATACTGCATCAACTGCGGGAAGATCGTTGACAGATGTAAGTCTTCCAGACACATTTTTGGACCAAGTATCATTTCTTTTTATGCATATCCCTACTACAACTACAGTAATAGCACAACCAGTACCACATCAACAACTAAATCCCCCTTCCTATTGATGTAGCTAGGCTCATGTGTAGGCTTGCCTTTTGTAGCACTGCATAGATCGGCGATCAAGAAAGGTGTACATTCTGTGGCGTCATAAATTACAGGCTTAATTTGACCTCTGAATGACTTTAGATGAAGTGGGGTGTAGTGACAAACTTTGATTAGTTATTGTGCCTTAGTGGGTTCTGATATCATAATTAAAAAAATGTATTGTATTCTGCACATTATGAGCTTTCCATCGATATTATAATGAAACTATTATTGGGTGTTCTACTTTAAAGTTTTACAATGAATGACTATGAATTAGGCATCATGGATATCACACAATAAAAGCTTACAGGTCTAACTTAGTTGAATATTTGACAAAAATAGTGACTAGCTAGAGAGCACAATACCGCAGTAATATGGATACTTGTACTGTGATGAACCATTAGCATACAATGTTTGCTTCTGTTTGTCACCTCTCTAAAATTAAGTAAACTGTTGCACTGAGAACAACTTCTAATTCCAATCACCATGAGGATAATGTAAGGTACAGGCTGTACCCCTACAAAGCCCTACCAACAGCTCTTGTGTTTGAACGGATACTCGTAAGGGCCAGTTTTTCTGAATATTTTTGTTTTAGTTATTTCAATATAATTAAAATGACATGATATTTGTCTAGCGCATAATGAAATAAAATCATCTGCTAAGGTGATAAATTGAGCATAAATCACATGTTGGATTGTGTGGGTGTGGGTGTGCGGAGATTTGTTTCAGGTGTGTGATGTACCTGTAGTATATGGGTATTTTAGTTGATACAAAATGTACAGCAGCTCACTTTTCCTACTCCTTTAGTGCCACAACAGCCTATACAAGTTGAAAAATATGACAAAATCTATGTGAAAATCCTCGAAATAGCGGCCATATTGGATTTATGCAAATTAGGCACACTTCCACTACTTGGATTTTTTGGGACTTTTAGTATGTCATTTTGGGGACCTTACTAAAATGCATTGCAGTGGCAAAGATTTTATTGCAATTTGTTTGACGTTTACCTAAAAAATGTAATATCTTTCCTAGCCTATTGTGGTCAAGCGTCTTTGGGGCAAGCGGCTAATGAATATACTAATCGTTAGCTTTCTTCTAGTATTAAATTTGTTTTGATTGGATGTATATTTTTGTTGGAATTTACTCATTCACATAATTCAACTACCTTCCCGATGAAGCCAGTGGCCCGTGACCACAGAACTGTAAATATACGTAGAAGGCTCATAGTGGTTCGAAAATGTAGCCAGCGCTCGTACGTGATAAGGTGATATCCGCCATCTTTGTTAGTCCTCTTTTGTGTTCGCCGCTTTTTTCACAATGACAGGCCAGACTGGAATTCTTCAAATTTGTGAGCTGAAAAGATCGAGGACTAAGCAAAATGGCGGCGTGTGCACTCGAGCGTATTTCGATCCATCACGTTCAACGGCAACACGTCGATCTGTGCATTGTGAATCGGGATGAGCGCTCTACGTATTTTCCAGTTCTGTGCCCGTGACCCCTGCACTCAACGCTGTGTGTTGTGGTCAACTTCTTTTATGAGACAAATCCAAGCAAACGTTTTCATATGAACAAAGTGAACTTTAGAAATAATAAATATCGGTAACTGGTAACAATTATTACGAGCTACATTCAACAAAATATTGTCAATGAGAGTTTGAGAAATACATGAAATTCTTGTCGTTTTATCAATATGTGAGTTCAATGCGTAAGATTGCAGTGTACTACTAATTTTCAAAATGTGGTTATCATGAGAATTCAATAGATTAATGTTAAAATCGCCCTTTATATAAACTTCTTTATTTTCTCGGGAAACATTATCAAGACATCTATCAAAATTATCCAAGAAATATCTACATTATGATAAGGGGTTTATACATTATGCCAACTTTTATGATTTTGGTTTTATCATTCAATATTTCAATGAATAAATCTTCAGCGCCTTCCGGCAGTGTGTAAGTCGGACCTAACTTTAATTTTTAAATGATTATGTACGTATAGCCCTACTCCTCTACCATGGACACGATCAGAACGAAACATATGACAGTTTGGTATTAATTTAATAGAGGTGGAGAATTCGGTATGGAGCCAAGTTTTAGTTAATCCTATAGAAAATTGAAAGTTATTTCGTTGCAAAATTTTTTTTTGTACGGACTCAAAATTCTTATTTAAACATGAAATAGGCTGAAGTCAGGATTAGCTTGAAGGCGCATGGAGTTTGAGTCGTCGTACATTTGATCGCTATTATTCGATGAATTAAATCTAGAATTAAATTCTTCTACTGTATATAAATTTAATGGTCCTGGTAAAAACAATTCTTTCTATTATTTTGGAAAATGATTTTAGTAGAGATATGTTATTAGCCAAATCAAGCTAAAAAAATCCCAGTATTGATAATCATTGTGAACTGCATGAACAGCCAACGTGAGCTTTTGGCTTGCACATAAAATCCAATAATTGTCAGTAAAAGTCATATATTAAATAAATAGAAAGATGCATATCTAAATCGCGATTTAATCGGGTTTGATGCGAGGATCTTTGTTGCGGGTGCCTCGTTTCAGGTTTGTTCTTTCGCCTGCTGCGGGTGATTGTGTTTCGGTGGTGGGGGTGCGAATGGTGTACGTTCGTTGTTGCTAGGTGAGACAAACAATATAAGGCTTGTCCTGCCTGGCGGCACGTAGTGTGCGCGGTTTGCGTTCTGGCTGTCGGGATGCAGTTATTCGTGGCGGGTGGGAGGGATGGTTTGTGGCGGGGCGCTCGGCTGGGGTTCGTGCATTGGATTCGGTTGCGTTGGAAGGGTGGCATATTGTATTGTCCATGTTTGTGCAGGCACTGGCATTTATCACCTACACGTATCATCAGAACGGCTAACTAACGCGTGGGAAACATTTTATTTATTTCATTGAGTGCATTCGTATGTTCTTTATGCCAACAAGGTTCTGGCTCGTACATACCAGCTGTTCGTACTCTGACTTTTGCCAATGCCTCTCATTATTTGTTTAGTCAAATCAGGGGCGGATCCAGCCGGTGGCAGGAGGGGGCCAATTCGTAATTTTTTTTTTGGTGCTATTTTGAACCCCCGTAAATGATGTTTTCTTGGCATCTACTAACACAATGGAGACCATAAAAGCAGTGCATGATAACGTCTTTTTTAAATGAAGTAACAGTTTAAACAGTTTGACCCCGTGACGATGCGGATCATCGTCTTCGAGCCGCGTAGCGGCGAGGCGATTTTTTTTTTTTTTTTTTTGGGGCTATTTTGAACCCCGTCAGTGATGTTTTCCTGGCATCTATACTAACACAATGGTGACCATAATAAGCAATGCATGATTACGTCTTTTTTAAAGCAAGTAACAGTTTAAACAGTTTGATCGTCCATGAGCCGCGTATAGCGGCGAGGCGATTTTTTTTTGGGGGCTATTTTGAACCCCCGTAAGGAGGCCATAGAAAGCAGTGCATGATTACGTCTTTATAAACAGTTATATCTAGAGTTATCATGTGTTTGGTTAAGTTACCAGATGAGTTGAATATCTTCTCACAATATTTGCACTTGAAAGGTTTCTTTCCAGTGTGCGTTCTTTCTTCTTTTTTTTGGCGGCCCAAGGGGTTCAAGTTCAACCCCCTAAAACCTCCCGTAGATCCGCGCCTGAGCGGGGAGTTAGAGCACTATTGGCCAGGGGGCCGTCGAGCCCCCCGTGGATCCGCGCCTGAGTCTAATCACGAGTGCAAATTAAACCTTTCCTTTGGTTAATTTTAGCATCTTTGGGGGGAAAGTTTTACATATTTCGTTACATGAGGTTATTTAAAAAACATAAATAATATTGCATGTTTAAAGTACGCATTAGATTGCGCTTTATTTCTATACTTTTTCTTTTAAATTGTAATCTATATGTTCACAATTCACGATAATAAAGTTACTTTATTTAAAGACTACCAACAAATAACTCGATATACTTGCATAATTAATCTGAATAGCTATATTTATGTCCCATGGGCTACAAACACTGTGATTTTGAGACCTGCAAGTGATTATGATTATGTTGCCCTTTTTACCTTCACTTATGATTTCTTACAAAACGTTTATTTTCAGCACTAGCACAACCATGTACACAGGAACGTACACATATTCACAACATTACATGCACAGACACTATCACACATGAACACAAACTCACACAGCGCGCTCTCTATGGCTTTTCTTGTATATTTTAGATATTCCAAAATTCTGAATGATTTTTCCTAACGCAAATTTTGACCAAGGTTTGAGAAATGTTGAAAGTAAGTATTATACAGTAGAAGAATTTAATTCTAGTTTTAATTCATCTAATAATAGCGATCAAATGAACGATGACTCGAAATCCACGCATCTTCAAGCTAATCCTGACTTCAGCCTATTTCATGTTAATACTAGAAGTTTGAATAAGAATTTTGAGTCCGTACAAGAACTTTTTACAACTAAATAACTTCCAATTTTCCATAATAGGCTTATCTGAAACTTGGCTCCATAAAAATTCCCCACCTCTTTTTAATATACCAAACTATCACATGTTTCGTTCTGATCGTGACCATGGTAGAGGAGGCGGAGTAGCGCTATACATACATAATCGAAGGTGCTGAAGATTTATTTATTGAAATATTAAATGATAACACCAAAAACATAATAGTTGGCATAATGTATAGACCCCCTAATTTTGATAGATGTCTTGATAATGTTTCCCGAGAAATAAAGAAGTTTATATAATGGGCGATTTTAACATTAATCTTTTAAATTCTGATGTTAACCACATTGAGAAATTTAGTTGTACACTGCAATATTACGCATTGAACTCACATATTGATAAACCAACAAGAATTTCATGTATTTCTCAAACTCTCATTGATAACATTTTTTCGAATGTGGCTCATAATAATTTTATAAATGGTCTGTTGTATTGCGATATTTCGGATCATTTACCAATATTTATTATTTCTAAAGTTCAATTTGTTCAAAAAATTACTAAAATAATTGTGCAATGTATAGAAAACAAACAAAACAAAATATTGAATCATTAAACTTTGATTTAGACCAAGAAGAATGGGTCGATGTATTATGTGTGACTGACGTAAATTTATCATATGAAAAATGTCTAGAAATTGTATTATATTATTATCATAATAATATATCCCTTGTCAAAATAAAAAAGGTAAAAAGGCCAAACAAGCATGGATTACAAAGGGTATTTTTCGTTCCATAGTCGCTCGTAATAAGTTGTATAAGAAAGTCTTTACAAGTCAATGTAACGACAAGTTTAAGAAGTATAAAACGTATAGGAATCATCTTAAATCTCTTATACGATTGTCCAAGAAGTTATATTATTCTAACAACATAGAAAGTAATCCAACTAACAATAATTTATTATGGAAAACTGTAAAGGAACTCTTAGGCAAGAAAAATACAGAAAGTAATAAATGTTTCTTAGTTAATGAACAACAAATAACAGATCCAATTAAAATTTTAAAAGCTTTTAATGAGTATTATATAGATGTAGGTCCTAATTTAGCAGCTAATATTGAATGAGGTGACACGGACTACAACAAGTCCTTGAATTTCCCACGTGAAAATTCCTTATTTCTTACTCCAACAAATGATTATAAAGTTATTATGTTGTTCAACACCTAAATTCTACAAAATTTAGTGGCCATGATAGTATAAGTGTTCACTTATTGAAACAAATAATCTTTAATATCGTAACCCCCCTGAAATATATATTTAATCTATCAATTTCAACGGGTGTATGCCCAAATTTGCTTAAAATCGCTAAAGTGATTCCTATTTATAAAAAGGACGATTCCTCATTAATAACTGATTATAGGCCAATATCATTATTACCAAGTATCTCTAAAATTCTCTAAAAAATAATATATAAAAGACTTAACATTTTCTTACAAAAAAATAATTCATTGATTCCTAACCAGTTCGGATTTAGAACTATGCAATGTTGCATATGTATGATAAAATAATTGAGGCTTTTGCGGACAGTGAACATTTTATTGGAGTATTTATGGACTTGTCAAAAGCTTTTGATACGATTGATCATAACATACTAATACATATATTACAATACAATGGCGTAAGAGGTCAAGCTCTTTCATGGTTTACTAATTATTTACAAGAAAGACAGCAATACGTATCTTTCCAAAGTCATGAATTATCAAAATTAACTATTAAATGTGGAGTACCGCAAGGATCTATATTGGGTCCATTGTTATTGATTATTTATATAAATTATATTATTGAAACCTCTTCACTCTTAAATTTTATCATCTTTGCTGATGATACGAGAATTTCTTATTCCCATAAAAACTTGGATACGCTCATAATGCGGTTAAACTGTGAATTAATGAAAATTTCTAAGTGGTTTAAATCTAATAAATTGTCATTAAATCTGAGTAAAACAAATTTCATTTAGTTTAAAAAGACTAACGTACATGATATAAGAAATTGTAATATTGAGATTGATGGCTTGCCTCTCATTGAAAAAACAATCTGTAAATTTTTAGGAGTCACTATTGACTCTCATCTAAATTTTAATGAGCATATACGTAATATACATACATCAGTAACGAGGAATATTGGAATACTGTATAAGTTTTTTTTTTTAAATTTCTGAAAGATCTATGATTATATTATACAATTCTCTAATTTTATCACATGTGATATATTATAATATTGTATGGGGCAACTGTATTATAACAAGAATTATTTCCTTATTTTTTGCTTCAAAAGAGAGCGATTCGCATGATCACTAACTCAAATTATATATCACACACGGAACCTTTATTTCATCGTTTAAAAACATTAAAAATACAAGATATTCACATTTTTCAGACAAGCATTTTTATGTATAAATATTCTCATAATCGACTACCATCCCTATTTCACAACATTTACAGTTTAAACTCAAACATTCACACATATCCCACCCGTTGTTCAACAAATTAACACTTAGAAAATCCCAAAATACTTTTAACCCAAAAGTCAGTAAGACATCATGGACCAGATGTTTGGAACTCCTTACCAAATTCAATAAGGCATTGTTCATCTTTCTATTCTTTTAAAGCATCTTTAAAAAACCCTCTTATATCGAAGTATCTACATAAGTGATTTCATCATGCAGTAGGCAATTATCATTGACATCTCAAATTTTGGTCACATTGCAACTCATTTTTTGCAAATTTTGTTTTACATTTCGTATTCTTGGATATATTTATTGAAAGGCTACATCTGTTTCAAATCCACCATACAACATAGAGCTACATGCACACGTTACACACACATACAAACACGCACGCACACACACACACACACGCACGCACACAATATACACTTACACAGCACACTCACAAACTCACACACATATGTTTTAACACTTTTTAATTTTAAGTTTTACCTTAAGATTTTTTTAAAGTTTTTTTTTTAGGCCGCCATCCTAGTCAAGTATCGCTTATCATTGCGGTCTCCTGCACTTTTTCAACAGATAGTTCAGATAATACTTCAAATTTATGATCGAGCGTTCGTTCGTACGAAGAATATTAAGGAGTACATCATCTAAATAGGAAGATCCTTATAAATAAGGATGAGACAATCAGTTGGCTAAAGCCAACTGATTGTCTCATCATCGAGCTCTCGACGTCCAGAAGCACCGTGAGGGGATTTGTAGATAGGACAAGCATCGATGACATGATCCATAGTTTGGATCTCTCCACAGGCACTGCAACACCTGTCACACCTTTATGATAATATGTTATGGAAATATTAAGTTTCGTTATTATATGTACATATTTAAAAAAAAAAAAATTGACATGAAGTAATTATTGTTTGTATATGTTGTATTATATCTTACATTTATATGTTCTTTGTTATTCAGTTATATTATATTTGGAAAAATGCAGAAATCAAATCAAATCAAATGGATTTCGTAGTAACAAGGTGTTTTGTCTTAGGTATATTGATTTACTTTCGCTGTTGTTCTTGGGTTTGAAGGCTGTCCAATCTGAAAATATTATTTCCGCCTGGCTATACTGTTCTTCGAGTTATTGATCAATTGTGATTAGATGGCGCTGTTTCTTTTTCTCTAGCTCAAATATTGACTCAAGTCATTTCAGTGCTTCATTTTTCATCAATTATATTGCTCCTCGAATGGTAGCTACCGAGTTTCACAGCTTCCTTTCGTTGGTTGTGACCGTTCAATCGATGGTGTGGGCAATAATTTAGGTATCGACCGTGAACAGGGAGCGAGTATTAATAAAGGTTAACTATGCAGTGCTAAACTATACTTTTCCCTTCCTTCCTCTCTGAGAGAGAGAGAGAGAGAGTGAACATGAAATAATATAAATACAAATCAAACATTGGCGTATAGGCCTATATATAATCTTTAACAAAAAATAAATACAATTTGCTATTTACATCACCTTGGCAAAGTTAGTTAAAACTCACCAGCTACAATGAGTGATATCTATCTGTAGTTCTTATAAAAGCCATCAGAGCATGCAGATGATCTTCTTTCCCAATAAATTATGTAAACTCATTTTTTACATTTTCAACCTTGAAAACAACTTTTTCCTCTCTCGTGTATATCTCTTACAGACCATTAAATAAAATTTAATTTTTTTCCTTAATTTTCATGACAAAATTCACAAAGGCCATTTTCAAGTTATTTAATACTGAAAAACATGTCAATCAAAGCCTTTACCTATTTTTCATTAACATTTGCTTTTGTTTTAGTATTTGAATGTGACATCAATTCATACTTCAAATCAGTCAAAAGATTTCTACCATTCATTTTGCTTTTTGTTTTCAAAGTTTAACAAAGTTCTTAGACTTAACATATTCACCAAAATGAATCAAAATGTTTACCAAGTAAATACCTAACTTCCCTACATCATATCCAATATCTAATAAAAAAGGAAGATATATCAAACATGTTACAATTTACTAAAACACAATTATCTTGTTACACCCTAGCATCATATTTTGTGATGTTGCAACGGTATTACAATTTTCACCATCCGCAATCGTTTTAAATTTTACATTTATATAGGTTATATTTTGAGGGTAAAATCATATGCAAAAGTTTAAAATTAAATTGTTTGACTCTGTTATCTCGTATAGCATTGAACTTAAACATTAATACCGGATTCCAATTAAATCAGTTTACTTTTATTTCTTCAAATCGATCAGTACAGTTCTGAGAAGATAAATACATTATCTATCAAGAATAAACCATAATGCCAAAATCATTTAATAAAAAGAGGTAAGAAAAAATATTCAAATTTTAGGGCAACAGTGTATATCCTGATCATATCTTCAATTTTGTGTTAAGATTAATACATTTCTTACGGATATAATGAAAAGAGCAAAGAAGCTTTACTTACCATTTTCAGTGCAGCATCTGATTCTGAGTCATTATCATGCATGACCCACTGCCGGGAAAGCGAGGTGGTTTCGGCTATCAGGTGGCGGATCGCCCCGACTAAACACGATACAGTTGCCAAGTAATATTCCTATATTTTCAACCGTTCCAAAGGCATTATCACATATATAAGTTGAATGTTCAATGAGAGGTGCGTTTAAAATTACCAATGATAGCTACGCTTTGACATCAACAAAAACTTAGATGATTTTCTTGTACTCGGAGCACATTTAGGTGGGCGTAATTACAAAGGTAAATTAAAAGCTGTGAAGACGCAAGACAAATACCGTCTTACGGTGCGATTTGTACAACGCGAAGACGAGTTTTTCTTTCACGTCCTTGGTGATTGGCCGGCTAGAGTGTTAATTAACTACAATGGCCATTAGCGGTTCTAGAGGAAGACCTAGGGGCTAAATCCCCCAGAAAAAAAAATCATCAAGTACCCTTCATTTCCTTTTCTTGATTATAAATTAATTTTATGCGAGGAACATGTAGAAAATGAATTCAAGAACCCCAAGTCTCCCTATTCCTCCAAAGCCCTCCCTAAGCCCCCCACCCAGTATATACACATACATTTCTAAAACCGTGTCTTAAAGAAACCGCAATCGGATATATTAATCAAATTGTAGGGATGGTTAAATCAAGCTTAGTGTTTTGCATTGATTGAAACCTATTTCCAGTAATTTCCAGTAATTTCCAGTAATATTAAGTCTGTATTTTTTAGTCATGATAGTAGGCAATCAGCTTTCGACACTTTTCATAAGCCTTCATTAATAATTCATATTTTAAAGTGTTTCCTGTAGGTTATTTGTACTTGATTTGCATGTAAAACAAACTTCGGAGTAGTATCAGCATGAAATAAGCGCCTTATTCAACAACAGATTACTTTTTGTGTATCATTGTAATATCCTATCCAATGAAGTTCCTAAATTATCATAATTATGTCTTATATCCAAATTTGCGAAATACCATCTCTGTCCGTCGTCAGGATAAATATGCAATGATAATATTTACTTCTATAATTTAATACAGAGTGAACGCCTTTCTGGCTCTGAACAGACATTTATGATGAATGAGTCTTTGACCAAAAAGAAGAGGGACGATACCTTAATGACATATGCATTGTATGCTATACAAGAGCTCGAAGTGCCAATCACACTTAAGGTGGACTTAAGTGCAAAGATGAAAGCTAAGTTAATGAGTTTTGAGATAACTGTGGGACGTGCCCATTGAAATCAAATATTTCTAAGAACGATCTTCGTCATCCTCCATCTTAATATGGTGGATATTCTATAAGCCTGGCTTGGGGCTAGTACACTGGCTGAACTTTTATTCAAAATATACCGCGTAAATAGAAATCTTTTAAATTTATGTCAGCACATGATAGTGTGCTTGCACTTTTTTTTCTTCTTCTTTTGAGAACCATATTGTGTACTATTTTGGCATTCTGTGCATTTTAAGATGATCTATAAGTGTTCCCCAGCTTCCAGATGATTCCAACTCGTCCGCAAAACTCATTTAAAAATGCTTGACTTTGCCAGTACATTGAAAAAGCAAAATCGTTTAGGTATTGAATTAGTTGTTGTTGTTGTTGTTTGCTGCTGCAGCAGGTAAACGGTCTAAAAGACAAGCACTTTCTACACAGTGCATGTTGGTTGGTTGATTATTGTTTTACCTGTACTATTGTAAGTAAGCAACCAGGTGAACGACGGCTTTAAGTCCTCTCCGAGGAAGTTGGTAATAAAGATTAATGCCTTATCAAAGGGCACAAGGGGAACTGACTTGGTTTTGAACCCGGGACCTCTCGGTTACGAGACCATTGCTCTACCACTGAGCCACTGCGCGTCCTCTATTATTTGGGACTTTTAGATTTACACGACGAGCACGTGGACTGCTATGTGTGACATCCTTTTAAGGCAATGCAACGTCCTTTTAAGGCACTGGCAGTGTCCAGCAGTCCCGCCGGCAATAGGGACTTTTAGATTTGCACGTCGACATAGTGGACTGCAACGTGTGACGTCCTTATAATGCACTGTGATGTCCTTTTAAGGCACTGCCGGGCACGGCCCAGTGCCTTAACACAATTCACACGCGGCAGTCCACGCTCTCGTCGTGTAAATCTAAAAGTCCCTAATGCCTTACAAGGACGTCACATTGCCTTAAAAGGATGTCACACGTTCACGTCGTGCAAATCTAAAAGTCCCTATTATAAGAAGAAGACAAGTCTTCTTAATCAGTTAGTCAGAAAGATAAATTTACACCTTTTCTTCAATGTCAAAGGCCATGCTAGTAACTAACGCAGTGCTGAGTCAGCACATTACGCATCGAATGCAACGCACATAAGTGAGTGCAGCATGAACAGTGCGATCATTGCTTGGAATTCCTAGCGCATTCGCGAATTACCATAAGAGGTTTCATTTGACCGTCTTGACGTACGTTGACGGAACCGAAATGACCCCTCATAAATTGTGCAAACCATTGGGAACCATTTCCCTACATGTTTTGTGTACATGCACAGAGCAGAATTGTCACTTCGCGGATATGTAAAAAGTTAATGAGCGATAATTAAACAAAAATCTAACATTTGAGAAAGAGATATGAACTTCTTGGTCGATTTCTTTATGAGATACTGTATTTGTATGCCAAGTTTCCAAATTTGAGAGAGTATTAAAATAACCCTTTTTTTATTATTTCTTCTTCTTCTTTAAGGGTTGAGCTTGTGTTCACAACCGGGCTTAGTAAGGGAAGGTGGTGTGGGGTCTGATTTTTCCTTTTGTTACACGTGATTTTAGATCCTATGGTCGTTTTGAAGTGAATTAATTTGATACGGATTATGGGCTTTATCCGTTTCAGTTCAGTCGAATCCTCGGTCATCGCGCCCCTGCGTCAAGTTAAAGAGTTTCATCTGCGCCAAGAGGTTGTCTCGAGACCTATATTCTATGCATTTGTACATGTATGTTCTAATAACCTTGAATAACGCAAGGAAATGACGCATCTAATTGCGATAGAACTCTCCATCAGCATCAGAGAACAACATGTCTCAACTCAACCCTCCTTCAGTAACAAGCAAACCGAAGACATAAAATAATATAAGGTTTCTTCATTACAAAGATAATGATCGGTAAAAACTCCAAACACTTGCAGTCGCAAGGACTTTCGAAAAATCAACTCAACAGTGTAACCCATACATATCATGTTTGAATGATGTAATGAATCACTGCCACGCTCGCACATTTCATAAATGGCTGAACAAGCCTATTGAAATTGTCTTCGGTTGATTTCTTTGGAATCAGAAAAGCAATGCCAGTACTAAGAACAACACACTTTGCAGATTTTACTTCACCTCACATCTACCCCAAAATCTAGCTGTAAAGCATACCTTCGAATTGCCAGAAATTGGGATATAATTGCAAAGGGAAGCAAACAAGGTTTGGATTAGTGGCAGATCACTGATAATACCCTTTACACCGGTCCAGTATTTTGGAATAACAGAGATCCATCTCTTAAACAAAGTACCAGTCTATACACATTTTTAAAAAAGCTGAAAATTACATTTTTAAACACATATGCATGAATGTATATTTCTTGAATATTTTGATAACAACATCTTTTTAACATTGGCTTTAAATGAGTAGAGGGAGCAACATGATTTAATAGATTCTGGGAGAGAGTTCCATAGGTCAGGACCATGGTGTCTTATGGATCTATGGGCAATAAGTAATTTCGGGTTTACTAGATGAAAATTTGAGGAATTACGGGTAGGGTAAGAGTGAATGGTTTTATTCATAGTGTAAAAGTTGTGAAATGAAAGAGGCAGCATATTATTTAAATACTTAAACATGATCAGTAAACTTTGTAGCGAATTTATGTCAAATACTGTTTGGGTTTTCAGTTTGTAAAATATTGGACCTGTGAGATAAATATGGTGAACCAGTACAAATACGAAGGGCTTTCTTTTGCAACAAATAAATAGAGTTGATTTTAGTTTTGGCGCTGGTGGCCCATACTAAGTTGCAATATGTTATATACGGTAATATCAATGAATTATAAAGCATAACAAGCGTATAACTTGGGATTAATTTCTTCATTTTATATAATAAACCAACATTCCTAGAAATTGAAGTCGTGATATGACGTATATGTTCATTCCAATTCAGATTTTCGTCGATAAAGACACCCAAAAATGTTGTTGTTCTCTTTCTTTCGAGAGGGATATTATCGATAATTATGTTGTAAGGAAAGTCAATGACATGATGATTTGCGTGCTTGAAATACATGAAATTTGTTTTATCGATATTAAGGGATAACTTATTGCATTGAAACCATAGCGATAATTTTGGTAACTCATTATTAAGTGTATTTACTAAGGTGTTTAAATTATGATGTGAACAGCAGATGTTCGTGTCATCAGCAAATAACACAAATGATAATAAAGATGTTGTATTGGTTAAACCATTAATATATAATGAAAAAGCAAAGGACTTATATATGATATCGTCGCCTGGCTGGCAGAAGGGCGTTAGCTCGAATTTCAGGTAAAAAATGAAGCGTTAAGCAGAAGGGCGTTAGCACTAAATCGCCTCAAACTTTTATAAAACCGACTTTTTCAGGTACCCCCCCCCAAAAAAAAGCAGTTTAAATATAAAACAAATCTTTAAATGCGAATAATTCGAAAAGTAGTTTTCGAGTCGGTCGCGCGCTAACGCCCTTCTGCCAGCCGGCCGACGATATAATTAAATCTTCTTTCATTATTAAAGTTTTCCCTGTTTGCTAATGATACATGTGCTCTTATGAGTAACATTAATTTACAATTGCTTGTTTCATCAGTAAACAGGGAAATTTCTAAAGTTTCTTTATGGTTTAAAGTAAATAGATTATCTCTGAATGTTACTAAAACAAATTATGTCATATTTAGGTCAAGGAACAGGAAAGTGCCTAATAATTTATTACCTGTTGTGCATATGTTAGAAATTTCTAAGACACTTGCTAAAATATGTTGGTATCCCCTCCAAATTAAAATTTATATTGCCTAGTAATGTTTTATATATTATGTACAATAGCCTTGTTTTACCACATCTAAACTACTGCAACTATATTTGGGGAAATACTTATAAATCACATCAAATGCAATATGCAAGTATACCACTCGTTAAACATATACAAATCTTGCCTTTATACGATTTGATTACATTCAATACTCAAAATTGTATGTACTCTGTAATACATAACATTTTTCATGTGAAGTACAGTAATATGATTATTCAAAATTGAATATACCCCCCACTCGTCAAAAAGATCATTTTCATCAACCAAAAATAAGACTTACTTTTTACTTCTTCTCTTAATTCATTAAATGTTGCTGGCGTGAAGAAATGAAACCAATTACCCACTTCTATAACATTAATTTCAACTTTATCCTGTTTTAAAAAGCTTTGTCGCATATATCTATTTGAAAATACGTAACAATAATAATAATATTCCGCTGTTATATAGCGCTTAATACATCAAAAATGTCTCTAAGCGTTTTACAGATATAATCTGTATAATATATAGCAAACTACACTAAAGGTATAGACCAGTTCTGGTCATGCGATTGCATTGTGAAAGAAACGTTGTGGAATCGATCAGAAAAGGTTGATCATCTAGCATATAAGTATTGGTGTGTACTGCAAGGTTCTGGAATCATCAAAATGGTAAGAAGTTTGGCCCAGTCTTGGTAAAGTTACAAGCACTGTACACAGAAAGATGTATACGGGACTATATACACGACCGCGATATCTATCCAGACCGGATCGATATGATAAGTTACTAAATATATCAATTAGTAGGCGGTTTCCCGGCAAAATTGTATCATCACGTATTAGTCAAAACATATTCTTTCACATGATTGGTAATAAGAGCTTCCATTTCTTTTTTTGAGAGGGGAGCGTTTCCAAAACTGGTCTATACCTTTAAATTTCGCATCCTACCGGGTACCCATTTAACACCTGGGTGGAGAGTGGCAAATGTAGATTAACGTCTTGCCAAAGGACGTTAGTGTTGGGCTTGGATTTTAACCCTGCAGTCGGGTGACTTATCCACTAGACCACAGCACCTCTACTCTATACAGTAGTTTGTGTAGGTATGTGTGTATGCATCAGTATTTATGCGTGTGTGTCCAACACGATTACTCTTCTTTCCCCCGAAAAATCTGAGGGCGAGCGGATGGGGGACAATTCCCCCTGAAATAAAATCTGGATAATGTATCCCCTATTCCCCTGGAATTGACGCCCCTGTTTGCAGTATTTCACATATGGTCTTCCCTCATTTCATTGTATAAAGCATGTGGTAAAGGGAAAGGTATGAGAAGAGTTCCCTTCCTCTTGTAGGTAAATTTTGGTTAAATGAAAATTTCTTGCATTTGAAAGATAATGATGTATACAGGCATGATGGACATAGACACAGACATTTCAATAGACGGCCTCTTGTAATAATGAAAATGCATTTTCCTTGGGTACCTATCTAGAAGGCATGGACTTGACATTCTTTAATTTGGTAAGAAAATAGGCCCCCAAAAGACAAACACAATAGGCCGTACAAAACGTACTTTAATGCCTTGACTCGGTATACTAATGGAACCGATGGAATTAGTTTCGAAAGAAAGTGGCATTGGAATACAAAAATAAATGATGGGGTATCTATATTTCCTCCTCTTTTTGGTTCTTATTTCCGTCATCCTACCTACAAGAGGAAGGGAACTCTTCTCATACCTTTCCCTTTTCATCATTGTATACGAAATATATTTTCTGTTAATTCATGCATATTTAAATCTTTAGATTAATCATGTAATATATTGTATAATTGATTGTTGTAAAGCGCATAGAGAATTCTTTATTATGCGCTATATAAAAATGACTTTATTTATTATTTATTTATTTACCACATGTTTTTGTGTAAATCTTTTTTTTCTGCTGTTTTCCCATTTTCCCTTTGCTTGTCCTTATCCTTTTTTTTTTAGTCGTGGAACTTTTTTGGAGCCCCCCGCCAGTGATTGCTGACGTAGGACTTCGTCAGCGACCTTTGAGACATTGACGCGCTATGTGAGAGCGACATTCTACAAAAGTAGTGAAACAATAATTACAGGGACAACCAGCGCACTCATAATTTGTCTTTGTAGTTTTTGGAATAATTGTGGAGCGCCAGGAGTGTATAGTCTGATAGACATGAGCGCTGTACAAGCTAGTACCCACTATTATAATTCAGTATGTAACATTAGCGTTGGTAATGACGCAATCGAAATAACCTCTCATGACGTGCAGCGGGGAAAGAGAAACACAATTGCACAATCAACGTTTACTTGCAAAAGCCTAGGCCTTTTTAATTGAAGAATGTATTCTGAGCGTTGTTTTCACGAAAACATCATAAATATAAGTTCACTGACATCCCGTTGAAACGTGGGTTAATTTTTATACACGCGTTTCTTGTGGATGTCCTGGATGACATTTTCTTTATCTGTTGCAAATCCTTTTAAATATATCCTGTCGGATTTTGCCAACTCTGGAAAAAATTACTCTCACTCATTTTTTTTAAAGACATGCGTTATCCATTTTTCATATCTGCGGCAGATCCTTTTATATAAGTCCTGTCGTATTTTGCCAACTCCGGAAAAATTATTGTGATTGAAAGTAAGAGCCTTGCACGCAAAAGTTTTAAAAGTCATGGGTTATCATCCTCCTCTTATCACTGTCCATTGTTAGGCCAATATGGGGATTCAGTTTGATCGAAGTGCCTCAGGCAATATTTCACTATATTACATAGTGAAATATTGCCTGAGAAAAGACACAAACAAAATTTACAGCATACTATTAAGAAGCATCAAAACTCTTTGGATCTATTTCAATTCAATTCAAAGTAACATTTATTTTCTCCCATTTATATTTCCATAATCAACGAAATACATTTGTACATACAAAAATTTTCTTCGAACATACATATTCATGTGCATTTATGTGACATTTGTATTTGATACATTTACATTGATGCATTTTCTTAATACAATACATGATATTAAATAGAAAATGTTTAAAAAAAACATGCTACACGATGAATGCACAATCAATATGAATTATATAAACATGGTACAAGAGGGCTACATGAAGCGTAAGCATGAAACTTGATGTGCTGGCAGCCCTCAGTTTGAAAAAAAAAACACAAAAGGGAGAGAGTGACTTGCTATTAAAAAAAGATAGAAACAGGTGTAGAACGCTGGGCCCATATTCATAACACATTACTAAGCTAGTTGCTAACTGACTCTAGTAGCCAACCTAAATAACTAGTTATCAACTATGGAGTAGCCAACTAACTCAACGAGTTGGGAACTAGCCATTGTGTGCCTGCTGGTGGAGTAGACGTGGATGGAATAAATGAATATTAAGTACATTAGCCTATTAAAATGGTTAATTTACATTCTTTGTGAGCACTGGAAGTTTTTTTTTCTTAATGTAGAGTTGATAACTACTAAGTTGCCAACTAAATTGGTATTCATAGAACCTTACTAAGAACCTTTTAGGTTGTAGAAAACTAAAAGGAGGATTTTAGTTGCTAACTAAAAAATGAATTCAGTGCTCTTGGGTAGAGCAGAATTATATATAAAGGGATGAACGTGGAGACTGCACTCTATCAGGCTTATTTCCATAACTCTTTGTCCAAAAGTTTTACTTGTCAGAATATAAACAGCCACTGATTGATGCCTTACCCTTTAATGCGTGCTCAGCATTTGAAAAAAGAAAGATTTACAGTCTCTTTGTCAAACTCGTGTTATTTTTTTTAAATTGCATTTACCCCTTTTCCCCTGCTTTCCTTTTCCTTATATTAGTCGATCTCCTTTTCTTTCTCTAGCTGTTCTCAGTCCCCTTTTATTTCTTTCCTTGTTTAACAAAAAAATCTTTCTTAGCTTTCTCTTCTCTTCTCTCCTATTCATTCGTTTTACTTTATATATTTGATTAAAAGAGCTCTAGTGATGTCAGTGTATTGTTCCTAAAGTGTTACACTAGACAACTACCGGGGCTCTTGTTGTTAAGGTCCCTGGCAAATGTGCACGTACTCGAATGAACTGTGCTAAGATACTCGAGCTAGGATAATATTGACAAAATTAATTATAATTTGTACAGAAAGAGTAATAAATAAGCCAGATATATGAAATTTTAACGTCAAATGTTATTACTGGAACACTAGTTTAACTTACTTCTCCGCGACATATTGTCAGTTCCTACTGGCTTTTTAAAGCGGATACTAAGATTTATCACTTTTCTTACGAAATTTGATAGCACTTAGCTATTCTGCATCATTAAATATGTTTGTGCGATTCCTCTTGTCCTAAAATTTCCCTTTTCTCTTCCCTTCCCGTGACAAATCTCTTTCAATTCTATGAAATTCTGACCACTTTTGTATAATTATCATTAACAGCAAATTTGTTCATACCATGGCAATATAATGTGCAAAACTTGCTATGGGCACCGCCCTCCAAATAAAGGGGCACGTGCCCCTTTAAATCCGTCACTGATTTCAATGATCAGGGCCCGTCTTCAATTCAACACTTGAATTGTGTCAGTGTTTTACTTAGCATTTAGTTTAGCTAAGTATTTTACTTATGCCGTAAACTGAGTAAAGTCCTCATTTTTCGGATTGATGAATTGGATTGCACTCCGGTTCTGATCTTGCGGCATCAAGCATTATTTACTGAGGGGCTACTTTGTCTTTAAATTCCTTCTTGATTTTGTCTAAGGGATGGCTATTACCAGGCTGCACCAATTCGAGACCCGTGAAAGCCATGGCCTTAGCCTCGGCAAGCGTTGGCGTCTGAGCTTCGTCAGCACATGTGAGACAAGAAGATAATAAAAATTATGATAATAATGATTATGATGATAATTATAATAATAACTATGATAATAACAATAATAATATTAATAAAAAACAATAGGCCTAATATTTAGAATAATAATAATAATAATAATAATAATAATAATAATACTAATATGAATAATAATAATAATAACAATACAAATGATAATAATGATAGTAATAATACTAATAATAACAATAATAATGATGGTAATAACAATAATGAGAATAACAACAACAACAACAATACTACTACTACTACTACTACTACTACTACTACTCATAATAATAATGATAATAATAAATAATATTAATAGCCACATTTATATTGCGTACGCACCCAGCCCAGGAGATGCTAAAGGCGCCTACAAGTAGTATTGTTACTATGGCTTGATGCCTCTTGAGCAACGTGCACTACCGATGTTCTAATTACATGAATTTATATTCCATTAATTATAGTAATGATTTCTTGGAATATTTCCAGTTGCAGCATTAATTTCCCTTGAGTGATTAGCAGCATCAGTGCCTATGTTAAACAAGGGATGGATGCTTGGAACCACATAAGAAACATCGCCCATATCAGCATATCAGTAGAGAACGTCACTTCACTGGTTGCGTAATCGACGGAGAGTTCCGACAGCTGACGCTCGTACACTGACGCCAATGTATTGTTGGTGATTAAATTGGCATAGTCGCCTCCAAAAGAAAGAGTATTTATATTACTATAGAGTATTTTACCTGTGTAAACAAACACAATGCAACAAACATCATATTCTTGATAAATGCTTTATCCGCACTGATTATTTTCAACCAGGGACATCACTAAACACCTTTTGAGGGGTGTCGTGATAAAGGTTTGCCCCATCCGTGGTGATACTGTAATTAATTTCCCATTTTACTTCTATCTCTACATCTCTTATCTTTCCCTTTTCTTTCTATCTCACCGTTCTTCTTCTTCTTCTTTTTTTGGCCGATGGCTCACAGTTACGGGCAGATTTGGGAAATTATTAAAGTGATACTGAAATTGTGAACTTTCTGCCCTAGCGTACTGTTTCAAAGAGATTCGATCATACACAGTATGTCCTCCGTAGGACGACTAGAGGGACAACTAAAAGTGTGACCTTTGACATGCCATAGGTTTTGCATTGGATGCATTATAGGGGCTTAGTACAGTATGACTTTAACACCTCCCATTCCCGTTTCTTCTTACATCCATACATATGGGGGGGGGGGCTATCGTTTTCGGCCCTGGATATGCTCAACGTTGTCATTCTTCCTCTTTAAGGGAACATAATAGGTTACCAAGGGTGCGTTTATCGGGTCTTGCCGTCAGATATGTACATATCGAACCCCACTATCGAACCCCACTATCGAACCCCACTATACGAACGTGATTCTCGGGATGTCGCGTTTATCGGCTCTTCACGATTCAAAATAAAGGCCTTGTCTCTGCGCAGCTGCTTTGCGCCGTTTGACCCGGGAAGCAGATTAGCCTGGGAAGGTCTATAGAGCTATATGGTAAGGTCCGATTTGTATGTGGGGTTCAAAACAGCTTTGCGTTTATCGTGTCTCAGAAACGTGATTCTGGCTGTATGTCACATTCAAAACGCACCTTTTTCGGCGTTACAATATGCCCATATCTAAAGACGTTTGAAATAGGGCTTTGCGTTTATCGCCTTAAAAATTTGCCTGAAAGACGTTTGAAAACGCTGATTCTAGGCAAAAATTTGGTCGATAAACGCGACCCAAGTCACATCGACAACAGCTGGAGTTTGTCGCTGTGCCTCTAGATAACACGGTTATCATGATATACAAATAAATACAGACTCTTGCTCATTTCGGGACTTAATTGTAATTGTCTCGTTAGAAGATATAGCCATTTTGTCTTCTTTAAAATGCGTTAGAGAGAGATATTCGAATGTGTAGGCCTAATAATAAAGGGGAGGGGTGAGTATTTATACAAAGTGCCCGCACATAAGTTAAGTAGAAGTTCCCAGTATTAAATGTCAATGTACATCAATATTACATTATCTAATTGGTGTTGTTGGATGAGCTTTGATAAGCTGTGCTAGTCATTCAATTCTAAATTTTTATTCCAAACGAATAATCATTCAATTGTAAGAATAATTATGCGAATACATCAACTAGTCTTTTAAGGGTTAATTTAACATTCAGCTATTTTGAATCTTCATTTTTTCCTTATCGCAATAACTGTAGGCCTATGGGGCGGGGTGAGCAGGGGGCTGCAACCCTTCGAAATATCCGGGTAAACGCCACCTTATATTCAGGCAGTGAGGAATGAAGTGGGTATTTTTACAACAAAAAACTTGAAAAATGACTAGTTCATTCGGGCAAAAGATATCATTCCCTCTAAAACTGGTTCCGTACGCCTATTCTCTGGACAATATTGATATTTGAACCTGATATTATTTCACATTTTACAGCATTTGACCCGGAGCATAACAAACAGTTCCCAACCCTGGTGATTTGCACCCCGCCCCCCCCCCCCATTTAATGCTTGCAATGGACCCCCACTCGGGCTTAAGTTGTTGTCTCATGACGGAGATGTTTGTATAGCACATGATAGCCGCATCCAAAGCATCCACCCCCTCTCACGGGCATGACGATGCGTGTGCTGCCCGACCAGTGAACGTTATCTCCATCCTCGGATTAAAAAAAAAGTTAGGGGATGGTATACATTGGCGTAGCGTCTGTCCTTAAACAAAAGGGCGGCGGTGGCATTATAAACTAAGTATGTACGTACGTATTACTGGGACTGAATTATGCGAAATCAACGAGACAAACATTAAAGGGTCCGGAAGGGTGTACTAGAAATCGGATGGTTAAGAAGTTCCCTTAAGATCTGCTCTTCAGTTATAGTTTGAGGGCAAGTTATTTTTCCCCCATTTTATTTACCATTACAATCAAATTTTGGTCGGAGAGCCAAATGATCTAGGTATAGAATGGACTTTTCGGATGAATAATTACAAGTAAATGTTTAGTCCAAATCAAATTAGTATGTGATATACAATACTTTTGAATGGGACTTCACATGCACCCAATACCCCTCTAACAACTAACTCCCTAGGGAAAAATCTAGGATATACAGTACGGTATTTAAAATTGCCCTGAAGATTAATTCTCGAAAGTCTTTGAGAATTTGTTCTATATAAACAAATACAAATTAAATTCAACTTTAACAAAACAAAAAATTACGTTGTACAAGCCAGAATGAGTGGTCTGGATACATTACGCGGGTAGGGATGTACCATCAGAACGACATCTATTCCTTGAAATGCTCCTGCTTCAATCATTTTAATCTTCCCGCCTCCGCCCTCTTCGGCTGGGGTGCCCATGACCGTGACCTGTTGCTGAAATTATTCACGGTTAATGCCGCCAATTACGAGTAAACATTTCGTCTTCAATGATTTCAGATGCGCATGTATTGTTGCGTTGCGTTGCGTTGCGCTCACATCATATTTACATGGGCGCCATTTTAAATTACGATTAAACAACTTTGTTTACTCGTAATTTAAGATGGCACCAATGTCAGCGCATGCGCACTCTTGTAACCGTGAAAGGGTGTATACCCCAATGAGTGATTTCAAGTACGGTGTTCGGTGTTGGTGTAACGTTGGTGTTGAGAGCGTGGAAAGGCTGCTCTACCGAGCTCCAACACCGATGGTCAGTTTAGAAGGACGATACCGATCACGTTATCGATAGCTCAACACAGAGTGACGTCCTACTCTACAGGCGAAAAGTCTTGCGATAAAAGCATAATCCATTCAGAAATTCCAATGAATTACATCATATCGAATATCAAATGTAAAGTCATATTAACAAATGAATAGAGAAAATATAATTTCTCTTGAAAAACATATACAGCTCCCATGATTTACAGTTGTTTTGACTGGAAAATGGATTTTACCTTGGCTTGATCGTGAGGTTTGTGACAGATGCACGCATAGTTACCTGTGGTATACTGAAACACCAACACCAACACCAAACTTGAAATCATGAATTTCCCAATCCCTAGGGGCTGGTGTTGGTGAATGGGAAATTACACGTAAATCGTCAACACCAACCGCGATACTCGGTTCAGCAGACGACATTCAACACCAGCCCTCAACACAGACTACCGGAAATGCGTCATATTTCCGAGGTCAACCTCAACACCAGCACGATTTCAAGTTCGGTGTTGTAGCTGGTGTTGGTGTTCTCACAACACCAACATCAGCTTTCAACACCGAACTTGAAATCACTCAGTGTGGATGACATGAGAATAAATTGACATTGTCATTGATAGCGTGTTAACAACTTTTCATCACACTTTTCATCACAGCTGAGTGTGACGTCATAATAGGAGACTCTGTGGATTATCTTTCAGTCAAGTGCACATATCCTTTTCTTGAATGTGAATGTTGATGTTTCGGTTTGTTGTTGTTCTTTGTTTAATATATGTATTTGTTCGTGGAGCGATCAGGTTGGTGGTACAGGCACAAAATTACTTATCATAGGTTTTGTAAAAGCTTGGATTGTTAGAGCTCTTGTGAGTAATGTGCCGCGGGATTCCATATCCTCAAACTGCTGGCGAACAGAGCAACAAGACCAAGCTCTGTAACTGTTAGGATCTCTGTCCAGTATTGTCGTGTTTGTGCCATCGAACTGGATCAACCAAATCAATCGATTCATAATATATTATAATCAGTTGCTCAATGTATTAATCAAATTAAATTGAAATCGTAAGGTAATTCGATCTGACCTCAATCTCTTTAATATTCGTGCACTTATTTCGAAAAAAAAATCTTTGTTTCTCTATTATAATCGGTGTTTTTATCACAGCACTGAATAGACATAATCGATAAAGTACTTAAAAAGTAGTATTTGATTGTGCTTAATTAGTACCCTTAACTTTACGCAACAAAGGAGTAATTTTAATCGCCTCATTCTTTTAATAAAAGTTAATTGTTATTGCCATGCATAGTGGTAACCACTGCCTGTGGCTCAGGTTCTCTTTAGAATCTAAAAGGCTAAGGGAGCAAACCCTAACTTAAAACCATGCCACCGTGACAGCATTGAGGGCAATTGAACTCCCGACATCCTATGACCAGTCACTGCAGGGTCTAGTGATTCACACCCGTCCTGGCTTGTCCTCGCCGGTGTGAAACTGCCACCAGTTCCCCGAGAGCTACCGGTACTTACCCACCGTTGCAAGCAGCCTTCATGAAAGTGAAGGCGGTCATTAGGGACTTTTAGATTTGCACGTCGACGTAGTGGACTGCCACGTGTGCCATTCTTTCAAGGCACTGGCCCGTGCCCGGCAGTGCCTTAAAAGGACGTCACATTACCTTAAAAGGATGTCACCGTGGCAGTCCACGTTCTCGTCGTGTAAAATCTAAAAGTCCCTATTGTCGCTTCGCGGCAGACAGCTACTACTACTACTAAACCCTCGATCACACGGCTCCGAATCGATGGGGGTGGGGGAGGGGGAGGAGGAGGGATGAGGGCAGGTATTTACCTCTACAAAAAAGCTGCGCTCTCTCGCTAAATTAGTAATAAACTAATGACACTTAGTACTCTGTTGTATTACCTTTTGTTGTCGATAGATTAAAGAGCTGTGTTAGATATGATATGATTGCTCATATCATATCTCTTAAAATATGACTTGACGTGATACCGTCAAATCCTGCCCCTTAAAACTGTTTAAAATTGGTTACCATAATTATCTATGACCTCATGTTCTATTCAAGATTGGGATGAAGAATAAAGAACGATGGTTTTGCAATAAAAAAAAAGATTTAAATAGTAATCTAAGTCGATTTCAGGAATATTTGGCAAGATTTGGACCAATGTTTACTAAATTTTATTCGGTTCCTCTGATATAATTGCTAGAGGGTCCAGAATTTCATTTTAATTTCAATTCTTGTACTTGGGGTTTATTCATTTCCTTTTCAAAATGTCATTCCTGCACTTTCCCAGGGAACGCTTCCAAATCTGTGTGTGTGTGTGTGATTGGGTTTTTACAGACGTGTATCAATCAGATATGATTATTTACGTCTGGGGACCGACCTTTAACGTCACCATCCGAAAGACGTGACTCAGTTTCGAACCTGCGTCCTCGGCTGAATCAGTTTGTAACTTCCACTGTTAGCTGGATTACAGGCGCACGCCACAACGCCTAGTTGTGGGTATTACTTGATGTATTTTAATAATAATTATAATGATAGGTCAATTTACATAGCACAGCTACTATATGAAGATACTCTACAGCGCTTAATACAAGGTATCATATTATTATCCCAGATGTGGCTGAGCTGCCATAATAGGGCGCTAAAGCATTCGAGGAATTTCTTCTTACCGGGTACCCATTTACTTTACCTGGGTGGAGAGTGGCAAATGTACATTAATGTCTTGCTTAAGGCCATTAGTGTAGAGGCGGGAATCGAACCACGAGCCATGTGATCCACAGTCCGGTGACTTATCCGCTAGACCACGACACCTAATGAATTCGATTATTTTTTATGATAATCCACAAATACATGTAAGTGACTGTCGCCATGGCAATTTTAACGCAGGTGCCTTTAGCCTAAGTCACATTAGAGCAAAGACCGGTCACCGACGCCGACTTTCCCGACAAAGGCGGTCACTTTCCTTTGTAGGGAAAGAATAGGATTGAGTTTATTGATACCATAGTTAGGCCAAACAATATTGCAGTATGTTATATGGGGAAGTATTAATTAGTTAATTAGTCAAAACAAAGCTGTTCGTGGCAACATAAATTTTCGCTTAGTGATCCCACACCTCGAGAAATTCATTATGACTAATGTGATCAATCCATGTTAAATTCTTCAATGTTAACACGTTTATGACTTAAAACTCTTTTGTTCAAAATAGATTGAATTAATCTCAATATTGTTACGAGTATTAGCTACATGGATATATAGTGTGTGTTAAATGCATAAATTGTGTTTTCTGAATATTGAGAGAAACCTTATTGAACTTAAAGAGAAGGTTGAGTTCTGGGGAGAGGTAAAAAATCATTTGTGAGCGTTATAGTTACTATGCAAGTGTGGAAGAACATCAGAGAAAAAATGTTCCCTGCTCTTCAAATGCCTTCATATCCTAAATATGACAAGTAACAGCTTAAAAATGAGGCCCGATTTTTATGCCACATGTTTGTGTAGTCCCATATACATCTTTCTGTGTACAGTGCTTGTTTACTTTACCAAGACTGGGCCAAATTTCTTGCCATTTTTATCACTCCTGAACCTTGCAGTACACACCAAAACTTATATGCTACATGATGAACTGTTTATGATCGATTCCACACCATTCCTTTCACAATGCAATCGCATGACCAGAACTCAACTTTAGCTTAAGCCATTTCGCAACTTTTAGTAATTCAACATTTGAAATAATGTCCTAATGATTTTTGGTCCTTTTGAGAATAACAAATGTTAGTGTCATCTGCAAATAAAATGGAAAATAACAAATCATGACGTATGAATTATATCGTTAATATACACTAAAAACAAAAGCGGGCCCAGGATAGATCCCTGGGGGCGCAACACCCAATTAGAAGGCTTAGTGAAGAAATTCTATTGAATATAACGTATTGCTCTCAGTTACTTAAATAATTCTTAAACAATGAGAGCGTTGTACACCAAACACGACAAGTATAAAGTGATGTGTCGAACGTTTTACTAAGGTATAAAAGTATTCCAATAATCATGCTTTTTGCAATGGCGTCTGTAATTTCATCAGAATTCATTGAAAAAAGGTGTTACATTGGCTATTTTTAGCAAGTGAGGAAAATCTCCGATTGTAAACACAGATCAGATATGAGTTTTATCAATGAAATGAATAATTTCTTTTACAAGCCAAGTACTAATTGTTAACATGACCTTAGGATTTTAAAGTATTCAATGATCTAGTAATTTTAAATATTTCATTAGAGTTTATAGGGGATTTAAAAAGAGAGATGCCTGATCTGGTTCTGAAAGAATTCCTTATAATGAGCATTATTTGGAGTAGCAATTTTCGGAAGCAAATTGAGGACCAATATTAGTGAAAAATGAAGTAAAGCAATCAGCATAGTTATTAGAAACTGCAATTTTGCTACAATTAAAAATACGATTATATTTTGGTAAAGGGTCTTTTTTTGTTCCCATGACTTCTATGACAACTTACCATGTGTCGCTCGAGTTGGATGTCGCTTTTTTATTTATTGAAAAGTGTTATTTACCGAAACGTACCGAAACGAATTAACTTTACGGTAAAATCAATAAATTCGTTTCGTTTTATTAAGACGTAAACTTTGATCTGTTGGGTTACTCAAATGTTATTTATTCAGTCGATTTCTTGTTATAATTTATTTGAATATGCCATTCGTCATCAATGGGTTCATATGTTAATTACGATTACGTTTATTTATTACAGATTGCATGTTTTTACTGTGATAAAACTGTAGCTTTGTATTAAGATTCGCATATGCAATATTCAAATCATATGTTAATAAGGAAATAATTGAATTTCTTCAAGGTTAAATCCTGTTTTAATTTTCAATATTACTAGGGGTCTCTTTTCGATTATTTCCGATGCATAAGATTCTTTGGTGGTTTAAAACGAGACCATGATTTTTCACATATTCGTCTTCGTCAGAAGAACACCGCTTTTGTAAGTGGGAGATTTGTAAGAATTATGTTTGGGAAAATAGATAAAGGGTTACTCGTTTAAATTCCTCACCAGCCTGCCGATACGAGGGGAAGGGGCGGCCAGAGGTGACGCTAGTCGGATATGACACTAACATTCAACATTTCTGTAGGCAAATCTGTAATTGTCGCTGATAATTATCTAAATTTGAGAACATTCTTACCCCTGGAGTTTGATGTGTTCATTTCTTTTCTTGTAAAATATAACAGGTATACCTTTGAAATTGCAGGCTTGTATCCCCTCGAAAAAACAGGTCCTCCTTTTCGAAATTTAAATCGAAAAGCCACATGATGAGTTACATTTTAAAAAGTCTCTTATATCGAAATATCAAAATAACTGATTTCAACATGCAATACTAGGCAATTATTGATATCTCAAATTTTGGTCACATTGCAAGTAATTTTTGCAATTCTGTATTCTATTTCATATTCTTTGTTTCCTTTATTGAAAAGGCCTTACTAGTATTTGTTTTCACTCCACCATACAACGCAGAGCTACGTGCACATCAACCATTCGCTACACACACATGTGCACGCTCGCACACACACACACACACACGCACACAACAAACTCACACAACACACTCACAAACTCATACACAAAGATCGTATTAACACATTTTCATTTTAAATTTCACCTTCAGATTTTTCTGTTCAGGCCGCCATCCTAGTCAAGCATCGCTTAATATGATTGCGGTCTCCTGCACTATTTCCAAAGATATTCGGATCATACTTTACATTTATAATACTATGTTATCGAGATATTAAGTTTCGTTATTATATGTATATATGTAAATACCATTTTGACATGAAATTATTATTGTTTGTATATTTTGTATAATACATTACGTTCATATATTCTTTGTTATTCAGTTATTATATTTGGAAAAATGCAGAAATAAAATCGAAATCAAAAGCATGTAAAGAAAAATCGATTTTGTCCATTTCATGTGTTATTTGTAGTAGACCATATGTATTTGTAAAGGATTGATGTACATGTATTAAATCTTTCACGGTACTAATAATAATGATAATAATGCTAATAATAATAATAATAACAATAATAATAATAATAATACTAATAATGCTAATAATAATAATACTTCTACTAATAATAGTGGGTTCTTGTATAGCGCTCATATATGTCTGTCGGACTTGACACTCCACTTGGCGCTCCACAATTATTACCCCGGCTTTAGCATGGCTGCCATTATGGCGCTCTAGCATGTCAAGGAATTGATTGCTAGATACCCATTTTCCTCACCTGGGTGGAGTGTGACAAATGCAGATTAATGTCTTGCCAAAGAATATTCGTGCCGTGGCGGGACTCGAACCGCGAAGCATGTGACTCACAGTCCGACGGCGTATCCACTGTCGTTAGTAGTAGCAGTAGTATTACCACCATCAATACTACCAATATTAGTACTAATACTACGATATTTAATGGTATTATAATCGTTTTCATTATTTTCTATATCTTTCAATCAAAATACAGTTTCACTACAAATACACAAGCTTTAAATCTCCATTTTCAGACTCCAAACAAACATCTAAGCTATCCCTCACGTGTCTATCATTTCCTATTCCTCATTCCCCGCCTTTCTTCATCGTTATCTTAAAATTTGGATGAAGGTCTAATTTTATAATCGTCATGCCATTAAAACAGTTTTCACTTCCTCATCTGAGTTGCCATGGTAATCTTCGGATTCTTTCGATCCCATTATTGCAAACGCATTAAGGAGTAATTAAAATCTATGGTGGTACCTTCTGATGTTGCAGGGCTAGTAACGTAACCTGGGCATAGTCACTGAGGGGGAGGGAGGTTGTTGTTGTCATGGGGAGGGTGTGTTGTCATGGGGAGGGGTGGGGTAGCACCAAAAATATTACTTGGATAAAAATGAAAGAGAACAGTGCCAAAGAGTAAAGAGAGCGTGTACAAAAAGATCACACCCCTTATTTTCATTATGCCTTTCACCTCTAAATCTCTCTCTTCTTCTTCTTCTTCTTCTTCTTCTTCTTCTCCTTCTCCTTCTTTTTTCATTCTTTCAATCTCCAACTTCTTCTCATTTTCGTCAATATGTTGGGGCAAGTGCCCCTGTACCCTGCAGCTACGCCACTGATTTAGCCCCTTGGTGTTTGAGTATCATAAAGCGTGGTTGCGAAGCGTAACGAAGAAATAACAGCATGATGACCTTTTACCTGTCCTTAATACACGTTCTTCATTTACTCCAATTCTACTTAACGAGTTTGGTTACATTTGGCATTTTTTCGCCTAATGAAGGTACATTAAATATGGCGCTGAGAAATACGTGAAGAACAATCATTGCTATTTCAGAAATAATACCAAATTTTTCAAGAAAATTCTGCAAAAAATAAAAATGACTCAGGTCGTTCACCTTAGATTATTCTCCATCTCTCTCTCTCTCTCTCTCTTTTCCTCTCTTTCCCTCTCTCTCTCTCTCCATGTCTACATATCTGTCTGTCTTTCTCTCTCTCTCTCTCTCGCGCGCGCTATATCAACCTACCTATCTATTTATCTATTTATCAATCCCTTGCCGTCTGGATCTCATTCTTTCCCAATATATGTCTCAATTGCTCATTTTAACATATCTCTTGCTCTTTCTTCCCCTCCCCTTCTACAACTCTTGCTGTATCTATATCTGTATCTCTTTATCGCTCGCTGTGTTTATTTTCTTCACAATAATAATTTATAAAACAACAACCTCTTTTGACCAAGATTTTGTGGAATTATAAACAGGCTTTTAGGGTTCTCAAATAAGAACGAATATCCTCTGGTGGGAAGGGAGCGTTCCCTTTCTAGAGTGTTAATACCTTCCAATATTAGACTACCCTAATTCTACTAAACGAGTAGGGTAACGAAGGACATTTTTGCCTAATGCATGCAGGTACATTAAATTTGACACTAATGGGTCATACGCGTAGAACCGTCAATTCTACTTCAGAAAGTATATAAGATTGTACAAGAAACGATTGCAAAAGAAGAAAAAAGCAAGACTACTGGCGCATCAGTACTCGTCTAAAGCGTCATTCACCTTCGATCATTCTCCACCTCTCTCTCTCTCTCTCTCTCTCTCTCTCTCTCTCTCTCTCTCTTTCCCTCTCTCTCCCTCTCCCTCCTCCTCTATATAAATTATACCTATCTACTGCTGCCTGTCACTCTGTCTCTCCCCATCTACTGCTCACTTGCTCTTTAAAACATTTCTCTCTCTCTCTCTCTCTCGCTCTCTATTTATCTACCTACCTATCCATTGCTGTCTGTCACTCTGTCTCTCCCCATCTACCGTTCACTTGCCCTTTAAAACATCTCTCTCTCTCTTACTGTTTCTTTCTTTCCATTTTTTACAAATCTCTTGCCGTATCTATATATATCTCTACCTTTATCTCTGACTGGCTGTGTTTATTTGTTCACTATAAACATTTTTTTTTAAAGCCAATATTAAAAGTGGGACCGTTTATGAATCATAATAGGTTTGGGGGCTTAAAATATCAACATATTTTCCCAGTTCCATTTCTATATAATTATGTGCAATGTTTTCTCGATCAATTTCTTTGTCCTCCAAAATTAAGATCTTGTGGAATTATGAAATGGCCTTTGGGGTTCTCATATAAAAAATACTTGCATGTCATAGGGTGAAAAGGAACATTCCCTTTCTCGAGTGATAATTCCTTCCGCTAGTGAAAAAAACATATATCTTTACAAAATACATACAACAACAAATGTTGTATAATCGAAATCATTTTGAGATATAATAAAGGTATATGGCTGCATCAATATCAATATTCAATATTACTGTTAGACCCATCATCATTAAAATTGAAGTGCTCTTTTCTTGTGATCTACATGTATATATTTAGCATGCATGTATTTTCTTGTGATCTACATGTATATATTTAGCATACATGTATATGTATATTCATTTAGCAATTCACCGTTGACAAAAAAAAAATGCGGCTAATAATGTGAGTCAGTCATTCATTCTCGAGCAAGTTTACAGTCTAGCGCAATCACAGTCTACGGTCACGATAGTAAACAGACAGCTTACCAATGCAAACACTCCCCTTCAATAGATCAATTTCGTAATGTGATCAAACTTGATGAAAAAATCTTTGTTAAGTCCCTTGTTAAAAATTATTTAATTCACTTGTTAAAGATAAAGCTCAGTTCTGGTCATGCGATTGCATTGTGAAAGAAACGTTGTAGAATCGATCAGAAAAGGTTGATCATCTAGCATATAAGTATTGGTGTGTACTGCAAGGTTCTGGAATCATCAAAATGATAAGAAATTTGGCCCAGTCTTGGTAAACTTACAAGCACTGTAGACAGAAAGATGTATATGGGACTACGCGACCACGTGCGCGATATCTATTTGGTCCCAATAGATATAATGATATACCAAATATATCAATTAGTAGGCGGTTCCCTGGCAAAATTTGTATCATCACGTATTAGTCAAAACATATTCTTTCACATGATTGGTAATGAGAGCTTCCATTTCATTTTTGAGAGAGGGGCGTTTCCAAAACTGGTCTTTACCTTTAACGTTTTACAAGAACCCACTATCATTATTATTAAAAAAATTGTATTTCAATGATCATAATTCAAACTGCATACACTACGTGTTGTTAGGCAGGACAAGCCATAATGTTTGTCCTACCTAGCAACAATTACTGTTTGCATTCTGACTATTGAAATACAAATATTCTTAATATGGAATTTGTAACAAAGCACTTTAAAAAATTTGAGCACTAAATTTGATTACATTACGAAAATGGTCAATTTGAAGTCTGTATTGCCTCACTTTGTCTCATCGGCTTATTTTTCTGTTCATAGAATATTTTGTTCATTATTCCAATAATCTTCCTTATCGAAGAGAAAGAAAATATTTATTATTCCAATCTTCTTCTTATCTAACGGGAAGCAATTTGTGCTTCTTTTCTCCATTACTTTTCTTTCAGGTGACTGTTTTTGTTGCCTTATTAGTCGGAAACAAAAATATAGGACGAGCTATCTCTGCTCCCCTCCGGCTTATATCGTAACAATAGGTCCACTTACACTACGGTTCAAATATTTATATACAGATTTTATTTTTTACTAACATAGACATTTTAATGTTGCAGTAGATGAGCAACTACGCCAGCATCGCAATGTTCAAAAGTCGCGATGATCTGACGTTAATGTAAACTAAGAATTATTAATAAAAGTCTATGGAAATCTTTTAATCAGAAGGATGATACCATCACTACTCGATTTTAATGGCTGCAAATGGGACATAGTACCTTTCAAAGAGTGATGACTGCCGACATGTTTATCTTTGTAAGTTTTCTGATTGGAAATTTATTTTAAAAAGCACACAAGGAACATTAAGAAAAAGGCATATTTTTTCAGCTTGAAACTTTCTATTTGGTTTTGAAACACTACTCATCTTAAGATACACTTCTGCACAATATTCCATCTTCACTTTTACTCTAAAATAAATTCTCAATTTTACTGAAAAGGAGAGTAATGAATAGCCATATTTTGACATTCACTTGCGATAACTGTCATCGAATGAAATACAGATTACCGGAAACTGGAAATAGAGTTTAAACAATGCAAAGCACTAAGCTTGATTGCACCATCCCTACAATTTGATTAAGATATCCGCTTGTGGTTACTTTGAGACGCGGTTTTAGAAATGAATATGTATATAGTTGGGGGATTGGGGGAGGGCTTTGGAAAAATAGGGGGAATTGGGGTTCTTGCATTCATTTTTTACATGTACCTTGCTTAAATTCATTTATAATTAAGAAAAGGAAATGAATGGTGCTTGATAAAATTTAAAACATATATATGTTTTCTTCTTTCTGGGGATTTAGCTCCCAAGGCTTCCTCTAGAACCGCTGTAGCCTGTTGTCGATGGCCCTAGCGCTGTTGGAGTCCGTAAATACTGGCGAGCGAAGCGAGCAAGAAAGGAGGCGCTTGCGCCGAGGGCCTATTGACAAGTGATCTGAATTATATATTCATGAGACCCGATTTCCTTCTGAATTATGCATATATACGTGAATAATGTAACCACCGCAGCGATTGCCCACAACAAAGCCCCGGCCAGTCTCACTCTCACGGAGGAAATCCGCACAGAGCGGTAGATATTATGTCATAGTAGCTCTCTCTGATTGGATGATTTTCACCGAACTTCAGTTGGGTCGGAATATTCGCCAAACAAGGAAAAACATAAGAAATTCAGATCACTTGTTAAAAGGCCCTCGGCGCAAGCTCTCGCTCTCGCTTCGCTCGCCAGAATTTACGGACTCCAACAGCGCCAGGGCCATTGACAAGAGGCTAGAACCGCTAATGGCCATTGTAGTTCATTGATAATTAACTACAGAATGATAGAGTAATACTCTATCCGAAAATCAGCAAAGGCGTGAAAGAAAAGCTCGTCTCCGCGTTGTACGAATCGCACCGTAAAACGAAAGGTTTTTGTACTGCGTCTTCACATCTTTCAATTAGACTACCTCTGTCAATCTGCCCACATAAATGTGCTCCGAGTACAAGAAAATTGGCTAATCTTTTGTTGATGTCAAGCAAAGCTGTCGTTGGTAATTTTAAAAGCAGTTCCCATTGGAAAATCTACTTATAATGTGATAATGCCCTTGGAACGATTGAAAATAAGGAATATTGCTTGGCAACTTTGTTACTGAAAATAGTAAGTAAATCTTCTTTTCTTTTGTTATTATATCCGTAAGAAATATATTAATCTTCACACTAAATTGAAGAGATGATAAAGATATATATACACTGCGCATACGTTTGGAATATTTTTTTTCTTTCCTCTTTTCTATTTTACTCTTAATAAATAATTGTTATATCTTCTCAGAACTTTACTGATCGATTTGATGAGTCATAGAGATTGATCAATGTAGTTCTGAAAGATATAATCTAATTGTTTTATCGATATTCAATGAGGTAATAAAACAATTCTTCAAACTTTATGGGCAATATGGTATTTACACATCTATAAACGAAATGCGATAGCATCAGTCTAAATTAAAACTGGTGCGTTGTCATCATGATACGTACTTAATTATTGATAAGAATACACATATTCCTCCCATCATATACTCCATGCTGTATATAACAGTAAAAGAGTCAACCATGCTTGGTTTTACAATTGTAGACTATAAAATAACGAGCTTTCAAAATGACCCAAGGAGAAAAGTAGGGTCCAAATTTTGGAAAAAGAAGGATTTTGGAGATTCATAGATAGTAGGATAAAAACAGGAGACTTGCAAGTTCTCCAGTACATGAAAGGCTGTGGAGCGTTTTAAACATATATGTTTCACAATGTGTAATAGAAAAAAAAACAGTTTTTCGGTATGGGGGAGGTGGCTACTATTATGATCAGCGTGAGGCCATATGGCAATTTCTATCACCAAGGTTTTCGGCATCCTACCAGGCCCCTATTTCTCTCCTGGATGTAGAGTGGCAAATGTAGATTAATGTCATATAGAATACTTTAAATAAGCCGAACATTTTACCGTTTGATCTTTTTCTTTGCCACCTGACATTCACACACAAAAAAATACATCTTTCGGTTTCATGTGTCTGTGATACAAAATTCTTACTCGGGAGGGACGGGGGTGGAATTTAGCATAAGTTTTCTTAACTCATTCAATCAGCGTGTCGCTTCATCGACAGTACAATTATGCCAATATAGGAGACGTGGAATAAAGGATTACAAGAGAGTTTAAATAAAAACATAAATATTGTGTGTGTTGTTCATTATCCTTTTTACTCAAACAAGTGATTCATAATACATGTATGGGGGAAGGTAAGTTTGAATAATCTCTTATTTTGAAAGGGGGCTAGGCGTTCGTTGCCGCAAAGAACGATTATCTGACTTTACATTCCTGTTTAATTATCATCACTATTTTTTGTTATCAATTTCAATCATTTTCTACTGTAGATACGTGTATCCCGTGCCCGTAACAGTATGTCGACCGATTTCGAGCTGACGACCGAACTGCTGCCCAATCCCAGCGCAGATTTTACGCAGAAACTGGTAAAACTGGCAGCGGTTGTCCTTTGTGGGCTCATCTTGTGTGTGGGTGTGTGCGGTAATACCTTAGTCCTCGTCGCCATCTCGACCTCACGGAGGCTACAATCCCACAGCAACCGATTCTTGGGCTTCCTAGCCGTAACGGATCTCCTAACCTGCCTCCTCCTGCCTATACAGATTGCTGCTCTCTTAGATGCTAACTCGGAGTTCTTCCACCTGGCTTGCGGCGTTGCAGGAGTGATGGGATACGGTACGCTAGGAGCAAGTGCCTTCGCGTTGGTCCTCATTGCTTTTAACCGTTACATCTGCCTCACCCAGCCCCTGCCAGTCAAGAAGAAGATGTTCTCGCGTTGCAAGTCCACTGTGATGGCTTCATTTGGAGTGCTCTTTCCTCTGATAATCACTTCAGCATTCGTGGTAACCGGAAATGCCAGAACGGGTCTTCTCAGCGGTCTCTTTTGCACCATCGTGTATGGGCCCTTACTGGATATAGTGGCTGGCTCATTCCTACTCATGTGTGTAGTTGCGACATTCATTTTTTATCTTCTTATTGCAAAAGTGGTTCGATCGCACTCCAGGAGGGTTATTCCACCTAATCAGGCATTTCAAGAAAGCAGTACACGGTCAGGTATCCGGACGGGGACGGGCTCAAACGAGGCCTGCATTCTCGGTCAACAGAACAGATTTAGCCGTAGAGATTATGACTCCAGCAATGCAGGCTCAAGCAACCAATCATCAAAGCTTACATCCACCACGGGGAGGGCGTTGCGCATTCAGGAGCCTTCCACGTCCAATCCAGATAAGATTTTCGTTCCTGCGACAACACGAATGCCAAATAGTAGCAGTACTACGAGAGAACCAATCTCTTGCCCCCATAAGTCTGTCAGTGTTTCGAGTATCCAAGCCATAAGCACAACCGTACCGGATCAGGAGGAAACCACAAAGAGGCCTAACCAAGGGCGTCTTGTGCCACGCCAAAAACTGTACGAAGCACCTGTACCATTGTTCAAACTTGAGACCGAGGTCACGAAGAACATGATCCTGATCGTCTTGGCTTTCTTAATCGCAGTAGTCTTCACCTCACTTTCCATCCTCATTCCTGATATGCCTTACATTTATGATCTCTTTGCATACGTTGTGCTCAGTGCAAACAGCAGTATTAACCCTATCATATATGGATGGAAGCATCCGCTTCTGAAACAAACCTTCCGTCATCTTTTAAGACTGAGGTTGGAGGATATTGATCAACCAACGAGATGGGTCAGGAGATGCATTTATTGAACGGATGTGAACAGGTCTCACTTTCCAGGTACCGATAACACATATCAATGGGTATGGAGACCGTGCATTCTCATCCATGGCTTCTCGTTTGTGAAAGTTTGTCTTTCTTTTGTGGAATCGACAGTTTAGAAATAACACTTCAAATCATTCCCTTAATACTTACCTATTTCATCAAATGTGAACATACTGACTTTATTGCAGGAGCCTGCGCCTTTGAATGTTTTTAAACAGATATATGGCGCCATGTAAATTTCTGATCATCATTTAAAACCAACTTGGAGGAGGTTCTACTCGCAGTGAATCGTCATTTCGACAAGACGTTCATAACATCCTCCTGAATTGTTATCATGTAACCATTAGGAGTTGTGGGATAGTTGCAGTTGTAGTAGTTGTAGTAATAGTTAATGTCTTTATGTTCAGGGGCGTATATAGCGGGTAGGGTGAGGGGGGGGGGGGTGCGGGTATGCATCCCCCAGAATTTTAGATGGGGAATAGCGTGTGTAATACATACCACCCCTCTCTGTTTCAGGGCCTTCTTGCAAGAAGCACGGTGAAAAGGAAGAAAATTGCATGTAATTACTTTGCACTTCAACGATGTATGATAAGCTGTCTAGAGCACTAAAATGCAAACTTGTAGCACTCTCCAAATACAAAAAATGTCTCGATTGGTTGCTTTGCTCCTTCGCATATCATTAGACGCAGTAGTTCTTAACACTGTGAAAGCTCTGTCGACAATACGTACCGAAAGCTAATGTTTCCATCTATATCAATGGCAAAATATATTTGCCACTCTTATCGCAAAAACGATATGCTTGAAAATTGTCTAAAATGTGAAGTTTCCACCACATTATAATATCTATATATTTTTTTAACTTGGTGGCTACGATAAAACCTTACACGTATATGTACTAGAAGCAGTGAATTTTAGAGAAACCAGTACCAGAATTGTTCTCTTGCACTGAAATGCAAAGGTTCAACATCCCAAACATACATTTTCTCGCTCGGTTATAACGCTCGCTCTCAAATTCATGAATACAATGTTTATTGCACTCTGCAAACCCTCGGTCACAAGGCTCCGGATCGATGGGGGTGGGGAGGGGGGGGGGGGTTTAGGGCAGGTATTTTACCTATACAAAAAACTCCATCCATTAAAATGGTAGCTCTGTTTATTAAGCCTAGTATATTTTATGCGAAATCATATGTTCATCATAATAATAATAATAATATATTCATTTGTAAAGCGCAATAACTGTGTGGATATATTCTACTGCGCTGCAAGAGCTCGTAAATGCTGTGTTACATGGGTGTCGATCACGGGGGATGGGGGATATATCCCCCAATATTTCAGGTGGGGGTATGGCCTGTACAATCATCCCCCAATAATTCACCATCAAAACAAAAAAAATGAAGAGAAAAATTATTGATGAGAGCCCGATGAGAGTAGTTAATGGTTATTACTCGCAAGATGACCATCAATACACACATTTTGCTATCTCATTTTCATAATACATACATAAAAACTATATAAATAGCTATATCTCACGAATTGTTACTTTTAAAACTACGATACCATGGTGTACAAGGTACAGAATTGCGCTGGTTTCAAAGCTATTTAAGTGGAAGAAAACAGGCCGTCAGCCTAAATGGTAAACTGTCAAAACCAGGTGAATTAACGATCGGAATACCTCAGGGTGGGGTACTTGGCCCCACATTTTTCCTTCTTTATATTAATGACATTATTCAAAGTGTCAATGCTGGTTCATGTAGTATTTTTGCAGATGATGTAGCAATTTACACTACTGGTAAAAATGTGAATGAAGCTGAGTCTAAATTATAGATTTGCACCAACGAATTAGAGAAATGGTATAAAAGTAATAGATTAAAGATTAATATTGATAAAACTCATGTTATGGTTGTATCCTCGCGAGCTAACTGCAACCATAATGAACTAAACGTAACTTTGAATGGCACCAAACTAAAACAGGTTGATTCGGCTAGATATCTAGGCGTCAATATTGATTGTCATTAGACCTGGCATGAACATGCCAAACAATTGTGTAAAAGCCTTGCATATAAACTTTTCTTATTACGAAAATTAAGTAACACGCTAAACACCTCCCTACTAAATACTTTATATAAAGCAACCATTCTACCATGTATTGATTATGCATGCTCAGTGTGGGGAAACTGTTCATTAAAATATCGTGATTATATTCATCGCATACAGAAAAGAGCTTCTCGTATAGTGTCTAAACATTTTGGTTCACGCGAAATCAGCGTCTCTAAACTATTTAAAGATTTGAAATGGCAAAATTTTGAAACTAGAAGAGATTATTTTATTAATATGCTTATGTTTCGATGTATACATGGTAATGCTCCTGTTAGACTATGTAATGAAATTGAAATGTTCTGTGATAGACATGGTTTCAACACTCGCAATTCTGACTCACTCAATGTGGTCTTACCAAAACCTAATACTGAACTATTCAAGCAATCTTTTAGATATTCAGGCCCGAAAACATGGAATTCTCTCCCAAATGAAATGCAAAATCAACATACTCTTTCCTCGTTCAAAAGTAATTACAAACACACATTTTTCTAAAATAACAAATTCAGTATTACATTTTCTGGCCGGCCGTATTTAATAATCATAATAATCGTTGATCGAAGTTGCAGTTTTTGTAGATGCCATTTTATATATTATATTCATATGTACTTATTATATATTGTATTGTAGGTGCTTTCTATATGTTATTTTTATATGGATTTATATATTTGTATTCGCACTTGTTATCCAATTCTAACCATGGGGATTCCTAACCGTTTTTACTGCTGCTATTATTTCTTTCCACTCAACAATTATGATTGGTTTTTTCATTAACCTCTTCCAAAACCTCTTTTATAAATGGTTGCCAGACTATTTATTATAATTACTTTTTTTACTATGCTTGTACATTATTTGTCCCTCTCTTGAACTCGTACGTATGGGTAAGTGAGTGCAGGAGGGTGCGTGTGAGTATGCGTGCGTATGTGGTGTGCATGTGTGTGTGTGTGTGTAAATTTGGGTGAGTAAGGAGTGGTGTTCATACACGTTTGTGAAATAGTATGCCTGAGTGCGAGTGAAGATATGTAGAAGTTTTAAGTGCGAGTATGAGTGAGTACATGTATAATGCGTGAGTGCAAGTTTATGAACGAGCCTTTTTTGGAAGATCTGCGTTGATGTGTATACACATATTTTTTTTTATTTTTTTTTTTACATGTTAAGTTTAATCCTCGGTCTGGCACCCATTTTAGATTATTTGTATATTTTTCCTAATTTTTTTTTTCCATTACAAACCGTATTTATTTTTTGATTCATGTAATAAAGAGAATCCCATTGGTTAAAATTGGAAATGTTTAATCATGTTATTAACAGGACATCGATGAAAAACAGCTTTGCTGATTCGATTGTTTCTTTTTTATCCTGTATAAATACGTCAAATAAATAAATAAATAAAATAGAAAAAGAAGTAAATGAGACAACCGTATATGAGACAAGAATAAATTGAATTCTCGCTCATACGGCTTCATCAGGAATTGATGAATTTATTCAATTTATTCAATCAACAGCATCATAGAAATGCAGTGCGCCAAATGCAAAGCCGCAGCGGTAAAAAGCAACGAGCTAAATGTTAAGGGCGAAGCGCAAAAGTGCAAAAAAGGAAATAGAGAGTGGGAGAGAGAGATAATGAGAGACAGAGAGGATAATAACCCAGGTAGCAAGCCCATGTGGGACCCACATGGGTCCCATATTCTCTGAAACATCCAAGAAGCATGTGGGACCCATATGGGTAAACCCATATTAGACAGATGGGACCCAGATGGGACCCATACCAAACTGGGCCCAAATGGGTATGCCCAGCTTAATCCCATCTGGTACCCATATTGGTTAACCCAGATATATCCCATGTGGGTTAACCCAGATTTTCCACATGTGTTACCCATATGGGCATATTCATATTTTACCCATATGTGTACGCCCAGCTCATTCCCATCTGGAACCCATAAGGGCTGGCCCAGATAGATCCCATATGGGTTACTAAATATTGGCCCCATATGGGATACATATATGGGTTCCATTTAATAGCCCAGATGGCACAGGTGACCCAGATCATCCCCATATGGGCCCCATATGGGCTTGCTACCTGGGAAAAAGGGAAAAGGGGAAGAAACGGGCAGAACAAAACAGGAAGGGGGAAGAGAAAAGGAAGAAAGACAAGAGAAAGAGGGACATATATATTCCAGCATTTCCTTCAGGGAACTGATGTGAATGGGCGATGAAAAAGAGGTTGACTTTAAAGTAACCTACAATGAAATATTGCTCATGTTTATTTCTTACAATGTCAAAATTACTTTACGGGATCCCCCTCCCTAAAAAGCTTAGGCATGGGTGATGGTAGGTATGAGGTTAATGCATGATCAGGAATTAGTTGAGTGGATGGAAAAGAAGTGAGAAATAAGCTGAAAGGAACATGGAAAATTGCCATGGAACGGATGGAAGGCAATGTGAGACAGGCCCAACATGTTCTAAAACAAGTAATAATATTCAAAAATAGTTATGATATCTTTCACCTAGGAGTTCTTCAAAAACTAATTAAAAACGAGTAAATAATCAATGCCACATTATTGACAGGGCTTAAAAGGAAAGTAAAACAAGAAACAAAAAAGATTGAATGAAATTTGGGACTTTTTGTTTTTAACACCATTCCAATAATAATGCACCTTCTAAGACTGGTTATAGTTTTTGACAAAAAAAAATAGTGCTCTGGTCAGGGCCTTAGGGGAATATTATGCTTTATATTTTAGAGCGTATCTGGTATGATAAGTATATCTGGGTGAAGAAGGAGATAATGGAAGTTTGTTGTTTGGTAGTTGGAACGTAAGTTTTATATTATGTTTTTAAGAAACAGACAGTTTGTATGAGATCAGGAGTGGAAATTTTCTGTCATTTTGAGAACCAAATTTTGCATCAGTGATATTCTGTTTCATTGAATTGAGTTTCCCGCAGAGAGGATTCAGTTGGTTTAATTAAAGAAGAAGAGAGTCAAATGAAGAACCAAAAGCAATATGTTTTTCATTTACTAATGAGAACTATGTTTTTTTGAGATCTCCTTACACAGAATATTGAAATGAGTTTTTCACGATGAATGTTGTTTGGAGACATCAATATTCATAAAATGTGTGTTTCTATCACCAGGAAATAAAGAAAATTTTCTGTCTACATGAACCTTTCCTGGTTGCTTATTAATGCATTTGCCCACTGGTAACATAATACTTTCACAAGTTGATAACCCTCACCATTGGATTTTGTTTTGGTAATGTCTAAATTTCGTTTAAAAATAGATGATATCAGTCTGGTAGGCCTACACTGCAGGCAAGAGTCAGGACTAACATTTAGCATGTTATTAATTTTATTACCACTCTTATATTCTCTGAAATGTTATCTTTATTGAGGGTGACTTGAAAAAATATTTTGGCACCTATCATCCCCCCAAACCACGGAGTTTTCAGTCTTGATTTAAAGTTTTCTAGTGATGGGGCTTTCCTTATTTCTAGTGGTAACCTATTCCATAATCATAAGTAGGATGTGATTTGCCTTTTATTCAAAAGTACTCTATATAGCGATTTTCAATTTCACGTAGGAATTTTTTTCGCGCTCAGTCGCTACGCTCTCTCGCTAAAGTAGTCATAAACTAATGACGCTTAGTACTCTGTTTTATTTCCTTTTTTTGTAGATGTGTTAGAGATGATACGATTTCTCCTATCATATCTCTTAAAATATGACTTGTTATACCGTCAAATCCTGCACTTTGAAATTGTTTAAAGTTGGTCACTATAATAATATATGAACTCATGTTCTAATATTGGGATGAAGAATAAGGAACGATGGTTTCGCATTAGAAGAGGGATTAATAATCTAAGTTGAGTTCAGGAATAATTGACAAAATTTGGATCAATATTTACTGAATATTTATTCGAATCCTTTGATATTGTGAGAGGATCCATAATTTGAGTTTAATTTCAATTCCTGTACTTGGGGTTTATTCAATTTCCTTTTCAAAACGTTATTCCTGCCCCTTTCCAGGGAACACTTTCAAATCTGTGGGTATTACTTGATGTATTTTTCATGAAATCGATTTTTGGGGGGATAATCCACACATAAATGTAAGTGCCTGTCGCCATGGCAACGTTAACGCAGGTGCCTTTAGCCTAAGTCACACTAGACCAAAGACCGGTCGTCGACGCCGACTTTCCCGACAAAGGCGGTCACTTTCCTTTGTAGGGAAAGAATAGGATTAAGTTTGTTGATACCATAGTTAGCCCGAACAATATTGCAGTTTGTTTTATGGGGAAGTATTAATGTGTTAATTAGTCAAAACAAAGCTGTTCGTGGCAACATATATTTTAACCTATGAATGATTCCCACACCTCGAGAAATTCATTATGACTAATGTGATCAATCCATGTTAAATTCTTATCAATGTTAACACTTTTATGACTTAAAACTCTTTTGTTCAACCAGGAAGATGAGTCTTGGTTCAACATAAATTTTATTAATCTCAATAGTGTTAGGAGTATAAGCTACATGGATATATAGTGTGTGTTAAATGCATATATTGTGTTTTCTGAATATTGAGAGAAACCTTATTGAACTTAAGGAGAAGGTTGAGTTCTGGGGAGAGGTGAAAAATCATTTGTGAGCGCTATCATTGTTTAGTATGCAAGTGTGGAAGCACATCAGAGAGAAAATATTCCCTGAAAAGCATGGCTCTTCAAATGCCTTCAAAATTATGCTAAATATGACAAGTAACAGCTTAAAAATAAGGCACGATTTTTATGCCACATGTTTGTGTAGTCCCATATACATCTTTCTGTGTACAGTGCTTGTTACTTTACCAAGACTGTGCCAATTTTCTTATAATTTTGATGACTCCAGAACCTTGCAGTACACACCAATACTAATATGCTACATGATGAACTTTTTTCTGATCGAGTCCACATCGTTTCTTTCACAATGCAATCGCATGACCAGAACTAAAGTTTATCTGTAAGCCATTTCGAAACTTTTAGTAATTCAAAATTTGAAATAATGTCCTAATGATTTTTGGTCCTTTTGAGAATAAAAGATGTTAGAGTCATCTGCAAATAAGATGGAAAATAAAAAAATGATGACGTATGAATTATATCGTTCATATACACTAAAATAAAAGCGGGCCCAGGAAAGATCCCTGGGGGCGCAACACCCAATTAGAAGGCTTAGTCAAGAAATTCCATTGAATGTGACGTATTGCTCTCAGTTACTTAAATAATTCTTAAACAACGAGAGCGTTATACACCAAACACAACAATAATAAAGTGACGTGTCGAACGTTTTACTAAGATCTAAAAGTATTCCAGTAATATATTGCTTTTTGCAATAGCGTCTGTAATTTCATCAGAAATTCGGTCATCAATTTGAAAACTTGGTGTTACAGTGGCTATTTTTAGCAAGGGAGGAAAATCTCCGATTGTAAACACAGATCAGATATGAGTTTTAGAAATGTATAATAATTTCATATACAAGTCAAGTACTAATTGTTAACATGACTTTAGGATTTTGAAGTATTCAATGATCTAGTACTTTTAAGTATTTCATTAGAGTTGGGGGATTTAAAAAGAGAGATGCCTGATCTGGTTCTGAAAGAATTCCTTATAATGAGCATTATTTGGAGTAGCAATTTCGGAAACAAATTGAGGACCAATATTAGTGAACAATGAAGTAAAGCAATCATCATAGTTATTAGAACTGCAATTTTGCTCCAATGAAATATAAGATTATACTTTGGTAAAGGGTCTTTTTTTCTTCCCATGACTGCTCTGACAACTTTCCATGTGGCGCTCGAGTTGAATGTCACTTTTTTTATTTATTGAAAAGTGTTATTCACCGAAATGTACCCAAACGAACTAACTTTGTAAATCTGTTACGGTAAAATTAATAAATTAGTTTCGTTTTATAAACACGTAAACTTTTATCTGTTGGGTTACTCAAATGTTGTTTATTAAGTCGATTTCTCGTTTGAATTTATGTGAATATTCCTTTAGTCATTGGTTCATGGGTTCATTCATTACGATTATGTTTATTTATAACAGATTTAATGGTTTTACTGGGATAAAACTGTAGCATTGCATTAAGATTCGCATATGCAAAATTCAAATCATATGTTTTAAGGAAATAATTGAATTCCTTCAAGGCCAAATCCTGTTTTAATATTTTAATATTACTAGGAGTCTCTTTCCGATTCTTTCCGATACATAAGATTCTTTGGTGGTTTGAAACGAGACAATGATTTTTCACATATTCGTCTTCATCTTCTATAGTAATATGTACTCCTGTACTCCGCGCCGAGGCGAGTACCCTACTAAGAAGTTGTTGTACAAATGCCATTTTTGATACAGGGCTTCCTTAGGACCTACTGAACGATATTAGAGTAGGAGCCCCGGCAAGAATATCATATAAGGGTGTGAGGTGGGGCGTCGCCTCGTAGTCCCCAAATAATTTAGAAGGTAATATAACATTTATTTGTTGTTGTACAAATGCCATTTTTGGTACAGGGCTTTATTAGGACCTGCTGAATGGTGGTAGGGTAGGAGCCCCCGGCATAAATATTCATATATGTGTGATTGGGGCCCCATGGCGTTTGTACAACAAAAACTCAATGTTACATTACCTTACAAATTAGTTGTGGACTACGAGGCGACGCCCTGTCCCACACCCTTATATGATATTCTTGCCGGGGCTCCTACCCTAATATCGTTCAGTAGGTCCTAATGAAGCCCTGTACCAAAATGGCATTTGTACAACACCAAATAAATGTTATATTACCTTCTAAATTATTTGGGGCTACGAGGCGACGCCCATGCCTCACACCCTTATATGATATTCTTGCCGGGGGTTCCTACCCTAATATCGTTCAGTAGGTCATAAGGAAGCCCTGTACCAAAAATGGCATTTGTACAACAAGAAATAAATGTTATATTACCTTCTAAATTATTTGGGGACTACGAGGCGACGCCCCACCTCACACCCTTATATGATATTCTTGCCGGGGGCTCCTACTCTAATATCGTTCAGTAGGTCCTAAGGAAGCCCTGTATCAAAAATGGCATTTGTACAACAACAAATCAATGTTATAAAATCATTTGGGGGCTCCAAAAAGACGCCCCGCCCCACACCCTTAAATTGAAATTTTTGCCGGGGGCTCCTAGCCTAATATCGTTAAGAAGGTCCTAAGGAAGCCCTGTACCAAAAATGGTGCTTTTATCCGGGAAGTAACGATAATTTCACTAAGCCACCTGACTACCTTCAGTCACACCACTTAACCCACTCAACATCGACTCCAAACCGACCGACTTTTAGCCATTCGGGGTGGTGCCATTTTGTGATCGGTCTGTTGTCGGTGTGATGTCAGTTTCATTGGTGTGATTGAGGTGCGAGGTATCACTCGTTCTATTCACAATATTACATACCTGCGATATGTTACGACACAAATTACAATGTTTTACACAAAGCTGATACAATACATTTATTTATGATACAGCATTAAAATCAGTTCTGTTTATTGAGAATGTTGCCAACAACAAAAAAGATGAATGAAGGGACGAAATGCAAAGTGGTGAAATGTTAATACGTTCTTCATTATTTTCCTGTGACAATACTCTTGCGACATGCAATTTCAGAAATGTTGATAGAGTATATAAAGATAAATTCAGTGTTCCCAAGTCTATTTAGAATACGTAACGTCAATCTACAGATATAAGATATATTAAAAGCAACGCCATTGTTCACGCTGTTTTCAAAAGTGAATTGCCGTTTCATTCTCGACCAGTAAAAGTGGCATTTCCAGAATAAAGCGGATATGGGGTACGCCCCCTCCCCTCCCACCCTCGTCTGAAGTGTTCTGTTACGCCTTAATGTGACATAGTTCAAGTTTAAGTTCAAGTTAAATTTCAAGCTCAATTTGAAGTTATTGAAACATTTCACTAAATAAAACAGCGATAAATTTTCACATAAAAATATCAATAATCGAAATTTGCACACACACAAAATTAATATACATGCACATATATTACATAAATATACAGCATAATCGACAATTCAATTCAAAGTGTGAAGACTTGTTCAACCAAAGGCATAGTATATCAAAGAAACAAGTTAAAAGCTTGGCTCATGGATGATAGGTTCATTTAAAGGATCTCTGCAATTTAGTACATGTATTCCTTTCCACTTGTGGGTGGTAACAGTCTTGACAGCACAGTACGTAATATTTAGTCACATCTCAAAAACACCGCCGCGGGTTTGCCGCGTCATGTCTGAACGAACTTTTATTGCGCATCGTTTAAATTAAAACTCCGGTCCCGTCTTTAAATTAATATAAATTCATGGATCCGCCTCTGTTCTGGAGGACGATGCCCTGTAACCCTTTCGTACAGCTCACGTACATTTTAATTCTCTGAAGATCAACTTCTGGGTATGCAGCTTGATGGTACTTCCTAACCGGACAACCTTTTTCAGAAAATTGACACAGCGTTCAAAAGAATATTAGGAAGCAAGGTTTACTACAGTCACAGGCTCCTCTGACAATTGCTGCGCAATCACTTTCCTACACTCACCAAGCCTACGTCACACTAGGCGTACGACCGATTGCCGACATCCGAAAACCCAAAACAAGCTGTGACCATCGACAACCCATATGCAAAAAGTTATTGAGGGCGATCGGTTGTAGGGCAGTTGCCGATCGGTTGCCAAATGTCGTACGAAAATTGTCCGATTATCAAAGATTTTCGTAAACTAATTTGCGACTGCTCGTGGAAATATTGGCGAATGGTTGGCAGTTGTTCGGTGATTGATGGGCGATTAGAAACAACTGGTCAGAGATCACTGGCCGGTCGTTGAAGACGATCGGCAAACTTTATAATGGCGGAGGGGTATAATGACTGGTGCAAACATGCATAATAAAATAACATTTCTTACTCAGTACTCATTACAATACCAAACATATTTTATGTAGATGTAGTGTGATTTCATTTATTTTCAGTAGAAATATAGAATATAATGATCAGAGTTTCTTCCTCGGTGTTCGTCGAACGCTTGGAGATTAATCGGCGGCTGATCGTTTATTATTCGTCGATCAGTCGGCAATCAGTATGAGAACTGTTGCCTACCCTTGGAAGACCAAGAAAAACTTTCCACAACCAGTTTGGTCGGGAAAAGGTTTAAGATGCAGCAACGTAAACCTCCAGCCGACCAAAATGATCCGGAGACCAACCGCCGACCAAGGGCAACCCGTTTAATGACAACCTCTCTGCAATCTCTGAGAGCTCCTGACCAATGGTTGTCAATGCGAACTGATGCGCACATAACTGAGGTTGGGTCCTGTGTTTTTGGTTTGGGTAGGATTATTTTCGAATCCGGGTGGTAGCCAGTCTTTATGTTGTAATAAGCATGCTCCGGTGACATTGCTCAGCGGTCAATATCCTAAACAAATCGAACCCTAACACATCAACTTTGGACATGTTAGAGCAAATGCTATACTTATACCTAAATCAAACCCTAACCATAGAAACCAAATGCCTCCCTACCCCTATCTTTTACGATGTAAGGGCCAGAGTGATTGTACCCGGAATAATGTCTGTGGAGCGCCGCTTTAAACAACTACAACAACAAAAATCTGAGTGTTGGAAACAAAGGTTTTTTTATGGATGGGGGAGGGGAGGAGGAGGGGGGTACTAGCGAATTATCATGTTCATTCTCCGCCTCTAGTTGTAATCACTGCTATAGCCCACCCTCCTGCTGTGCGGGTGTGATTCGTAGCACGACGACCGACATGGAGATGGTGAAGCAGGAATAGATACAGAAGAGGAGACGGTCGATGACGGTGGCGAAGAGAGCCCACTCTCGCTGGATCCTATGCTGACGGTCGGTCCTCCGCTTCATCATTCGCATGTTCTTCAGGATGTTGTCCACATCGATCTCGAGCTGCGAGAGACGGTGGTCGCCAGTCTCGGAGAGGTTTTCCTCGAACTTGGCCCAATCGTCGTTGTCGTCATCGTCGTGAACACCGGTGAAGCTACTCTTGGCGTGCTTGCTAGACTGCCCACTGCCGCCAGTGCCGTCACTGGCGACCAGAGGTGTGTATGAAACACCATATCTGAAGGGAAAACAAATAAATAGAATAAATGGCAGAAATTGCTGAACAATACTGAAATAACAATAATAATAATAATAATAATAATAATAGATCACATTAATAACGCGCCTAATACATTGTTTCGAGGCGCAGTGGTGCTGTTGTCCCAGCAGCCATTGAGTGAAGCGTTGTCCTTACACGAAAATATGGACTTTTAGATTTGCACGACGAGAACGTGGACTGCTACGTAGACATCCTTTTAAGGCAATGTGACGTCCTTTTAAGGCAAGTTGTCGGCGCCCGGCATTGCCTTAAAAGGACGTCATCAATTTATTTATTGTGACATGTTTAGAGAAAACAAAAAACAGAAATTCATGATATGGATTTGAACAAATGGGTTTTTAACAATACTTTGAAAGTGTGTATAGAAGGAGCATTTTGGATGTAGGACGGGAGGATATTCCACAACTGGGGGGGGGGCGGCTACAGAGAGTGCTCTATCGCCGTATCTTGTTTTCACACAAGGGCCAGGATTAGTTGAAAGTGAGAGGAAGTTGAAGCACGCAACCTGGAGGAGGGGGTTTGGATTTTACGAGACTGGAAAGGTACGTGGGGCATTCACCGTTTCGGATTTTAAAGGCAAGGAGAAGAATTTTAAATTGGATACGTTGAATTACTGGCAGCCAGTGGAGATTGCGGAGGATTGGAGTAATATGTTCGTAAGGTCTTGAGCGGGTAACTAGACGAGCGGCAGCATTTTTGGATACGCTGAAGAGGAACAAGGTGGGAGTGGGGCAAATTAACAAGGAGGCCATTACAGTAGTCTAAATGGGAAGTGACAAATGCATGTATCAGTCGTTCTGTAGTGGGTTTATCTAGAAATTTCCTAATTTTACCAATTCTGTGGATACCATAAGATGCAGCTTTACATACTTTCCCTAGGTGAGCCTTCATATTGAGAGCAGTTTCTATGGTAACACCAAGGTTTTTTGCCAATTCAGAGGTATACAATGTTGTGTCGTCAAAGACAAAATCAGGCAAGGGCAAGTGTTTACGAAAATGAGATGTGATGTGAAGTAATTCCGATTTGTCACTATTAAGCTTAAGATAGTTTTTCTGTGCCCAACATTTCACATTACTAACACACTCTTCAAGATTTTTCAAGCTAACCGACCTGTGACGGGGTTCGAGGTTTACATACAACTGCGTATCATCCGCGTATGTTACATGGTGTATGTTTCTATGTCCATTTATTACATCACTGAGTGGACTCGTATATAAAATAAACTCGAACGGCCCGAGGACCGAACCCTGGGGCACGCCATGCAAAAGAGGGAAAGGGTCAGATATACTTTTGTTGATTACAATTCTCTGTTCTCTATGTTCAAGGTATGATTTCAACCATTTTGATGCTGTGCCACTTATCCCGAAAGTGTGGCAAAAACGTTCAACCAAAGAACGATGATTGATAGTGTCAAACGCTGCTAATAGAATAGTCTAAAATTACTAAAGCTACTTCTTGACCCTTATCAACTGCCAATAGTAAATCATTGTACACTTTGAGCAGTGCAGTTTCCGTAGAGTGAAACTGCCGGTAAGCTGATTGCATATCAGAAAATAAACAATTATCATTAAGATACACTTTCAGTTGATCAGCTACAATACGTTCCATGATTTTGGCAAGAAACATAAGATTGGCTATAGGGCGATAATTCTTTAAATCATTACGATCTAAATGGGGCTTTTTCAACATATGTGTTACATGAGAAGTTTTAAACACACTTGGCACAATACCAGTACTTAATGACTGATTGATAAGCTTGGTAATAAACTGAACCACTTCATCAATAGAATCCTTGAGGAGAGTTGTTGGTATCGGATCAAGCATGCATGACGTGGAAGGACTCTTCTTAATAGTTCTTTGTACAGTTGCCTCGGATACTACATCAAATTCATTGAAGGAGTGGTTGCAGGGAGACGAGCTGTCAGCAAGATGGCAATCACCACCTAAGGAAGAGACGATGCCTTGAACTTTCTGGTGGAAGAATTGTCCAAAGTCATTAGCCAGCTGCACATCGGATGCATGGTCAGGAAGGATATGTTCAGACGCAGGTACAGTAAGTTTCTTCACAAATCTTAAAAGCTGTTTAGTATCACACTGTGCTATGGTTGATGTTAAGTAGTGTGACTTAGATTGCATCAGAAGTTGGTTATAAGAGCAACACTGATCACGATAAAGCTGACAATGTATTTCAAGACGAGACTTCATCCATTTACGCTTAGCTCGACGACGAAGCAGTTTCGCCTCTCGAACTTCATCATTGAACCAAGGGGCAGACGGTCGAAGAGAAACGGCGAATGTGCGCTCTGGTGCATGTTTGTCTAAAAGTTCACGCATTACATTACCAAATTTGTCTGCGAGCAGCGATGGATCCTCAGAGCTGTATTCTTGGGGGCTGGAACTCAGAATGTCACTCCTGAAATCATCACGATTGATCTCACAAAGCTTTCGGCCCCTGATGAACTTCTTTCGAGCCTGGGGACGCTGAAATTTCAGCACCATGAGAATAGCTTTGTGATCTGATGGGAGTCCAGACTTCAAATCCACGTTAGTAACCAAGTTACTAGTTTTATCAGATAAAACGATATCCAAGATATAACCAGCTTCGTGTGTGGGAGATGTGACATGCTCTTTCAAGCCAACGTCTTCATTTTTCTCTGTTGTGGACATCATCAACATGGATATTAAAGTCACCCACAAGAATAGTGCTGCATTCAGATGATGTAGTAGACTCAATTAGGGTGGAGAACTCTTGCATGAACGTATCAAACTTCAGACCATTCTTTTGAGATGGAGGAGGTCGATAGACTGCACACAGTTCAAAAATATCACTGGGTGTTACTGGCACAGACAAGTACATAAGTTCAAAAGATGAGAAGCTTGAATGGTTCACTTTCTGTATGGTTATACATGATCTATGTATGATGCAAATTCCACAACCACGAGATGAACGATTGTGATGAACTACAGAATAAGTGGGAAGAGTCATGTATATATCAGCAATAATGTGATGATCACGAGTGTCTCCTCTTAACCATGATTCCGTCACGATCATAATATCGATGCCGTTCTCTATAATAAAATCACATATAGGAGTAGTTTTCTTATTCGTCGAACGAGCATTCCAATGACTGACGCATAAATGTGGACTATCGCAAGGTCTACGGCTATGTATTTTGCTTGAAGTAATAACATTTATCTTAGCATTGGGAATGTAGGCTTCATGGAGGATTACCAAATTACTGCGATCAATGCTTTGAGAATCAGAATCAGCATTCTCAGCATCAGCATAAGGATAACGATATTTAGAAGTTACAACAGGAATATGTTTTTTTTCCTTCTTCTTGCTCTCTTTCCACGATGATATTTCTTACCACGGCGCACTTTCCTACTTGTCCTACTTGTCACTCCCTCCTTTGGTATCCCAAGATGTTGAATTAGACTCATAACATCAGGATGGAGAGGAGATGATGGGATGCCGTATAAGGAAGGATTACAACTCAACAAGTAAGATACATCATAGACAGGACGAGCTTCTGCAGAACTTACACCGATGTCAATATCAGGCTTCAAACCAATCCGGTCGCTGTGACTGGGCTCAGAGGGCCCAGGATTGGGATTGACGTCGCCGCACCTAAGTAGTTGTATTCGGAATGATGATGTTGAATTAGGATAGTATGCTCTCGGGAATCCCACTAACCTTCTAGAAACAAGTCGATATCCATGCAGTCTAGATGCACATGGAGATTCGGGCAAGGCTATTATTGAAATAACATAGCTGACCGCTGACCAGCATAATAGCAACGAAGAAGAGGTTAGACCAACCCATTATCCTAAACCATTGACTTTCACTGGAACAATAGAGATGTGGTCACTGGAGATTAAGAATTACAACTAGAAGAGTTCTGATGACACAGTAGACTTAGATATATCTAATGTTCAGTGGATAATGTAGGCTTCAGTGAACATCTCCAGCCAAGTACATAGGTATGTACTGTCATGGCAGTTAATAAGGACTTTTAGATTTGCACGACGAGAACGTGGACTGCTAGCTGTGACATCCTTTTAAGGTAATGTGACGTCCTTTTAAGGCACTGCCGGGCAGACTGTCAGTGCCCGGCAGTGCCTTAAAAGTATGTCATATTGCCTTAAAAGGATGTCACAGCTAGCAAATCTAAAAGTCCCTAATGTAGAAACAAGTACACCACAAACTGGAAAAATGTTTCTGAGTATATCTCTTTTTTCCAGAAATGAAATCAACTGAAGTTGGTCCTGGTAGTTCCTTGCTATACTATTTTACTACAGTGCAGAATTTAAAGTATGATAATCGGGAAAAAATTACCAAAACTGATGAAAATGTACAGAGCTAAAAATGGTGGTGGCAGCCTGTCAAGCGCACAACAGTAATGTTCTTGGTTTTGTTTGCTTTTGGGGATCGGAGAGAAAAGGCAATGGCGGATTTAGGTGGGGCAGGGCAGAAATACATAAAAGAAAAATCTGTCAATTTCCTAATGTCCTGACTCCCAATGGCACCTGAAAGATCTAATAACCCCCTCTTCTTCAGATCTTCTCCTTCTTATTTTTCTTCTCCTTCTTCTACTACTACTACTACTACCACTACTACTACTACTACTACTACTACTTCTATTACTTCTTCTCCTTCTTTTTTGTGGGGGGGGGGAGGGGGAGGGATGGTTAACCTCTCCTAGCCTTCGAAACGGAATCCACTTAATAGACCCCTACATCTCTCTCTTGAACAACCATTTAAATAAATTCCATCCAAGCCTTTAGAGGCATGGATGAAACAACCCTAACAATTGCCTAAATGATATTGAGACATAGCAAAAACTAATGCATGCATCATCCAAATTAATTTGTGTAGAGCTAGAATTAATAAAATCAGCCTTTTTTCTTCTTTTTTGCTTGTCACATACTTTTGACGCCATTGTCCCCCCACCTATACAAACCCCGAATTCCTCCCCTGAACCGTGCTATCACCTACCTTACAGCAAAGAATCGCTGTTTTTTCAGCATGGCCAGCCGATCGGGATCCATGTCGTGTTGCTTCCTTTGCGACATCATCTCCTTCCAATAATTCACCACAAAGCCCATACACATGATACGGGCTGCGTAGAAGAGCACGAGCTTCCTAAGCCATTCGGGCACCTCCCGCTTGCCGCTCTCGCCCCGATGGAAGATGTTGAGTACTGCGATGTTCATGGCGGTAGACACGGCAATCAGAACCATGATGATTATGTAATATTCGGCTAAAAAGACGGCATAGGGAGAGAATTAGTGGAGAACATTATATTTAGGTTAAACTTATAATAATTATAATAACAACAACAACAACAATAATAATGTAATTAACAAAAATAATGATAATGATAATAATAATAATAATAAGAGGAGGAGGCGCTTTTCAACGTTACGACGTGTTTTTCGTCTTCTCTAATCTTGTGCTTTAAAAAATTGGGTAATTTTCTGTTTTTCATGAGACTTCATGTGATTTATTACATAGTAAGGAACTGATATAGAAACCGGACACTGTATGGTGAGTTGTGAAATTTATACTGTTTTTCATATTGAACACCAAACAACAAATAACTACGATGGACAGCTAAAGGGCCACGCCCAACCCAACAGCGTACGTACCCAAGGGACCCGAACCCGTGTTCCTACGTATGAACGATGTCAGGAAGGCAGACTCAAAACTCATCAAGGGGGAGGAACTATACATTGCCCTTTCCAAGATCATTCAGATTGACGCCATAGTTGGAATTCAACAAATTGGTTCACTTTGGAGATTTTATTTGAACCCGCAAGGATTAGAATTGCGTGGAAATACCATTCCAATCTACGACATTAACCGATTCACCAAATCTAGAGATGAAAATCTAACAAGGGTCACCATCGAGGATGTGCCACTCTCAGTGGATGATTGTATGATTAGGGTGAGGCTACTGGAAATGAAAGATGACGTGAAAGGGCGTATCCATATTCAGAAATTACGAGTAAATGGGAAACTAAAAAACTGTCAAAAAAGCGACCGTGTGCTGTTTATCACACCCCCCTCCCAACCCCTCCCCAGACACCTGGTGATAGGACAAGTCTTCAGATCGCGTGTCTACCATGACGGGCAGCCCTCAAACGATGCGAGGAGTACATGCTCGAGATGTTTGGAGGAGGTCCACCACATGTCGGAACAACATCGTATGCAAATCGTGCAAGAAAACAGGGCATGTCATGAGTCAGTGTCCTGAACGCGGGAGCAATCGCTATGAGATTTGTATACAAAGGTGAATAATTGTTAGGGCTGAAAGTACATGTATATGCTTCTACCAGACGGACAGAATTTGTTTTTGTTAAGGTCAATTAAATTGGCTATTAAATTTTAGAGGGCGAAATGATCAAGTAATTGTTGGAGGAGATTTGAACTGTATTCAAAACAAATTTCTTGATTGTGAAGGTTTGTCTAGTGTTTATTTATCAAAAAAGTACTTCACTTTGTTTAAGAAAAAATAGGTGTAATTGATATATAGAGAAAGTTAATCCAGATGAGAGGCAATTCACTTGGAGGCAAGTATCCTTAGGATTATTCTCCGATCTAGATTATTGGCTCGTCTATCTTCAATTATGTGATTCTATTTACTCAACGGATAATAGCAGGGGCGGATCCAGCCGGCGGCAAGGGAGGGGGCCTAAAAAGGGGCCCACTTCGTGCACCCGCACCTTTTTGGCACCCGAAAATTTTGTTTCCCTACGGGAAGGGTGATTTTTTTTCCACCGCCACCCCCACTTGGGCGCCAGGGGAGGGGGCCCATCTTCTTTTTTTTCAAAAAAAGGGTGTTTTTACCTGTTTTTTCCTAGGGAGGGCCCGGGGCCCCTGGATCCGCCACTGGATAATAGACCTGCTATCAAATGTGACCATAATGCGGTCTCTTTGAAAATAAAAACTTCAGAGGAAGAACGTGGGAGAGGTGATTGGAAAATAAACAATCAATTGTTAAACGATGCAGTGTATAAAGAAAATATCTCAAATATAAAGGTAGAAAGGTTAAATTAACTGATTCGTTATGTGTATAAAGGAAATGGGAAATGTGTAAAGTGAAAATTAAAGAATTTTCTATAAAAATATTCAAAAGAAATTAATAAGAAAAGAAGATTTATTTATGAAGATTTAGAAAAGAAATACTGCTAATGGCAAAAGGAAGTAAATAAGAACCCCACTGAAGAAAATATGCAAGAGTTAAAAGATGTTCAAAATCAGGTTTATAAGTTTTTAATTTAAAAATGTAAGGGAGCTTTCATCCGTTCCAGGGGGAAATGGTTAGAAGGAAAAAAAATCAACTCGTTATTTCTTATAGCTTCAGAAGAAAAATGGTATAAAAAAGGAAATTGATAGTATAAAAAAGTCAGGAAAGAAAATTGTTAAACAGCAAAATATATTATTAGAAATTTATAATTATTACAAAGATTTGTATCGTATAAAAGAAGGTAGTACTGAAAAAGAAGAATATATTGATAATTTTGTTCGAAATGTTCAGTTGACAACTTTAAAAGAAGATGAGGCACTAAGCTGTGAAGGTGACCTTTCGGAAAAGGAATGTGCAGAAGCACCGTCTTCCATGCTTAATAACAAAGCACCTGGAAGCGACGGCTTGAGTGTTGAGTTCTACTTATGCTTTTGGTCAGAGATGAAATATTTATTAATAGATTGTTTGAATTACGGATATAGTAAACAGTGTTTGTCACCAAGTCAAAGGCAAGCTGGTTTAACATTGTTGTAAAGGAAATAAAATAATTTTAGATAATTGGAGACCTATATCCCTCCTAAACGTAGATTATAAATTATGTGCACAAGTTTTATCAAAACGATTACAAATTGTTATAGGCGGTATTATTGGCACAGATCAAACTGGATTTATAAAGAAAAGGTCAGCAACAGAAAATGTCAGGTTGACTCGGGATGTTATTGATTATTGTTTAGATAAAAAAAATTCCTTGTATCATTATGTTTCTAGACTTCAAAAAATCATATCATAATATTAGCCACTCTTTTTGACTACGCGCTTTAAAATGTTTCGTTTTAAAGAATGTATTATTAAATGGGTTCAAACTTTGTATAGTAATGCAAAGGGAAAGGTAATTATGGATGGATATCCAAGTCTTTCTCTATTGAGCAGGGGGTCTGACAAGGATGTCCCTTGTCTTTTTTACTTTTCATTATTGTAGCTGAATTTCTAGCAAGATCCGACAAAACGAAGATATAAACGGAATTGATAGATTAGGTTCTGCATTGTCCGAATTGTCCGAAGTGTCTCAATTTGCAGATGACGACCATTTGTGTAAATAGTTCAGAATCAATGATCAATGTTAAGGAAGAGGTCAGAAATTTTTGAGCAGTGGCAGGTCCTCAAGTAAATTGGGATTAGACTAAAGTAATGAAAAGAAATACAGATTATGTGGATGGAGATTGTGGGAAAGTACTGAACAACCAATAGAATATTTGGGAATATATATCGGAAAGAATAAAATGGAAAATGAATGTTTAAATTGGGATGACAAAATCGAAATATTCAAAATATATTGAAAAACTGGAAATAGAGAATATTAACGTTTTATGGTAAAGTGGTTGTTATCAAAGCCGTAATTCATTTCACAAATACTGTTTATACGGCAACTGCAGTACCTGCTCCAAAATTTGTTATTAAATCATTGAATAAAATTACTAATGCTTTTCTTTGGAGTTAAAAAAGAGAAATAGTGACAAGAAGTGTATCTATGAATAGAAAAGTAAGATGGTGGTCTTGATATGGTAGACATTGAATCTAAAATAGGTGCTTTGTACTTATCTTGGATAAGCAAATTATTGGATGAATAAATTTGTAGATGGAAATCATTATTTGAATATTGGATTGAAATGATTGGAAAATTTCCAGATATCTTTATATATAATCAAAATAAGAAAGATATGAAAATGTTGTGTAAAAAAAATAGAGTGCCAGAGTGTTATCAAAATCTTCTAAATGCATGGTCAGAATTTAGATATCGAGGTTCAGTTGAGGTAATGGAAATAGAAGAGAAGATATTATGGAAAAAGTCATATTAGATTTAAAATTCTACAATATTGTTTTCATAGTGGTATGTAGCTGGAATTTGTAAAGTAAAGCACGCGATTAAAAATGGAAGTTGGAAAGATTCGATTCTGTTGAATAGTAAAATTGGTATTCATCAATTATTATTTGAGTTCGAATACGCCAAATTGAAGAAATGTTTTCCAAGCTTTTGGTTAAATAAATTATGTATTCGAAAGAATATTCCATTAAGTAGTAAACCAAACAATGCAAATTTGATAGAAGTAGCTACAGGAGATTTTGTTGATATATTTAGTTTGAAGACGAAACATTATTAGTTATCCCTCCTTAAACAAAAACTTCAGAAACCAATTGCTACACGTTACTGGGACAATTATTTGAATTTAACTTTTTCCTCTAATTGACAGAAAGTATTTAATTTTAAAAGTCAACAAATAAGAGATAATAGGATAAAGCAAGTTAATTTTAAAGTATTGCATAATATCTTTCCATCAAAACATAATATATGCAGATGGCGTATAATGGACAATGGCCAGTGTGATATATGTAAAGAAACAGAAACAACTTTTCATGTTTTGTTAAAATGAAATAAGATTCGAGCTTCTTGGAAAATTTTTGAAAACTTATTTTATAATTACTTTCATGAGCAAATATATATTAATGAAAGTCATTGGTTATTTTATTGAAGAAATAGACAACTTTGTGATAGACTTCATGTTAACTTTAGGCTAATATGTAATATACATGTCTATCCAAATTCTCTATGATGGTAAAGATTATAATAAGAAAAGTCTGTTTATTAATTCAAATCAAAACTACGATATCATGTAGCAGATAAGCAAAGTGTTTTATTGACGAAACACATAAAAATTATTCAAGAAATGTAAAGGTTATAACCATTTATTTAATTACTTTTGACTTTTATATATTATGTTTAAAACGTAAATTGACGTAAATGTACATGTATATGATGATCAGTATGTGAAATAAAACACCTCGGTAAGAGGATAAGAAAAAAATATAAATAAATCCTTTGTATGGCACATGCTATCTATTTTCGTTGTATCCTGATATTGATTTATCGCGCGATTTCATTATCTTTCTAGCAATATGTAATTTGTCATTGTTTGTGTAGTGTATTATCTGAAATTCCATTAAAAAAGAAAGCTATTACTTGTCATAAGACAATTCGAGATTACACAATTTCTTATAATGCCTCCCCAACCACAGTGGGGGAGGGATGACAAAAATAGTGCACTGGAATACTTCAAGAAGAAAAAAAGAAAGAGTCACGAAATATTTTAGAAATCATATTCACAGGGGCTAAAAAATTCACCCCTCACTCTCTCTCTCTCTCTGGAGATCTTGTTTCACGCGCTTAAGCCACCCTTTTTGTGTTGTGCCGTTTTGCTTGCCAGAAAATTTTGTAGGCAAACGGCACACCAACACTGACCAAAATCCCGACTTTTGTTTTTGCTTTTTTTCCACAGAACTTTGAAGCTTATTTCACTTTATACTTCATCATACACACAAAAAAAAAAAGTTTAGTCGTTTAGACAAACTTGTTCGATCTCCTGTGCTGTCAGTGTCGTGGGCCTTCGGTCTACTCGAGTGTTCCCTTAATATACCTCAAACACACCGCTGGACCGACCCCATACCAACACCAACCCGCCCGGATCATGGCCATTCAGGGCAATGTAATTTTTGTTTAATTGATTGATTGGTTGCTTTTATTCATTACCTGCAAACAAGCATAATACATTGAAAGAAACATTAACATTTCTTTTCGTAATATGGAAGTAAATAATCCAGTCTTTTGCGTCTCCCGTATCATAAATAGTCGCGAATGATCGAAATCAATCGCAAGTCCTCCAATCGATCGCAAGTTTGCAGTCTCCTATCTCTTATGTACATAGTTGCGATTGATGTCAATCACAAATAAGTTGCGATTAATATCAACTCTTTATAAGAAAGGGCCGGCGTCGATTTCTTTGGTGTGACTGGGGTTTCACGATTACTCACTGATTAGCGGCATGCTGTCCGAAGTCCGCGGTATGGTTTCGGCGACGAGGAGCAGGAACACCGTCATCGAGAGCGTCAACGTGACGCTGAGACTGGCCTTGATGACGCCGACATTGTAGGGCATGAGGAACCCGACCATGGAAAGTGCAGAGAGGAGGACGATTGGCATGACGAGTTTGTATAGGTAGTAAAGAGGTTTCCGACGTAGTTTAAGGTACATGGTTATGTCGACGTAACGGTCGGGACAGCACTCGTACCACTCGACGTTACGCTTGAAATATGCATCTCTAGAAAAGGAAAGAGGAAGAAGAAGGATAGAGCGGGACGAGGGATGGATTGTGGTGGGAGAAGATGGAGAGGGAAGGGGGTATAGGAAATACGACAAGAACAGTGACAGAGAGAGAGAATAGAGAGGGGAATCGTGAGGAGATGGGGATAAATAAACAGAGGGGGAGTCACAGAGAGAGAGAGAGATGTGATGAACAGAATGATAAATAATTAATAACTTAAATAGCCGTCATCTATGTTTAAGGTTTTACTTTATTGAATGAAAAATATGTACTGTAATTATAAACATATTATAGATAATTGCCTGGAGTCAGCAAGATTTTTTTCATATTATTTTCATATACGGAAGTATGCTCTGGCGTCGATCTTCCTATATAATGGAGATGAGTGGGCATTAATCGAAAGCTTTCTCGCTATAGGATACATCTGAATATTTTTTCATCTAAATATTCATGTTGTTCCCCGCCCCCCTTCCCCGCCTCTCAACATCGACCGTGCGAACTACTTTATATGAATATTTTTTGAGGTACGAGTAACAGTATTATTAACAGTATTGAAATATCATGTTCTGATATTCAAAAACCTTTCAAGCAAATCATTGAAAATGGTACCTACAAGACATCCCATTGTCCGTTGACCAGATAATCCGAGAAGTCCGGAGACTGGGTCGAGTTGTGCAGGTCGACATACTGCTGGGTGTACGTCCATGATCCGTACTTGAGATGGCAGATCTGGTGGTCAAAGGGAAAGTACCGGATTCGAATCTTGCAGGTGCTGCTCTGGAGGAATGGCTTGGACATCAGGCGGATGAGCCCCTTGTGGTTTATAATGATGTTGGCTGAGCTCGAGTTGCCGAAGGCGTAGTCTTTGGGGTCACCCCTACGGAGTGTGTGGGCCCATTTTCATTCGGGGCGGTAGATGATGTAGAAAGAGTGGGAGCGAGAGAGGGGAAGAGGAAGAGAAACAGAGGAAGGGAGATGATGGAGAGAGAAAAATAGATAGAGAGAGGGGTATGGGAGAGAGAAAGAAAGATAGAGAGAGAAAGAAAGAAAAAGCGAGGAAGAGCATTAGTTACAGAATTTGTTAAATCTACACGATGACTTAAAATTAAAAAAAAAATCATGGTTCTCTTGAAATTGCTTTATATCAGGATGTCTCATCAGTCCGTTAAGACTTCCATGACCAAAATGACATAGCATGGACCCAATCAAGCTTCGACACATTCACACACTTTCTATAAACAAAAGCTCTAGAGCAATTTCAATACCCTGTTTATGTATTTACCATATAAATCAAAGCTCATGTTTCTATGTTCATGTTCATGTAACACGTCATTGTAATGTTGTACATTTCAAACGGTGATTTATAAGTCTATTGAAATTGTCTTTAGGTTGATTGTAGGTTTATTGCTCGAAAGACTTTATGACCACCTTCACGCATGCGCAGTGCCCATCTCTACACCGTGACAAAACAACAAATCTTTTAACTGTTAATAATTCTGAGCTTCGTTAGAAAATGGTATTATCAGTGATTTGCCACTAGTCCAAAGCTTGTTTGCTTCCCTTTGCAATGGTATCCCAATTTCTGGCTATTTGACGGTGTGCTTCACAGCTAAATTTTGGGGGTAGATGTGGGGGAGAAGTGAAATCTGCAAAGTGTGTTGTTCTTAGTACCAGCATTGCTTTTCTAATTCCCTCGAGCAGTCAAGCACAATTGCAAGGGCTTTCGGGAAATCAACCGAAAACAATTTCAATAGGCTTGTTCAGCCATTTATGAAATGTGCTAGCACGACAGTGATTCATTACGTCATTCAAACATGTTAGCCTATGTATGGGCTTCACTACAGGAATTGATTTTGAGTTGATTTTTCGAAAGTCCTTGCGACTGCAAGTGTTTTGAGTTTTTACCGATCATTATCTTTGTAATGAAGATAACATAATAGCAATGATAACGCTCTCAACCTGTATATGTATATATCGGGGGATTGGGGGGGGGGGTTTGGAGGAATAGGGGGACTAGGGGTTCTTGCATTAATTTTTTACATGTACCTCGCTTAAATTCATTTATAATTAAGAAAAGGAAATGAGTGGTGCTTAATAAAATTAAAAACAAATATATATTTTTTCTTTCTGGGGGATTTAGCCCCTAAGGCTTCCTCTAGAACCGCTAATGGCCATTGTAGTTAATTAACACTCTATCCGACCAATCAGCAAAGGCGTGAAAGAAAAGCTCGTCTCCGCGTTGTACGAATCGCACCGTAAAATGAAAGGCTTTTGTCCTGCGTCTTCACAGCTTTCAATTCTACCTCTGTCATTCCGCCCACCTAAATGTGCTCCGAGTACAAGACAATCGTCTAAACTTTTGTTGATGTCAAGCAAAGCTGTCATTGGTATTTTAAAAGCAGTTCCCATTGAAAAATCCACTTTTAATGTGATAATGCCTTTGGAACGATTGAAAATATAGGAATATTGCTTGGCAACTTTGTTACTGAAAATAGTAAGTAAATCTTCTTTTCTTTTTTCATTATATCCGTAAGAAATATATTTATCTTCACACGAAATTGAAGATATGATGAGGATATATACTGTTGCGCATACTATTGGAATATTTTTCTTACCTCTTTTCATTAAATAATTTTGACATTATATTTTATTCTTGATAGATAATGTTTATATCTTCTCAGAACTGTACTGATCGATTTGATGAGTCATAGAGATTAATCAATATAGTTCTGAAAAGATATAATCTAATTTTTTTACCAAGGAAAAACCATTGTCATCGGTATTCAATGAAATGAGGTAAATAAACAATTATTCAAACTTTATGGGCAATATGGTATTTACACATCTATAAAAGAAATTCGATAACATCAGTCTAAATCAAAACTGGTGCGTTATCATCATGATACGTACTTAATTATTGATAAGAATGCAAATATTCCTCCCATCATATACTTCATGCTGTATATAACAGTTAAAGTTTCAACCATGCTTGGTTTCAAAATTGTAGACTATGAAATAACGAGCTTTCGAAATGACCCAGAAGAAAAGTAGGGTCAAAATTTTGAAAAAAGAAGGATTTGGGAGATTCATAGAAAGTAGGATTAAAACAGGAGAATGGCAAGTTCTCCAGTACATGTCCATATTTAGCTGTCGAGCGTTTTTAAAGATATATGTTTCAAAATGTGTTATAGAAGAAAAAACAGCTTTTCGGTATCGGGGGCAACTGGGCTACTATTAAATGATCATCGTGAGGCCACATGGCAATTTCTATCACCAAGGTTTTCGGCATCCTACCAGGTCCCCATTTCTCTCCTAGATATAGAGTGGCAAATGTAGATTAATGTCATATAGAATACTTTAAATAAGCCGTACATTTTACCGTTTGATCTTTTTCTTTGCCACCTGACATTTAAACAAGATTTTTTTGTAATACATAGTTCGGTTTCAGGTGTCTGTTATACCAAAATCCTTTCTCGGGAGGGACGGGGTGGAATTTAGCATAAGATTTTTAACTCATTCAATTAGCGTGTCGCTTCATCGACAGTAAAATTATGCCAATATAGGAGCCGTGGAAATGAAAGAATTACAAGAGAGTTAAAATAGAAACATAAATATTGTGTGTGTTGTTAATTATCCTTATTACTCAAACAAGTAATTCATAATACATGTGTAGGGGGAAGGTAAGTTTGAATAATCTCTTATTTCTAAAGGGGGCTAGCTTTCGTTGCCGCAAAGAACGATTATCTGACTTTACGTTCCTGTATAATTATCATGATTCATCACTATGTTTTTATCAATTTCAATCATGTTCTACTGCAGATACGTGTATTCCGTGCCCATTGCAGTATGTCGACCGATTTTGAGCTGACGACCGAACTGCCGCCCAATCCCAGCGCAGAATCTACGTATAAACTGGTAGCGGTTGTCCTCTGTGGCCTCATCTTTTGTGTTGGTGTGGGCGGTAATATCTTGGTCCTCGTCGCCATTTCGACCTCACAGAGGCTACAATCCCACATCAACCGATTCTTGGGCTTCCTAGCCATAACGGATCTCCTAACCTGCCTCCTCCTGCCTATACAGATTGCCGCTCTCTTAGATGCTAAGTCGGAGTTCTTCCACCTGGCATGCGGCGTTGCAGGAGTGATGGGATACGTTACGCTAGGAGCAAGTGCCTACACGTTGGTCCTCATTGCGTTTAACCGCTACATCCGCCTCACCCAGCCCCTGGCCGTCAAAAAGAGGATGTTCTCGCGTTGCAATTCCACGGTGATGGCTTCATTTGGAGTCCTCTTTCCTATCATAACCACTTCGGCATTCGTGGTAACCGGAAATGCAAGAACGGGTCTTCTCAGCGGTCTCTTTCGCACTATCGTGTATGGGCCCTTACTGAATAAGGTGGCTGGCTCATTCCTACTCATGTGTGTAGTTGTGACACTTATCTTTTATCTTCTTATTGCAAAAGTGGTTCGATCGCACTCCAGAAGGGTTATTCAACCTAATCAGGCATATCAAGGAAGCAGTACACGGTTAGGTATCCGGACGGGGACGAGTTCAAACGAGGCCTGCATTCTCGGTCAACATACAGATTTAGTCGTAGAGATTATGACTCCAGCAAAGCAGGCTCAATCAACCGATCATCAACGCTTTCATCCACCACGGGGAGGGCGTTGCGCATTCAAGAGACATGTACGTCCAATCCATATAAGATTTTCGTTCCTGCGACAACACGAATGGCAAATCGTAGCAGTACAACGAGAGAACCAATCTCTTGCACCCCTAATTCTGCCAGTGTTTCGAGTATCCAAGCTATAAGCACAATCGTACAGGATCAGGAGGAACCCACAAGGAGGCCCAACCGAGGGCGTCTTGCGTCACACCAAATACCATACGAAGCACCTGTACCATTGTTCAAACTTGAGACCGAGGTCGCGAAGAAAAAGGTCCTGATCGTCTTGGCTTTCTTAATTGCATTAGTCTTCACCTTAATTTGCATCATCATTCCTGATAAGCCTTACATCTATGATCTCTTTACATATGTTGTGCTCAGTGCAAACAGCAGTATTAACCCTATCATATATGGCTGGAGGCAGGGGCGGCGATCCCGGGGGGACGGGGGGACACGTCCCCCTCCCCCTCAATTTTTGTAGGGGGGGGATCGTCCCCCCTGAAAATTTGAAAAAGTGCCCCCAAAAATGTATAGCAAATACTGGCTGTGAGGGTGGTCACTTCTGTCGCCTTCACCCTTCTCGATCACTATGCTCCCTCGTACTGGCATACTGATGGGGCTAAGGGGCAGTTGCCCCCCAATAAAAATAAAGAAGGGGTTTATTTGTAATTCGATACCAGTGATTTACGAATGTTGCTGAAATGGCATGATTTTTCCCTGAGATTCCGGGGGCTCGTCCCCCCTTACCCCACCAAGAGCCCTAAAGCGTGCCCCTGGTTGCTCATCTGACCGTAATTAAATGCCTAAAACCCCTGAGCTTCAGGGGGCTCCGCCCCTTGACCCCGCCAGGGCCCTAAGGCGGGCCCCTGAATGCTCATCTGACCGTTATTAAATACCTAATACCCCTGAGCTTCCGGGGGCTCTGCCCCCTGGACCCGAACAAGGGCCTTAAAGCGTGCCCCTGGTTGCTCATCTGACGGTAATTAAATGATTAAAACCCATTAGCTTCCGGGGGCTCCGCTCCCTGGACCCCACCAGGGCCCTAAAGCGGGCCCCTGGATGTTCATATGACCGTTATTAAATGCCTAAAACCCCTGAGCTTCCGGGGGCTCTGCCCCCTGGACCCCACCAAGGACCCTAAGGTAGCCCCTGGTTGCTCATCTGATCGAAATTTAATGCTTAAAACCCCCGAGCTTCTAGGGGCTCCTAGACCCCACTCCAATTAGTGACCTACATGCCAGTGACACAAATAATGTATCAAAATACGCTCATCTGAACGTAATTAAATGCCTAAAACCCCTGAACTTCCGGTGGCTTCGTCCCTTGACCCCCGCCGGAGCTTTGCTCCTGGACCCCACGCCAATTTACGCTTCACTTGCTTTGCTCTACCTGATCGTTAATACCTTAGCCCCCCCCTTCCTCTTTGAAAAACGTTCCGCGGGCCTTCATGTAACATGTAAGAATGGTGGTGATGCGGAATTTTTCCTGCCCCCAAACGTTTTTGGTCATTACGACACTGCTCCCTCGCATTTCGTCTCCCGGTCATGAAAAGAAATCGCCGCCCCTGGCTGGAGGCATCCGCTTCTGAAACGAACCTTCCATCACCTTTTGAGATGGAGGTTTGAGGAAATTGATCAAACAACGAGATGGGTCAGGAAATGCATTTATTGAACGGATGTTACCGATAACGCATCTCAAGGGATATGGAGACCGTGCATTCTCATCCATTGCTCTCGTTTGTGAAAGTTAGTCTTTCCTTTGTTGAATCGACAGTCTGGAAATAACACTTCAAATCAGTCCTTTAATACCTATTTCAGCAGATGTGAACATACTGACTCAATTGCAGGAGCCTGCGCATTTGAATGTGTTTAAACATATATATGGCGCCATGTAAATTCGGATCATCATTTAAAACCAACTTGGAGGAGGTTCTACTCGCAGTGAATCGTCATTTCGACAAGACGTTTATAACATCCTCCTGAATTGTTATCATGTAACCATTAGGAGTTGTGGGATAGTTGCAGTTGTAGTTGTTGTAGTATAAATTAATGTCGTTATGTTCAGGGGCGTATATAGCGGGTAGTTTGAGGGGGGATGCGGGTATGCATCCCCCAGAATTTTAGATGGGCGATAGCGTGTGTAATACATACCACCCCTCTCTGTTTCAGCATGAGCTAACAAATCTAGGACTTTGTTTCAGAATCTGAGACAAAGTTACCGGATCCATTTAACACTGTTAAAGCTCTGTCGACAATAGGTACCGAAAGGTAATGTTTCCATTTATATCAATGGCAAATATATTTGCCCTTCCTATCAGAAAAACGATAAGCTTGAAAATTGTCTAAAATGTAAAGTTTCAACATTATAATACCTATTTCCTTTAAACTTGGTCGCAACGATACTATCTTACATGTACATGTACTAAAAGCACTGAATTTTAGAGAAACCAGTACGAATAGGCCCGAACTGTTCTCTTGCACTGAAATGCAAAGTTTCAATATCCCAAACCTACATTTTCTCGCTCGGTTATAACGCTCGCTCTCAAATTCATGAATACAGTGTGTATTGTACTCTGCAAACCCTCGATCACAAGGCTCCGTATCGATGGGGGTGGGGAGGGGGGGGGAGGGGGGTTGAGGGCAGGTATTTTACCTCTACAAAAAACTCCATCCATTAAAATGGTAGCTCTGTTTATTAAGCCTAGTATATTTTATGCGAAATCATATGTTCATCATAAGTAGGATGTGATTTGCCTTGTATTTAAAAGTACTCTATATAACGATTTTCAATTTCACGTAGGGAATTTTTGCGCTCAGTCGCTACGCTCCCTCGCTAAATTAGTAATGAACTAATGACGCTTAGTACTCTGTTTTATTACCCTTTTTGTGTCGATAGATTAAAGAGATGGGTTAGAGATACGATTGCTCCTATCATCTCTCTTAACATATGACTTGTGATACCGTCAAATCCTGCACTTTAAAATTGTTTAATGATGGTTACTATAATTATCTATGAACTCATGTTTTAATATTGGGATGAAGAAAAAGGAACGATGGTTTCGCATTAAAAGAGGGATTATTAATCTAAGTCGAGTTCATGGAATATTTGGCAAAATTTGGACCAATATTTACTGAATATTTATTCGATTCCTCAGATATTGTGAGAGGATCCAGAATTTTAGTTTAATTTCGATTCTTGTACTTGGGGTATATTCAATTTCTTTTTCAAAACGTTATTCCTGCACCTTTCCAGGGAACACTTTCAAATCTGTGGGTATCACTAGATATATTTTTCATGCATTCGATTATTTTTTGATAATCCACAAATAAATGTAAGTGCCTGTCGCCATGGCAACTTTAACGCAGGTGCCTTTAGCCTAAGTCACACTAGAGCAAAGACCGGTCGCCGACTTTCCCTACAAAGGCGGTCACTTTCATTCGTAGGGAAAGAATAGGATTGAGTTTGTTGATGCCACAGTTAGCAGAAACAATATTGCAGTATGTTATATGGGGAAGTATTAATGGGTTATTTAGTAACAACAAAGCTGTTCGTGGTAACATACATTTTAACTTATGAATGATTCCCACACCTCGAGAAATTCATTATGACTAATGTGATCAATTCATGTTAAATTCTTATCAATGATACCTCCAATTGACTTACAATTCGTTTGTTAAAAAAACTGTATTAATCTTAATATCGTTAGAATTATTAGCTACATTAATATATACTGTGTGTTAAATGCATAATTGTGTTTTCTGAATATTGAGAGAAACCTTATTGAGCTTAAGCCATTTTGAAATTTTTAGTAATTCAACATTTGAAATAAAGTTCTAATTAATGTTGTTCCTTTTGAGAATAACAAATGTTAGTGTCATCTGCAAATATAATGGAGAATACAAAATGATGACGTATTAATGATATCGTTAATATACACTAAAATAAAAGCGGGCCCAGAATAGATCCCTGGGGAGCGCAACACCCAATTAGAAGGCTCAGTGAAGAAATTCCATTGAATGTAACTTATTGCTCTCAGTTACTTAAATTACTCTTAAACAACGAGAGCGTTGTACACCAAACACGACAAGGATAAAGTGACGTGTCGAATATTTTACTAAGGTCTACAAATATTCCAATAATATATTGCTTTTTGCAATCGCGTCTGTCATTTCATCATAAATTTGGTCATCCTTTTTAAAAATTGATGTTTCATCGGCTATTTTAAGCAAGTGAGGAAAATCCCTTATTTTAAACACAGATTTGATATGAGTTTTACAATGAAATGTCAATAATTTCCTTTACAAGTCGAGTACTATTTGTTTACATATCCTTAGGATTATTAAGTATTGAATGATCTAGTAATTTTAATTATTTCATTAGAGTTAAGGGATTTATAAAGAATTATGCATGATCTGGTTCTGAAAGAATTTCTTATAATTAGCATTTTTTGGAGTAGCAATTTCGGAAGCAAATTCAGGCCCAATATAAGTGAAAATGAAGTAAGGCAATCAGCATAGTTATTAGAAACTGCAATATTTCTACCATTAAAAATAATATTATACTCATATGGAAACGTTGTATCATCCGCTCAATCTGACTTGCGTGCATAGACCAAATAAGCATTTTTCCATTAAAAAGTGAATTTTTTTAAAATGTGCGTTTCTTTCCAGCATTGGGGTGTCCGGGAGTCACTCGGGTAACATTTCAAAAAGTATAATATAAAAAGACAATATGCAATTTGTCTGTACATTTTGTCGGAAAAAAACATATTTATCCAGCACCGTGTCGTCTATTTTTGCATTGGAGAAGAGCAAAAAGCGAGTTTCAATCATACTTTGGCCGCTCTCGCAAGCTCTTACCCGCCCACTGTGGTCAAGCGGCTTTGGGGCAAGCTGCTAATGAATATACTAATAGTTAGCTTTCTTCTGGTATTAAATTTGTTTTGATTGGTTGTATATTTTTGTCGGAATTTACTCATTCACATAATGGAACTACCTTCCCGATGAAGCCAGTGGTCTGTGACCACAGAACTGTAAATATACGTAGAAGGCTCATAGTGGTTCGAAAAATGTGGCCAGCGCTCGTACGTGATTAGGTGATATCCGCCATCTTTGTTAGTCCTCTTTTGTTTTCACCGCTTTTTTCTCAACGACGAGCCAGACTGGAATTCTTGAAATTTGTGAGCTGAAAAGATCCAGGACTAAGCAAAATGGCGCCGTGTGCACTCGAGCGTATCTCCCAGCACGTTCAACGACCACACGTCGATCTGTGCATTGTGAATTGGGATGAGCGCTCTACGTATTTTAAAGTTCTTTGCCCGTGACCCCTGCACTCAATGCTGTGTGTTGTGGTCAACTTGTTTTATGAGACAAACCCAAGCAAACGTTTCCATATGTGGTAAAGAGTCTTGTTTTTGTTCCCATGACTTTTCTGACAACTTTCCATGTGGCGCTCGAGTTGGATGTCACATTTTTATTTATTGAAAAGTGTTATTAATCGAAACGTACCGAAACGAATTAACTTAGTCAATTTGTTACGGTAAAAATAATAAATTAGTTTCGGTATGTTTTATAAACACGTAAACTTTTTTATGTTGGTAATACTCAAATGTTGTTTATAAAGTCGATTTCTTGTTTAAATATATTTGAATATGTCTTTAGCCATCAATGGGTTCATATTTATATTACGATTAGGTGTATTTCTTACAGATTAAATGTTTTTATTATGAGAGAAATGTAGCATATGTGGCAGATTCAAATCCTATGTTTTAAGGACATAATTCAATTCCTCCAGGACTAAATCCTGTTTTAATATTTCAATATAATTAGGGGTCTCTTTCCGATTCTTTCCGATACATACAATTATTTGGTGGTTTAAAACGAGACAATGATGTTTCACATATTCGTCTTCGTCTTCTATAGCATATGTAATCTTGTACTCCGCGCCCAGGCGAATACCCTACAAAAAAGACCACCAGTCTTTTGTAAGTGAGAGATTTGGAAGAATTTGGTTTATGAAAATAGATAAAGGGTTGCTCGTTTAAATTCCTCACCAGCCTGCCGTTACGAGGCGAAGGGGATGCCAGGGGTTACGCTAGTCTGATGTGACACTAATTTTCAACATTTCTGTCGGCAAATCTGTAATTGTCGCTGATAATTATCTAAATTTAAGAACATTCTTACCCCTGGAACTTTGATTTGTTCATTTCTTTTCTTGTACAAATATTAAAGGCATACCCTTACAATTGCAGGCTCGTATCGCTGGAACAAACATGGAACAGGTCCTCCTTTTGAAAATTTAAATCGAAAACCCACATGTTGAGTTGCATGTTATGAAAACTTGATTTTGTCCATATCATGTGTTATTCGTAGGATTGATGTTCATGTATTAACTCTTATACTGTCCCTTGCCTTGGAAAATGAATAACATATTCAGTGCCTAATATAGCATTAATCTCCAAACAAACATCTAAGCTATCCCTCAAGTGGCTGCCATTTCCTGTCCCTCATTACCCCGCTCTTCCTCAACGTTATCTTAAATCCTGATGAAAATCTTATTCCATAATCGTCATGCCATTAAAAACGGCTTTCACCTCCTCATTTGAGTTGCCATGGCAATCTTCAGATTTCTTATGATCCCTTGCAAACGCCTCAAGGAGTAATTAGAATCCATAATGATAACTTCTGATGTTGCAGGGCTAGTGATGTAACCTGGGCAAAGTCGCTGAGGGGGGTATCGTCATTTGGAGCGGGGTGGGGGTAGCACAACAAATATTAGTTGGATGAAAATGAAAGAGAACAATGCCAAAGAGTGAGGGGAGCATGTAGAAAACAGATCACATCCCTTCTTTTCGTGACGCCTTTCCCCCTTATCAATTTCTCTCTCTCTTCTTCTTCTGCTTCTGCTTCTTCTTCTTCTTTTATTCTTGCATTCTCCAAATACTTCTTATTTTCGTCAATATATCGGGGGCAAGTGCCCATGTACCCCTGCATCTACGCCACTGATTCAGGCATTTGGGGCTTGAGTGTATCATAAAAGCATGATTGTGAAGCGTATAAACGAAGAAATAACTGTTTGATGACTTTTTTTACTAGTCCTTAATACACATTTTCACCATCATTCACCTTGGATTATTCTCCATCTCCCCCCCCCCTCTCTCTCTCTCTCTCTATCTACCTATCCACTGCTGTCTGTCACTCTGTCTCTCCCCAACTACCGCTCACTTGCTCTTTAAAACACATCTCTCTCTCTCTCTCTCTCTCTCTTGCTGTTTCTTTTTCTCCCATTTCCCCTTTGTACAACCCTCTTTCCGTATGTATATATCTCTCAGACCGGCTGCGTGTAGTTTATAACAATAATATAAAGCAACCGATTTTCCTTCTAATGAAAGAAAAAAAAATATTTACAAAATACACATACATATAATCGAAATCATTCGGAGAAATAATAAAGGTGTATGGCTGCATCAATATCAATATTAAATACTACTTTTAGACCCTTCATACTCGAGATTATTCTTACCTGAATAATGCAGTGCAAATGCATTTACTTTATAGTTGAACATTTACTCGTTGAGTCTACATTTCGCTATTTTCGTCTTGTATATTTCTTTACCGCTAATGGTTTGTCTGATTATCATTTGTTGGTATCTTGTTTTATACTGTCCATACTATTTTGTTCTGCTTGTGAGACAGTGTTGCTATCATTGATGAGGACACCCTGGTAAAAACATAAACGACTGAATAAAACACGATAACAACTAATTTCGAAAAGAAAACAAAAATTAACTTTATGGTAATTTCTATAGCCTTGCGCGTCACTTATTAAAATGCTTGAACACGGCAATGACATATAATCCGAAAATGATTTGTGTGGGACATACAATAGGGTATTGAAATTCCTCTCGAGTTGATCTTTTCGAAAAATAGTTGCGATCTTGTACTAAATAAATATACATATATAAACTCGAACTTAATAACGAAATCAGATTTTTTTTTTCCCCCCACTTTCTACATGCCATTAATGTTTCCCTCTCTGATAACATGGTGCGAGAGCAGTAATTGGGCAAAGGCGTATATTACTTCAACAAAACAAGAGTTGTGAGTCATAAAAATTCAAGTGCTCTTTTCCTGTGATCTACATGTAGATGTATATTCATTTAATAATTCACCGTTGAGAAAAAAAGGGCGGCTGTTAATGTGAGTCAGTCTTTCATTCTCGAGCAGGTTTACAGTCTAGCGCCATCACAGTCTACGGTCGAGACAGTAAACAGACAGCTTACCAAAATGAGATCACTCACCTTCAATTTGAAGTCTGCATTGCCTCACTTTGTCTCTACAGTTTTTTATCCTGTTCATAGAATATTTTGTTTATTATTCCGATAATTTTCCTTATCGAAGAGTAAGAAAATATTCATTATTTCAATATTCTTCTTATCTAACGGGAAGCAAATGTGCTTCTTTTCTTATTTACTTTACTCTCAGATGGCTGTTCTCAGAAAAAGGCCCTCACACTTTTGGTGTTTTGTATTCTAAAAAATGTATGATGAGCTATCTCAACACCCCAGCCCCCCCCCCCTCCCCCGATCAGCCCATTAGAACTTACCTAATGGTTCAAGGGGTCCGACAGTGAATTTTACTTTCTTTGGGGAGTGGCTTACATCGTATTAAACAGTAGGTCCACTTACAATAAGGTCCAAATATGTTTAAACTAGCATAGACATTTTAAGGTTACAGTAGATGAGCAACTACACCAGCATCGCAATGTTAGTAAAGTAGCGGTGATTTGATCCTCCTGTAAACGGAGATTTATTTAAAAATCTATGGGATTTTTTTTAATCAGAAGGATGATACCATCACTATTCCATTTTAGTGGGCCTTGTACCGTCCAAAAAATAATGCAAAAAAAGACAGACCCCGGAGGTCGACTTTCTTTACAAAGGGAGAAATTTAACTCTTAATCCGATTTTCATGTCGGATTCCACTACAAATCTCCTCCTTTAAACATTGCAGTAACATCTCACGAACTAGCAGTAAGGAGGCCGACTAAAGGAATCACTTTTGGTTGTAAACGTCAAACTGACCTAAACAACATTTTCTCCTAATTGCACGGGAAGAGGAATGACTCTCATATGTTGGATAGCGATGGTCGAGTGTATTGAATATCACGTGACTTAATCAGACCTTTTGTTCGCGTGAGCCCTACGTAAACAAATATAGCGAGTGTATTACGTATCACGTGATTCAATTACATGTCACGTGAGGTCTGCGTGATTAAAATAGTGTTAAGGTGAAACACGAACGTGATGATACTTGGTAGTTGAAGGCAATATTGAGAACTAGTCAGGAATAGATCTTCTTTTTCTTTTTTTAAAGAGAAAAATAAAACGCTCCTTTAAAATTTGGATAGTTTGAATGAATGATTGATGTAAGGACTAGCATATTCTTTTGGTAAATGCAATTTGGATCATCGATATCAACAACGCAAACCAAAAATCATAAATTGATTTACAGCATTGTTAACCACTGCTTTGCATAAACTGAAAAGGTGTGAGCATTTAATAAAGAGGAGTTGCCTTATGAAATAATATTTAAGAAACTGACCTCTATAATGTTTTGTTCAAAGTTTTGTAAAGTACCTTTAACACATGTCTCAAAGTTCATATTTTGAATTTTCCTCTAAATATGTGTCTCTTTTTTAATTAGAAATAGAACGTATGTATACGCTGTAATGGGAGCATCTATTACATGTACCTCATTTTGTTTGTAATTACATGGTATTGTTGATTGACAATGGAAATTTGTGTCAGATAAATTGTACTAGCTGATATCGCCATCTGTATAACAAAAAAAGTATCCCTTTCTTATTACTACAAGTGTAACCAAATTAAAATAACAAGAGCAGCATATTTTTCAGATTATGAAAACGATTTGCCTGAATTTGTTTTAGTGTTACTGTGGTGAAAAAATAAATGCCTTGAAGGAATTTCACAAAGGCCTATCATAGACTTTGGTAATATTCATGTGTTTATAGGGGGAGAGAGATGGAGACAAACAGATAGAAAGAGGGAGCGATTAAGACAGACAGACAGACAGAGAGAGAGAGAGAGTGTGAGAAAAAAAGAGAGAGTGCGAGCACGAGATCGAGTATGTACGTGTGTGTTTGTGTGTGTGAGAGAGAGAGAGCGACAGATATAGAGTGACAGAGAGAGAGCGAGAAAATAAAATAAATATAGAAGCATATATATTCGACAGAATGGTGATGAGAGAAAATCATAGCGTTATATTTTTATGGACCTTTGTTGTAGGGTCTATGCATGATTATTTCAAATAAATCATATTTCCGTGCAATATGGGCTATAGTAGCATGTTTGAATTTGATATAATTATCACATTATCAGCTCTTGAGACAGACATGATTCACATTATCATGGGTTTAGCCTAAATCGTAAGATTTGATATATAAGAGAAGAAGTGGTGTTTTTTCATGCAAATTATACATTGTTAAGAAGGTTGTAGCCTCGTAGCTATTTGAATTATTGACTGAGAAAGATATCTAGAAAGATAGAAGTAGAAGGAGATAAAAGAAGAATAGTGAAGAAAAAGGGGGTAAAATATAAGTGTAGTCCCGGTCATTTACCCTCCCTAACATATGGATGAAGACAAATAATTGGTCTATTATCTAAAGTGGATCTCCAACATAAAATTATATCCACCACTGAAAGCCTTAAGCCTCGGTCACAAATGCCTTTACGAACTGCTACGAACGCCGTACGAACGATTTTCAGACAATGGAAATTCGGGAAGACAATGGAAAAACAGGGAGATTCGTACGAAATTATCGTTCGTACAGACCTTTGTGACCGTAGCATTAAGTAAGTCGCCCTCTATAGATAAACAAAAAGATGAATACCGCCATTATTAAGTTCAAATGTGCTTATACGCTGCGCGCGCTCTCTGTGGAAATACCCACTTCTATTTATAGGATGCACAAACTGCATTATATTAACAGACGATCTTCTCAAGTGTGATTTTAATATTATAGTAATTTGTATTCAAGTACACATTTGAAAAGAGAATTGAGCGCCCCAAATCCGGTGTTTGATTTTTAAACTAGCCCCATGCAATTGGCATACATCTGATTTTACAAAATGTTCTTTTCACTTCTCTATTATTCGTTTTGTTTAGGTGAACAACCTTGTCCAGCGTTGTGCCGCTAAGAAATCAGAACTGGAGAAGAACATTCAGAATGTGGAAGTACAACGCCATGAAGTATACACTGCCGTGCGGAAACTACTGGACAATGTCAGTCAAGCCTACAGCATCAAGGCCAAAGAGCTTGAAGAAAATCATCGAAATCTCATAGAGCAAATCAATGCAGTAAATCGAAATTTCCATGACGACCTCAACGCCTTGAAATCCAAGGATCGACAGAGGATTAGGAGTATTTTTAGTTACCAATATCAATAACACTGGTATCTAATGACAGACTGGGTCGTCTTGAGACAGACAGTCTGTCTGCTCATACTTTGCTCTATGATGAGCTAGATGCCATGCTAAAGGAGGCTACTGATCACACTTCTGCGCCAGCTGTTATGAAGAAAGCACAGGAAAAGAGGTTCAAGCCTGCAGATGATACGCGTCTTGACCTCGGGAGCATCTCAGAATCAGATCCCAAGTTGCAAGTCATTCAGTGTGTAGATCTACAGGGATACATGTATGGAATAACCCAGTTCTCTGATGATAATGTAGCTATCGGATATTATGGTACACATGGTATAGATATCATTGATTCAGCTGGTAAAAAGCAGTATAAAAACATACCAAATAACATGACGTGTTATGATCTTGTGTTTCAACAAGACAAGTCGTTATGCATATCGACGGGTTTCACAGAGGCACGCATACGGTTCTTTTTGATCAAAAAATCCAAAATTCGCTACGTTCGCAAGCATTCGCCTCTCAGTGAGATAGGGCCTTTACGAACGTTGCGAATTTTTGATTTTTGGATCAACAAGAACTTCAGCGACACCGTCTTACAACCGTTTGCAAAGGCTTACGACTGCTTTGCAAAAACCTACGACTGTTTTGCGACGAGAAAAACTGTTTGCGACAATGAAAACCGTTTACGAACCCTGGCGAAACTCCAAATTCGCTACGTTCGCAAGCATTCGCCTCAGTGAGGCCCTTTCATTGTCGCAAAAAGTTTTTCTTGTCGCAAATAAATTTTGAACATGTTCAATTTATTTTTCCGCAAACAGTTGCAAGCGTTTGCAAACAGTCGTAAGCCTTTGCAAAACAGTCGTAAGCCTTTGCAAACGGTTGTATGACGGTGTCGCTGAAGTTCTTTTCGATTCACCAATGCTAGCGACCACATTACCATATGGCTCCTATATAAAATCGAACCATTGCGTAACAGGAGTTTGCAAAAGTTCCCAAACATTCACAAATAGTGGCAAAGGATTGGCAAATAGTTGCCAATCTTCGCAAAAACTGTCGCTAACATTTGCTTACAGTCGCTAATAGTCGCCAACTGCCTTTCGAAAACACTTTCGCTAACATTCGCTCAAATGTTGCTAATTGTCGCTAAACATCGCTAAAAGTCATTATTTTTCGCCAACATTCGTCAGAAAAGTTGGCGAATCCAAATTCGCAACGTTCGTAAGCATTCGCCGCTCAGTGAGATAGGCCCTTTAGGGAAAGGTAGTCCAGAATCTGGCCGGTTCTTTATATTTCCTACACTTGATTCAAGCTGCCGAAGATGGCGTTATCAACGAACTCATACGCTCAGCAGCCCTACCAATAATAGCTCAGCCTCAGAACAAGCGGGCGCGTCTTATTTTTTCGTACCACAGCGAGCCCAGATTCCAGTATGAACTCATTTTCATACATAACAAGCTACGAAAGTTAATTGCGAAGAGGTCACAAACAATTAGACTTCGATTATTTATTGCTTTGCCTCACTATTTAAAAAGGCAAAAAAACTGAATAAATACTGAGATTCGAACCCTCAAGTCAACTCCATAGTTTTATTAGTATTACGCTGTCCTTACCGATTGAGCTGATGAAAGGTTGATTTGTATAATTACTATCACCCTATTAACAACCCTACCGGATTCCATGTGCGCATGCGGTGGTTTCCTTCGCGAGTGCGCATGCGCAGGTTTCCTTCGCGAGCTCAATCTGGGCTAGCTATGGTACGAAAAAATAAGACGCCAACCGGGCGTCCTAATTTAAGGATCACGCCATCTTCGGCTGGCAGCGAGTAAGTAGGGGGAGGTCGCATTACGTTGGTGTGGTGTAGATCAAAATTAAATCGGCCAGATTCTGGACTAAGGGAAAGGGTGCAAGATGGAGGTTCTATCATCTCATATCTCCCTCTTTCTTATCTTTTCTTTTTCGCCACTTGATGAGGTGGCTCAGGTGGGGATCTGCCCCCGTTTCCGCCTCGTAGCTACGCCATTTAATACAAGGCAGTGGGTATACTTACGTGTTGTAGAGGGTGGTGTCAGGCCTCCAGATTTGCGTGGCGGGAAACCGTAGCTCAGATGTGCCTCGATAGTCTGCCGGATCCCACTGAAGTAGCTGGTCAGTCCAACTCTGACAAAAGACAATTTTTTTTTTAAAGAGCATGTTTAATAATCATTACATACATACGACGCAAACACTCTTCAATAAGGCTTGATTGGCGCAGGTTATAAGTACGCAGTCGCAAGGACGTTTCGTGTGTGATTCACAAGCGGCAGTTGTTTCGCCAAATTGGTTAAACAAAATTTAAGTAATAAAGAAAAAAAAATACAATTATACAATAGTTATCAAGCAATAAATGCAATCTTTTAATGAGAACTGTACGTTTTGTATAATGTTGTCTGTCTATGAAACGGTGTTGAATCTGTATTATATAACTTATTTTTTTGTAAAGCTTTGATGGAGTTTACCATGGAGAGAGCACGAAACTCGAAATATAATTATTATTATTATTGGTAGTATTAATATTATGAGTAGTAGTACGAGTAGTAGGTGTAGTAGTAGTAGAAGTAGTAGTAGTAGTAATACATTGTAGTAGTAGTAGTAGTAGTATAGTGATGGTAGTAGTAGCAGTAGTAATAGTAGTAGTAGTAGTAATAGTATTTGTTTGTGTTAGTAATTGCATATGCCCTTACGGTGACTAAATAGTAGGAATACTCCCCAGGGAGTGGAGATGGTGCACATTGTGCATGAATCTATCCGATCACCGGGATAATAATATATGTAAAGCGCTAAGAGACGGTATTCCGTATTAAGCGCTATATAAATCCAGATTATTATTATTAGTAGTAGTGGTAGTAGTTATAGGAGTAGTAGTAGTAGTAGTAGTAGTAGTAGTAGTAGTAATAGTAGTAGTAGGAGTAGTAGTAGTAGTAGTAGTAGTAATATCTTCATTATTATCATCATTATCGTCATTTATACTTACCTGATTAATTTGAATATTCAGTTTCAACATTTGGTCACGTTCATCCTGTTGAAGAGAAAATAGGAATGGGAGAATTACAGGGCGGTAAGTGGGTGAGTGTGAAGGCTCGTTCAGATGTGACGCGGTAAACCGCCGCAAAAAAAGTCTTTTATTTTACGTGTTAATGAGTGGCAACTGCGCGCAATAAATGACTTGCGCGTATCCACTGAGCTCAGTGTTATAAGATACGCGCAATAAATGACTTGCGCGTATCCACTGAGATACAGGAATGTGAACCGTGTTACACTTTACATCATCATACAAAATTGATGAAAAACGTTGCGGTTTTGCCGCGTCATATCTGAACGAGGATTTAAGAAAGAAATAAGAAAATAGGCATTCATTTCTTACTCACTATATTCTTCAAATACGTGGACAAATAGGTGCTGATGTTGTAGTTGTATCATTTTGCGGTAGTAAAGCACAAACTATAAGAAATAAAAGTAGATCTGAAACTGATCGAGATATACAAATTGCATTTAAAGATACTCAGCATATCACAGCTTATGCATACACTTGTACTTACATTCACATTTGATTGACAAATCGTAGAGCAAACATGGACACGCGTTTATTTACAACACGGAATATTATACAATGTTCGATGCAATATTTAATGATAAAACCTATATTAGATGTATGTCATGATAATACAAATTCATAAAGTGATATATCCTGCTCCTCATCGTATCATCCTGCTTTCTCTATACTGCTCTTTTTTCTCTCCTCTGCTCCTAATTCATTTCCTCCCATTCCTCTTTCTGCCTAACGTCATTTCTCCCTATTATCCATTCTTTCTTCTCCTTCTCCTCCTTACCACCCTCCTTCATTTTTCTTCTATATGCACCTGTCTCCTTCCAGCGCGCGAGCTGTTTGTGATGTTTCCCGAGCATGAAGGAGGCGTGATGGTTCTGTGGTAGAGCAGCGGTCTCGTATAACTGGGAGGTCCCAGGTTCGAAACCAAGTCGAAATGCTCATGCCCTTTGGTAAGGCATTAATCCACATCACCAAGTCCCTCGGAGAGGACTTAAAACCGTCGGTCCGCTAGTTGCTTACTTACAAGATACACATGCTTTTTAAGCACACAGGTTAACCTATCATGAATCATCAACCATTATGCATGCCGTGATTCACCAAGATCATCCCCATAACAAACACATCATGTTAAAGTAGGTCATTATAAATTGACATCATCTTCTTTTACTTCTTCTCCTCTGTATAATCTTGTTTTTCTCCTTCCTCTTCTGCCATATTCTCCCTTTCACTGGACCTGTCTCCTTCCAGCACACAAGCTGTTCCTGATGTTCCCCGACCATTATCCATGCCGTTGCTGTGGTACCCCGACGATCCTCTTGATAACAAACACATAACTCTGAAAGAGGTCATCGTAAATTGACATCATCTCCCTCTACTTCCTCTCAACCCTCCTTGATTATTCCTCTTCATTCGCTCATCTTCTGCAATATTTTCCCTTCATAACACCTTAGCTCATCCAGCGCGCACCCAATCTCTAGCTGTACCCGATGTTTCCCGAGAATTATGCATATATACGGTTGCTGTGGTCCCCCAAGTTTATCTCCATAAAAAACATCACTCTAAAGAGGTCATCAGAAATTGGCATCATCTTCTTATTATCTTTCTTCTCTTCAACCCTCCTCTATATGATCTTGCTTATTCTTCTTCATATTCTGCAACACTTTACCTTCATACCACCTGCGCTCATCCAGAGGGCACCAAAGCTCTGAACCCGATGTTCCCCGAGTATTATGCATGCGGTTGAGGTGATCCCCCTAAGATCTACTTCACAACAAACACATCACCCTAAAATAGGTCATCATAAATTGGCATCATCTTCTTCTACTTCTTTTCCTCACCTCTACTCTAAAAGATCTTACTTATTCTTATTCATCTTCTGTAATATTTTCCCCTCAAACCACCTGCGCTCATCCAGCGTGCACCCAACAAGCTCTGTTACCCAATGTTCCCAGAGCATTATATGCAAGCGGTTGCGGTGGTCCCACTAAGATCTTCTAACCCTCAACAAACACATCACTCTTAAAGAGGTCATCATGAAATGACATATCATCAATATTCATCTCCTAGCTTTCGAGTACATAGACCTTTACAGTGTTATCTGTCGCGTGGGGATTTCCCCGCGATTCTGACGCGGTTGCACGACACTTGATCCTGCGACAATTGCTATGCGGTCTATTCCATACACTTTCCGAATTCCTAACCTCAACTCTAGTAACTAAAACTAAGCCTAAGACCCAGTGAGTTGGTCTAGCGGCACGTTCACTTGGTCAACTCTCTGTCTTCGCCTACAAACTGACTCCGGCGGCCTCGGTTCGAATGGTGACGTAAATAATCATATCTGATTGATACACGTCTGTAAAAATCCAATCACACACACACACACCCAGTGCACTCTACACGTTCTGACTGCGTTCCAATTTTAAACGACTTTATAAAAGTATTTTATATGAACATTCAAGCATTTCAAGTCCTAATGATCGAGGATCTGATTAGCCACATGATTCATGAAATTTAAATTTTTTAGGGGATTTCAAGCTTCCTTGAAGATGGAAAAGCTAAATCGGCTTCGAATCGTAGTGTCGTCAGACCAGTAGTACGATTGTCTACGATTTGAAACCGATTTGAAGCCGATTCGGCATTTATTCTGACTAGAAAGCTAAAAAAGCACTAAGATTCTAGTTGTAAGTATTCTTATCGTTATTTACAGTCTAAATCAGCAAAACGTTCGTTGCTTAGATTTCGGAAACTAATATAATTGCCATTTATTCAAGAATCGGGTCGCAGTGCGAT
>CP137671.1:15090378-15205434 GCA_037976565.1 Mesocentrotus franciscanus | reverse complement strand
GGTCGCAGTGCGATCGTGTAGTGTGCGCCGGGCTCAAGCCTAACCCTCACCCAATTGCAACCCTAACCCTATACTCTTGACGAAATGAAGCTTGGAGCAATTGTCGCGGGAGCAATTGTCGAGGGAGCAAATGTCGGATCACTGATGCGGTCTGATTTGATTTGAATATCATAAGCTATCCATAGGGAATGGAGTATTACATTTAGCCTTGCTAGAAATCGCAGCGTGATACCTCAAAGCATACATGTATATATTACCTGATTCAAATAAAATACTAACATATAAATATGTCAATATACAATCCGGCAAAATTCCAGAGAAATGCACACCAATCATCATTGAATTCAAAGTAAATAGATTAAAACATTTCATTAATTTATTTTAATTGGATATCTGATATTTAGACAGATTGGTAATACATGTACGTGATAACGACCTTTATCAAACATTTGTTTAACAAAAAATACCTTGGTACACTCAATTGAAAAACATCTTAATTTTTTTGTTTTGTTCAAAAATTCATGATTAGGAATATAAGAAAAAATAAGAAGACAAAAACAGCAAAAGAACAAATGCTATACGCCCACCGAAAGTGCAATTTCATAGTTTCATTTCCCTCAATGTCCAAGCTTTAGTATTCTCGATGTCCCTCTGCGCGTGCCTCAAGGACGTCTAATTATACAATATCCTTGTGAAAATGATCTCCAGCATTCACGTCTTCGATGACTCGTTGATCTCCCTCATGATTCCACAAACGGAACAAACAATCTCGCTTCCTCTTCAAAAAGAATGTGCATATCGATGCTACCCTGGGCTGCATTTTTCATGACTTTAACGAAGGCAGTTTTGCTACCCATTGTCGTTATTGCAGTTTCTGTATTTTGGCCGTATGCCGTTGTGGCAAGTTTGTGTAATGACAGCTGCACCCGAGGTGTTAATTTGATTGCGTTATTATCTGTGGCAATCAAACATAATTATAATCACGACGCCCGTAACATACAAGGCGTTATTTTAATTGTGTTATTACTTGCGCTAATCAAACAAATCTAGTGCATGTGCCTGTAATGCAGCGGAATGTTAAATTGCGTTGTTCATTTGCATTCACTTTTGCATTCACATCTTGAATTACATTTTACGTTCGTTTGTACGATCTCATTCTCACACGGCGCATTAAAGTTTACGCCGGTTGTTGACGCAGCCCTATGTCATGAAATAATGCCTAGTGAGCAACATGCACATGGATTATTAGCGCAATATTTACATTAATTTTGCATTTAAAGGTTTTATACGATCTCACTCTGACATGGTGTGTCAAAGACGGCATCAGTCGCTGACGCAGCCCTGCGTCAGAAAATAAAGCTAATGAGCGACAGGCACACGGATAATAAGAGCAATGTTGACATTCATTTTGCATTAAAATGTTTCATACGATCTCACTCTCACTTGGAATGGTCATGCGTCAAAGACGGCGCCAGTCGCTGACGCAGTCCTACGTCAGGAAAATGACACCTCGTGTGCAACGGGTATATAAAATCATGGACTACTTGAGAAGATTGCTGGTCAGACAGGCACCTGATAACATGAAGAACTTCTTTATATCCGGTAGGGGTTGGTTAATTATACGATGCTTGTCATATCGCTGTCAACCATTTGTGTTCACACGTCTAGTTTAATTTAAATTATTTTTATTATTATTCTGTTTTTGCCTTCTTCTTACTTTTTATTTCCACTGCATTTTTACTCTGCTCGATCTCGTACTCGGTCTTCATAATTTTTAGATATTTCGGTATATATTTTGCCATCTGAAATTGAGTAGGTGTCGAGTTTAAAAAGTAATTTAAAAAAGGGGGTGGAGGTGTCGTGGTATAGTGGTTCATTCACTTGACTCTCAATACAAGGATTGAGGGTTCGAATCCTGGCCCGACACAAACGTCTTTTGGCTAGACGTTAATCCACATTTGCCACTCTCCACCTATGTGTAAATGGATACCTGGTAACTCCTGGGGGGGGGGGTGTTTCACAAGGACTAAGATCGACTTTAAGTTGGACTTAAGTATAGCAGGCCGTTCATGCCAATAGTTGCTATCACCATTGGTCTCTAAATTATAATCTTTAGATAATATTTTTCCTTCAATAATGAACTATTAAAAAATGTAAACTCTGTATATCTGGGACCACAATTTGTACGTCCCTTGAAAGACAAATGCCAGTAAATGGTAAGAGCAAACAATGGCACGAACGGCCTGTTATACAAGTCCAACTTAAAGTCGATCTTAGTCTTTGTGAAACATCCCCTGGGGTAATAGTTATTGCGGGGCTCCCAGGAAGAAAAGCATTGGTGCTAATGAGGCATCCCTGGTCAACAAAATCATTTTTTTTATTATTATTATTATTATTATTATTATTATTATTATTATTATTATTATTATTATTATTATTATTATTATTATCATTGTTAATATAATTATCGTTTTTATTCTCATCATCCTCATCATTATTACTACTACAGTCATTAGACAGGAAAACAATCTAAAATGAAACTGGAAGGCAACCCATTTCTTCAATATCTTATTTTGGGGCCATTTTGAGAAAAAAGGGATCAATCCAAATGTAAACATAGTGATGTCTTGCACCTTTTGTGTTGAGCTAATGGCCCAAAGATGATTACAGGGACCAAACAACCTTACAACTTTCATCATTATGATCCTCTGCGGTTATTGCTAGTTTCCATTTTGTGCTGTATAAATGTACTTGAACATTTAGGCCATTGGATCTCTTCCATAATTGACGAAACAAATTAAAACGCATTTGTATTAATTGTTAAAACGTTTCTTAGCGTTTTAAAATCATATTTTATTGTTCAGTTCCTGTAAATAAAGAAGAACGGTAATTATTAAATGATCTTCTTGACAGAAAATGAATAATGCAATGCCTTTTCCTGAATATATTTCGCGGTAAAATGCACCTCGCACAGAATTTTGTCTCTTTCAACCATGATCGTGTGTCCGCAGAATTCAGTTCCCGCCAAATAGCTGCCGTGCTGCATCAATTTGTAAATAATACCGGCCGTACGGTGACTTTCTATGGGTATCTCGTCGGTTGGTTGCCAGGCAACGCGTAATCCATACGCCCTATGGGGATTAAGACTCTTTGGAACACAATTTCGTGTCACTTTGATCGTCTGCTTGCAGAGGGAAAATTGCGCCACATCCAGGCAAGGCAGCTGTTAGGCTTTGTATATATTCATCATTAAATGTAAGCAAATAGAATAACGACCATTTATAACGACGCTATGTTATTATCCTTATTTTTTGCTTCATGAGTGTGTTTTTCTCGATATACGCCATACCAGTGTATTTGAATTACATGTATCTGCAGGAAAGCAAGTGCTTTTATATGCTAACATCACAACCATTTTATCTTATCACGAGTTTTAGATTCAAATTCTGATTTAAAACACATTTATGTATTCATTTTATCTATTAATGGAAATAACTGGTTGCTATGAAGGTTCGTAATTCCAAAAATGATATAGGGTTCTCACTTCTGTTGGTACGTTTTAATAACGAAGGCTCAATATTCAGAACGTTCGTCATTCCAAAAATGAAATACAGGATTTAAGACTCCAAACATTTTCTTACTTCGAAAATGAAAATTAACCCCATTTATTTTCGGAATTCCGAACCTGGCAATACTTCAGAAATACAAATGCCTCCGAAAGGCTCTGAAGAAACATCCGTTGTAACATAACAAGCCTCCCCCTTCTTTTTCTTCTCTCTCTTTCCCCTCAAAGTGCATTCGAATGTTTTCTCTGCCCTCTCCCTTTCCATCATCCAGGGCGACTTGTCAGTCTACCCTTTCCAATTTACTCCAAAGCCAGACCCTCTAAGATCTTGAAAGACAAGGGAGATTTTCTTTTCTCTTCTTGGATGATGCTCGGTGAGGAAAATAGAAATAAGCTAGGGCACCGCATCGTCGCTGCATGCCGAGCCGGTGGAGATCCCCTTATTTGCTTTCGTTGGACCCTATTTCGGCGGCTAAGACAAGCAGTTAAATCCCATGAACCAATGACTTTCTATACACCATCTATGGGTAATATGGAAAGTCATATTGACGTCCACAAAAGACTTTACTACCATTATTAACGCAGATTGGGAGCACAAAACGTTTAAATATGCATAGCTGCAAGAACTTTGGTATGACGAGACAGTGTCGTTTTTAATTTGATTTCATGTTTCATTCGCAGGCAATTCAAAGTGATATCGAGATTCTTTATCCATCGATATTTGGAAGTGATATGTTTTAATAGGCCTACATTTTTGGATTCGAAAATGTATCCCCCACTCCATGAAAAGTACATGTTTAGGGGACAAAAGGAAGATGAGAAACCAATATTATTTTAGACGCAAGATTTGATTCTACAAATATTTTGAACCCCCACAATGAAACAACAACAACAACAACATCATAATGATAATAATGATGGTGAGGCTGATGATAATGATGATGATGATGATGATGATAAATAATAATCATGATAATGATAATAAAAATAATAATAACGATAATAATAATAATAATAATGATAATTATTATCATATTAAAATATTACACGAAAAACGGGCCGTCACAGAAAGGTTACCGGCAAATAGAAAATACCTACACGAAATTAATGAAAAAATCAAGCAGACTGCAGAGTTTTAATTAGACATTCTTTCAGGAACAACGAACATGCATATAGACCTTCATGATCATAGACACATCAGAGCATCATAAAAGGAAACCCGTAAACCATCTATTGTCACAGACAACATAATGCGTCGTCGTGATCTGCGTAATTACGACGCGTTGTGATTAACTCATGTAACCCCCGGTAACGAAAACATTATTCAGGACACACTCATTGTCCCGCTTGTTATAGCGCTCAAGGGGTTAATGCATGTCACGTGATATGAAGGCTAATGTCAGGTGCACTGGTGCAGGGTGGCCTCGGCATTTAACTCGAGGTTAAAACAGAAAGGCATTGTATTTTTTCGTGGAAAAGAAGGCTATAGACAGAAAACGCGAATCGGTGATGTGTTTCCGCTAAGGGCAGCTCTTTAGCTATTTACTGTTTGTTCGCGACACGGATGGAATGATAAATTGCTTTGTCTTTAGATGGAAGGAAAGTGTGTCGCCCTGTAAACGTAACGTCAGATAATGTCCATCTCTTCTTCGAGATTTCACGATATTTTACATGCAGTCGTTTTAATTCGAAATTGGAAATAGAATGGCAGATTTCCACTTAACTTATTCGTTTTATAAAACAAAGTCGACATAAAGTTTGAATTAAAGCAGCTTACCTGTGATATTTCGGTAAAATTAATTACATTAAATCACGGTGATAGTAAGCATGCATTCGAGCGACGGGGTTAAGGTAATGCAAATCAAAGCATTTTAAAGATTGTAGTTGCTCATTTCTGGTAAGATTAAAACATATGAGGTGGCGATCATGTCATTCTTTTAATCACTCATTCCTGGCCTTCCCCCACCCCCCTCTCTCTCTCTCTCTCTTTCCCTCTCTTTCTATTTATCTATCTCTCCCAATCGTTTGAAGTTGTTACTTTGTGAGAAAAAATGACCTTTTCAAAGCGACGAGAGAAAAGTCGAGATTTCTCTCCGCGTATTCTCGACAATCCGTTAGGCCGTAAAAGTGCACTCCACTTGCCATTTCCTAAGTCTACGCCTTCAGACCCGGTTCTTCCCACGATGGATTATTGGCACGATACGACACGGTAATAAATGTGTAAAGTCGCCTCTTTGGTGGTATGGATTACTGACTAACGCCCACCTGAAAAGGGTTTTTAAACACATCCCCCACCCCCCACACTATCACCGACTCCTGACAGCACTGTCCAACCACCATAAAACAGCTTCAGATCCGAATCTTTCCCCAAGGGATTATTATCATTATATTTACTGTAATAAACATGTATATGCCTCTTTTGTTAGTATGCGCAGGTATGGAACATAGACCAACACTAATCTGAAAGCCCATTTTTATTTAGGATACCCAATCCCCCACCTCCTGCCCCACCACAAACCCTAGACACAGCAATGCCCAAGTAACATAGCATGCATGGCTCTAGAACCTCGATAAAAGACGACATCGCTAGAAGAAGAACAAAAAATGTGTAATAATGCATAGAAGGGGAGAGAAAATGCTAACACGGCATTTTGATAAAGATAACAATTAGGATATTTGACAAAATTGTTAAAACTCTACTAAAATGAGACATGAAATTTAACGATTCGGAAACACAACCCATTTTGATTAGATTTGAAATGAACATTCGAATGAATTCACATGCATGTAATGCCTATCAAATTGGCACCAGTGTGTGCCGTGTAGTGAATTCAACAGTCTTAGCAAACAGCAACTCGAAGGGTGGAGAAGATTACATAGAGTGAAGAATGAGACATTCGTGAAGGCGTACTCGGAGATAACACTCGAATGTGTCAAAAAACGAGAATGGCCACAAGCTTACAATGAATTCGATGAAGTGGAAAAACACAAACAGGTTACGATTGATTTCTGTTACATCGTTTCTTAGCTAGTGACGAATCCAAAATAGGCGCCCCTGGCGGAAGAACAAAACGAAGAAGAAAAAAACACGAATCTGGCAAACCTTAGGGACACAAAACACAGTCAATTTTGTGTGTGTGAAGGTTTCTTTGTTTCATTGTTTGTCATTATACGGATTTATGCACCCCCCCCCCGATAGAAGAATCCTTGGATCCGCCACTATTGTCAACGTTTTACGTGCCAACACTATCTGTTCACCTACGGAGAACACCTGGCGCGCTGTCGATCACCACTTGCCTCAGAAACTATGGCGTAGCGTGAACCAAGCCATAGGAGGAGGGGGTGGGGGTGGGCACTGGTACATTGGGAGCGCCCCTGGTCTTACAAGGTGGAGGAAAAAACAATTGACAATGACATCAATTCGGGTAGGTTTTGAAAGGGGGTCCATGTTCCCTTCCCCTTCTCCCGTTTATTCCTCTCTCTCTCTCTCTCTCTCTCTCTATCTATATCTAATCTGCATTTCTTTCTCTAGTTAGCCCCATCTCTTCTCCCTTTTGCCATTCAGTTGGGGACATATACATCCATGCCCCCTATAGCTACGCCACTGCCCTTAAAGCTCATCACGTGACAGTCGTTAGACAATTTCAACAAGTGATTATGGAGATTGAACAAAAGTAACGAGAGAAACTGAGTGACAGCAACAACTTAGAGGAGAAAAGGGGCATCCAAACGTGTAGATATCTCGAGGAAATGTGCAATATCACACAACCAATTATTTTTCCCAATGTCTTAATGGTTCTATGTCGCCACCCGATATGCCTTTCAAGGGGTGTCCAAAGAACATCTCAAATGGAAGGGGTACAAATATGCCTACAAATTATTTGAAAATCTTACAAAAATCAATTAAGAAATCTTCATATTTACAGATGTGCCGAAACGGTTTTGATAACAGCAAATAACCAACGCATTATGACACAAGCAGACAAATGTACAACTTTGCCTACAATAACGAATGGCTGGGGCCGTTGAAATCACCTCCTTATGCCCGTTGTACTAGATCCGTCATTTACTGACGCAGGGTTGCGTCATCAATTGAGGCTCTCTTTCACTTGTCATGTCAGAGTGATATCGGGGAAAATAGAATGAATGGAAATGAACAGTGCTAGTTCGGGTTAATTACTGGCGCATGAAACTAATTCCCTGCATAATCTTGATTAGCGGAGGTAATAGCGCAATCAAAGTGATGCATCGTGTGCAAGGTGCGTCATTACAACAACTATGATTTTTCTGCATGCGTCTTAACACATAGGACCGTATGCTCCATTTATCATGTATATAATCTTAACACAAACAAATCTGGAGATTCCGTCGACCAATATTCAAGACCTCACGTAACTCCCACCGCTCCTCCTTCAAAACTCGATCGAAGAGACAAATCGGTCCCTTAGCTTCAAGCACCGAAAATCCTAATCATCATTTTGAATGATTGCCCCGTCCTCCTCTTCACGTCTTCATCTCCAACCTCAGAATTAAAAACAAAAACTGGAGCTTAATTTGCATCCGGGTTACGTTTCCCCGCCAAAATTGCTGCACATTTTCACTCGCTCCATCGTATGCAGTGGCACGCGTCTCACAGCGTCTCACCCGTAATCGATCTCGTTTCGTGATCGCACATAATCTGATTGCGTTTTGGAGGGAAACCGAAATATGAAATATACTATGAATATTAAACAGGCGTCTATGCTCCTTTCATTCTCAAACTGAATAATAACACTTCGTTGAAATTGTATTGATTTTTATTAGCCGTCTGAATTGCACGACTTGTCATGATGAAAATTATGATGTAGCCACATTCAGTCTGTGGGCGATATGATCTGATTTTTATGTAACGGGGACATCTCGTTGTTTGTACAAGATGTTAGTAATAATAGAAATTAGTTTCAAGGTATTGCCAGGGAGGAAGGGAAAATGTATTAGAGCGCCAGGAGCGATGCAGAAAGCGATGCATGGCAGACACTGACGTCTTTACACGATCATTATCAGAAGTCATTATTATTCTCCAATAATACTATGAAGGTGCACATAATTCTGCGATATCAAATAAGACTGTATCAGACTTATGACTACTAAGTTAATTGAGTAAAAAGATTGGATAAAGGTAAAGGTGAGGCATCTATTCGTATTTAAAGGATCTGTCTGAATTCTTTCAGAGGTAATACATTAAAGGAACTATGTCCCATTTGCAGGCCAACAAAATGAAAAGGTTAAATTCCACCGGCATTTGGAAGATAATACTAAATTTAGAACTTCCCTCAAAATGACAGGGCTTGAAAAAAAAATTGGGGGAAAATAACGATCGTTAGTTGTCGAATCGACTTTAGTGATTGCAATCATTTTAGTTAATAGTCTGATCGTCAGACCCTTGTACCGAATGGTCGTACATTTTGTGGTGCGCAAAGATTCAATCAGTTTAATTTTGGCCATTACAAGAAGTGGGTTATTGATGTATACAAATGCTCATATACCCTTTACAGCGCATTGTTATGTATGATATTACCAAGGAAAAATTAAGTTAGTCAGACACTCAATAGTGTATGACAGTGAAGTCTAGAAAGTAAACGGGTTTCCGTGCATAAATTTGAATACTAGGACACTGCTAACGCTTAAATTTCACAGATAGGACATTCGTGCATATTCATAATTCCTGCAAAGTTCTACAGAATTTGATATTGGCTGCAAAAGGGACATAGTACCTTTAATGAAAACTGATCAGCTCAGAGACCTATACAAATTACTTAGTTGTCTTTAGATCCAAGATTCAACATTTGGATATCAAGAAGTTATACTACTACTGGGTCGATCGTGATTTGAAAGTTTTTTTTCTCCATTCACTTCTGTTTTCCATGGTCTTTGGGAGGTCCTGCCTTGGTAGACAACTGTCTTTTTTCCAATCTTTTTCATGTAAGTCATTGCTGGGCAAGCTGTACAGCTGCTATAGTATCCTTATACAGCAATCCTACTGCTGTAACGATTATGTTTGGTATTCCATTTCCTTAAGATCTCTAAAATATTCTTTCTGCTGATAGGATCGAAGGCCTTCTTGAAATCCACAAAAATAAGCACTGCTGTCAGATGTTTTGTGGTAATACCTTCCTCCAGTCTCCGCCAAGTCCGGCTTTGCCGCGCTACCTGGACGGAACCCAGTCTGGTTCTTGCAGAAAAAGAGTTCCAAGTGAGGACGGTTTTTCCTTCACTGTCTTTCTCTTGCAGTTCTACGTCAGTAATATTAAAATGTAAATAAATTTGATAATGGGATTAAATAACCTTCTTGAGTGCCAAACATCACTGTAGCCTTTTGAATTAATGTTAAACAGCAATCATACCTGAATGATTATTGATCCTTCGAATTGCATGATAATGTCCTTTTCCTCCCTCTCATTTCAATAAAAAATGATAACTCTCTCTCCCTCTTTCACCCCTATCTCATTTTGTTTCAAGAATTAAAACTCTTACAGTCAAGTGACGGTTATATTGAGGTAATGTAAGAGTAAATATGAGTATGCAGGCTAGGTCGCCTATGCACATACATCGTATCCGGACAACTGCCCCCTAGGGCAGTCATCTTCTAGGACGACTACCTACCTAGGACAACTACCCCCGGACAACTACCCCCACATAACTACCCCTTAGGATAACCACCCTCTAGGACAACTACCCCCCAGACAACTACCCCTAGGATAATCACACAAACATATATACATGCATGCTCTAAATGTTCAATACATTCATTATCTTTTTTGCATTCTTTTCTTCTCTTTAAAATATATCCTTCTCTTTCTTCCGTCTCATTCCCTTCTCTCCCCACCTCTCTTCTCCTCCTCCTCTAATATACTCTGTCTCATTTTACTCTATCTTAGTACTTTGAAATTCTGTGCATGCCTATACTTTAATTATGTTATTGAGTTTGAGTTTGAGTTTGAAGTTTATTATCCAAACAAAAAGTACATCAATATTACAATCGAATGTGAATGTTTAACATTGAAAGGATAAATGGGACCAGAAAATAGCATTAAATGCTAATCGTGTCTGGTACCACTAACACACAAAAGTATCACAACAATGAATGAGAACGTAATGAATAAATATGAATAACTATTGAATACACACTTAAGCTACAAACTATTCTACATCTAGGCTAAAATATGATATGTGATTAAATACAAAGCTTTGGTATTTTACACTAACTAAAAAGATAAAGAATTATATAACATACTATTTACAAATAGGCAAGAAACTTCGGTCCAAAGTTCAAAACAATTATTCTATTAACATTTGTGATATTAGAGTTCTACGAAAGCAAGACGCGGATGCTTTCTCCCGTACAGATAGGGGTAGATCATTCCAAAAGCATGTGCCTCTGAATGACATTGAAAATTTACCCTGCGTTGTCCTTACTTTAGGCACACTCAACTTCTTACTTTCTCTTTGTCTAGTCTCATATTAACGCTATCAATCATGTAAATCATGATATTTGTAATTTCACTCTTAGTTTTGCATATTTAGCATTTACTCATTTCCATTATTACTGTTATTGCTGTTTTTATATATGTGTTACTGCTTGTATAATCTATCAATTTCATTTATTTGGGTGTGGGGGGGGGGTTCTTTTCGGTAAAAAAAAGGTTTGTTTGTTTGTTTGATTGCTTTTATTTAAGCGTTCTAATAATACAAGGATAGTCAACCTGTTCGAAACGTCGATCCACTCCCGCTACTCATCCTCTCCAAGCGCTATAGTTCTCCTTAGAACTATAAGCTAAGAAAGAAAGATAACCAACAGTCTTTTTCAAGACTACACCAACAGTCCTTTTCAGGACTACACACCCTCAAGAAAGAATACCGAGAGTTCTTTTCAGAACTCCTCAATCCTCCCTCTCTCTCACATGGTGCACCCGCAAGCCTATACTGTAAAAGAATGTTCGTTTACAATAACTAGTTTTAGGTTTCGGCAAGACTAAGTTATCGACATTTCTTAGGGCATAATTGGTTTCTTTGTAAAAGAGATTATTCTGCATATAATCTTAAGTTAAATTGTGGAAAATCTTATACAGCATTATGTACATGTGCTTTTTACGTCTGATTTTTTTGGGATTCCCATTTTTAGAGATCGTGAATCCGATATGTTGAAGTATGATTATGAGGGTTTATCTTAAGGATTATCCTACCAGCCCTATCTTGGAAGTTTTTGAAGCTGGTCCAGATGGCTTTTTTTTTTGGGGGGGGGGATTGCCATATAATGTCAGCATAATCAAAATGAGGAATGACTATTGATTAATATTGAGATATAATTAGATTGAGAAAAGATTCATTTAAAATGTGTCTAAGCCTTCCCAGAAAGCTTACCATCTTTCCTACTTTCTTAATTACTTCACATAGATGTAAGTGCAATTTTAATTCAGAGTCTATATTCATTCCTAAGTATTTGATATTCTTAACCTGATTAATAACATAACCCCTAGTTTTAAGTTTAATGTTTGATGTTTATGAAGCATTGACTTCGTCCCCATTAACATAGAAACTGTTTTTTCACAATTTATATAAAGTTTGTTATGGATATCCAATCGGATAGAGAAATTAATTCATTATTAAGAACAGATTGTACAACAATAGGGTTTACATTTGAGAAATAAATAACTGTGTCATCTGCATATAAATGTAGATGACAATAATGAAAAGCATTAGCTAAATCATTGATGTATAGTAGAAATAAAATTGGGCCAAGTATGGAGCCTTGAGGGACACCATACGTTAATATCAATTCATTGGAAGAAACATTATTTATCGAAGTAAACATTTTACGGTTAACTAGATATTCATAAAACCACTTATGCATTATACCATTTATACCAACATTAGACAATTTTTTCAAGAGAATTCTGTGATCGACCAAATCAAAGGCTTTTCGCAGATCGACAAAAAGTGATCCTGTATATAAACCTATCAATTGAATAAAGCCATTCATCCGTAACCTTTGTAAGAGCGGTACACGTAGAATGTTTCGGTCTGAATCCCGATTGATCTTTGGTTAAAATGTTTTGTTTTGTTTTTTGCAAAAATCGAATTAAGTGTTGTTGTACAATCTTTTCCAATATTTTGGACAAACACGTTAATAAAAATATCGGTCTGTAATTATTATGCAGGGGTATAAACTTAGCCACCTTTCATCTGGAGGGGACTGTACCTTCAGACAATGATCTATTGATTAAATGTGTGAAAGGTTTCACAATTTCCAGTGCACAGGCTTTCAGCATGTAAGAATCTATTCCTACAACCCCAACTGATTTCTTATTCTTTAACCTATACATTTATTCAGTTTTTATTAATTTAACACAAACCATATATATATCATTAATTTGTGAATATTTACGAGTGTCGCAAGTAAGTGGAAGCTTGGCAATGTTATAATTAACATCGCCCATTAATATTATTGGAGTATTAAATCCTCCTAAATATAACAACAATTCTTCATAGGACTCCAGTAGACGTGTTTTATTTGGCGTTCGATATCAATTTATAAAAATAAAAGGCTATGTATGTTTCAAACGAATCAGAATGCAAATAAGTTCCAGTTGATCTACTGAACTACGCATTATTAACTTTTCAAATGTAACATTTTCATGTATGTATATGACAACTCCTCCAGCTATTCTATCTCTATCATTCCTGATCATCAAGTCTGGTTTCATTGAGAGCTCAAATTTGAATATCATTATTGCATAAAATAGACCCAATTTCATCAAAATGTTTCAATAAGCTAACGATGTTCAAATGAACAAATTTGACACCTTTATCACATAATTTAGAGTATATTCTACTGGATTGATTACTCGTTTTTATTAAAATGCTTATCCAGGTTCTGCAGTCGTTTACTTGTCGCAAATTCTTGTGGATGATTATGATAAAAGGGTAACTGTTTCAAAACACAACATGTGCAGATCCACGCTATGGATAGTTCAGATGGATCATTGTATGATGCGTCAGACACATGAGCGCATGATATATGTACCCATTTTCTATACTGTGTGCATAATAGACCTTTTGGATTTACCTTAACAGACTTTTGGCACATCCCACATAGACAATCCCTAACCATTTAGTATGTAATGTTAGATCATAAAAAGATAGAAGCCTAAAACAAACAGATCAATATAAAAGTACAAGGACGTTAAGTTCTAGCAATGCACCACGCTGAATAGAAGCACTGAATTACTCAGGCACTAGAGAGATGCTTAAGTCATTTCAAGTCACTTTCGTTGGTGATCAAGCGTTTGATTGTTTTGCCTCCAGAAGTGAAGAAGAGTTAGTTTTACATCGGAACGGATTTAGAATTTTAAATTTTGAGCGATATAAAAACGCGACGCCGCCACCTCTTCTTCCTTTACGATCTGCCCTGATCAACTTATAATTCGGCAAATTAAACATATCTGGGGAATTTTCATGTAGCCATGTCTCACGTATTCCAATGACGGCAAATGCAAATTATTTCTTATCACAAAGTGATTGGTTTCAGTGGGTTCCATCATCTTATTGTGAGGTGAAATATAATGAATAGTATCTTTCTGTTCATTGCGTACTCATACTCAGATCGGTCTCGTTTGTGGCGCACTGAAATATTTGGCTTACAGCCAGATAACTTGATCTTTAATATGACAGAAAGACAGAAAGAATCTGTCACACCATCCACGGGTGAATTAGGACACGTGCCACCTCTTCCTCCTCAGCAAAACCAAATCTGTCACATCTTAAATACACATCAAGCGCCAAAGTATCGAAGGATCTGTGCCATCAAACATGTAAAATTTAAAAAATATATCATGGCATTCGTCTTATTATCAATCACTTTTGTGTGCAGGTGTTATTTATTCGTTTGTTTTATTTGGATTTCTGTTGTTGTGTTCTTTGTAGAATTTCGGACTCGCTCGAATATCCTGAAGCCGCCACCGCCATCATCATCTTCGGCACTCGTTCATCGTTTGTGACAAACACCATTTCGTGATCAAGCCTTTGGGTAGCTCGCTGCCAATGTGTGCAGAAGACTTATCGGCAGGTGAGCTATCTATGATGGGCCGATTTAAAGATTTTTTTCTTCCCCATCCGAGAAGAGATAGTGAATATGATAGAGGGAGAGGAAGATGAAGAGGAGAAGAGGGTTCTTATGATGGGGAAGGAATTTGAGATCTAATCTCAATCGGTTTGTTGGATCAAGACAAACGAGCATGACGAGGGAACGATGATGATAGGGCGCATACCGTATCGATTCCGGGCAATTGAGAGGGTTAAGAGAGAGAGAGAGAGAAATGAAGTCATGGTATTAAGAAACCAAGAGACAAAAAAAAGTAATCGAGAGAGAGAGAGTGTAAACATGTAGACACCAAAAGACAAATAGGAAGTGATCAAGGGAAATAAAGTCTTGATGCAGAGACCAAGAGACAAATACAAGTAATCTGGAGAGTGGGAGAGAGAGGGGGAATCTGATAAAGAGGAATAAGAGAGACAAAGAGAAACAGAAAGGGGGAATAAACAGACACAATATCGAAACAAAGATAGCTCTAAAAATGCAGGTGAGTGCGTGAAAGAGAGAGAGAGAGAGAGAGAGATGGGGGAAGGGGAGGAAGAGAGGATGGGGAAGAGGCCTACCCTCGATTCCTATCAAGATCTGGGGAAGAGGAGGAAGAGGGGTAGATATGAGAGAGATGAAAAGGTGTCCAATTTAGCCTCTGAGCATTTACCATCCCTCTCGTACTGCCAAAGAGGACTTTCGGCACTATTCATGTTCTTAAAGTGACTCGGTAACATTGCCTCAGATTCTGAAACAAAATCCTGGATTTGGCTCATGCTGCAATCATAATTATAAATCTTTAGGTCAGTCAGGAATCCCATGACTTTTACAAGCCCATCGCCCGTCTGATTATTAAGATATTTATGACTGGAAATCGAATTTTTTTCCTTCTTCGTTTTCCTAACGGTTTTTATAACACTACAGTCTATTGGGGAAAATGAGTATGGTACAACCGGTCACTCAAAGATTTTTATTTTTTTGAGGCACTTCATGATCATTTTGAAGCGCAATTTGTTTAGGGCTTCAATATTGCACCATATCACAGAGACTGATAACACGTAGGGCCATGCATCTCCGATTTAACATTGTTAAACGATGCCTTAAATATATATTTAGACATGGCGAAACCATCATCAAGGTGAAATCCGGTCCATAGCTCAAGAACATATCAAAGAAAGAAAGTAGAAAAAAATCCTAAATCGCAAAATGTAAACGCGGTATTGCATATCCCATGTGGGTTAGATAAGCCAGCTGCAGAGCTGGTTTAGGAAATTCCCCCTTATAAAGGGAACAATATTTTAAAATACTACTCTATTAATGTAGAGGAGAGGCAATTCATATAAAGACGTCTTATTTGAGATTATTCCATTGAGTTGAATCTAATCTAAATTCTAGTGAATGCCATTCCCAGGTAGTTTTTGACTTACTCTTTGGAGAATGGATTTCACTATTTACTCGTGGATATGAAGTGAACCCGAATACGAGTCCTACTATAGTGGATTTAACAAGATCTCAACTCTTTCGAAAAATCACCTTAATACTTATTTGGTGGTATTCTCGAAAGCAGACTAACTTTAGTCAATGGTTTATTCCTCCGAATAAGTATTGAATGCCATGTGTCGATATAAATATATATTTTTGAATAATTTCATAAGTCCCTAAATTATAATGATAACATAATTATTTCATAATTATATTGTTGTGTATTAATTATGTTGTTACATTTTATTTTAATTTAGTGACAGATTAAATTATTCAAAAACATATTTATATGGACAATTGGCATTCCATACTTAGTCGGAGGAATAAACCATGGACTAAAGTTAGTCTGCTTTCAAGAATACCACCCAATACCATTAGCCTTGTCCATCACCTTTAGAATTACGTAATCCGAACACGATTTCTATAGCACATATAAAGATAGGGTATTTACATTGCCCTCGAGTTGATTTTTCGAAAGTAGTTGCGATCGTATTCTCTTTTATATTAAGACAGTGAAAACAAGAAATGGACATGAAGATGGATTCACTGCCGGCTCCTCAGTTATTGTGAAATAGCAAAAGGATTTTTTTTAAATCAAAAACGTAAAGAAAAGTACTTACAATGTCCACGATCTGTTTGAGCTTGATCGTGAAATCCACCACGACCATTTCTTTGTCATTCCGTACAGGTCTCATGTGTTTGTTATAGTTCCTCATAATATCTTCAAAAACGGATTGCTCGTCTCCTCGAAACGGCCGACCATCGTCTGTAATAAAAAGATAATAATGATAATGGTGATGATAATATTTTTAAAAATACAATAGGTCTAGTAAAATAACAACAACGAGAATAATAGTAATAATGATAATAGTAGTAATAATGATAATAGTAATAATGATGATGATAATAATTTGTATAATAATACTAATGACAATAATGATAATCATAATAATAATTATAATAATAATAATAATAATACAAATAACAATAATGATAACCTAGGCAATATACCCGGGGTTACGGAACTGCAGCCATACCCCCGATAATATCTTTATTTCAAATTTTCGGGCAACTGTCACTTCATATTCGGGCAGTGAGATGATCGGTTAGTAGTTTTAGTGAATTCACTGTAATAATACGCCAATCGTCAATAGTCTTGCTAAATTGTTTCTCTCGCATGAAAAATAAAGAGAAACGGGGAAATTCATAATCGGGCAAGAAACGTCTCCCCAACCCCTTCCCTTGCGAAATTATGTCCGTACGCTTATGATAAGAAAATGTCATTGCAATTTGGAAAATTCTTTTTTTTTGAGGCAGGGTATTCTGCTGACACTACTTCAAATTTACAAGAACTGCCATCTGCTGCTTACATTGTCCCGGTGTGTCGACAGCCATGTACCACAATGCATCACCAAGTGATGAGCGCGCATGATGCTTGAGTACAGGAACCGGAAATCGCTCTGTGTTCGCCTTCACTGGAGATAGCGCAATTGAAAATACATTACAGCAGTGTAAGCAATGTCGGTAAAATACCCTGCCTTTAAGTTCGAAGATGAGGCTCTAGAGATCACTTCCGCTACTAACCAACAGTGTTGTGTTTGAGGGAAAATTTATGTTTTTAATTTTCAGTGCTATAATTATCAGTGTGCATCGAGAATACCATCACCATCAATGAAGGAACAATCTACACTGCATTATTAAAAGAAAACGAAGAAGATTTGTTTGGATACATGTTCGCTTTCACATGTGACTGTGTTAATATGAAGAAAAAACAACGAGAAAATGCGTCTACTGAGGTGTAGATAGGCGTTGACTTCCTTTTATACAGAGCTTTCAACAGACGAAATGATATAACACGCATCTATATGTGGTTGAGTATATGGTGATGCTTTTTAAGATGATCAATGTAGACACAATCGCAACTATTCTCGAAAAATCAACTTGAGGGCAACTTCACAACCCTAGCGTATGCCCCGTACAAATCGTGTTCGAATTACGTAATAGACTAATACGTCATTGGCAAGTTCACCCATTTCAAAAGGTGACGCACGAGACGTCTGAAATTGGCTTATATAGGTTAATGATTTTTTTTCGAAAGCAGTTGCGATCGTATCTGTTAGTCCTTTGAACAATATTCAAAAGACACGACCAGGGAGTAGCAAAATAAAGCTTCCATTCCAGCCAAAAACATTTCCACGGGTTTCTTTAAATGGCTCTTCTCATGACAAAAACAGCTTAACTGTGGCAATCAAAACGGTTTGACGTATGCGATGTCTGGCTATGGTTGTCAGATTGTTCTTTTATTACGGTTTAATAACGGTGCCATACAAGGTCAATTCTCCGCAGTTATACGCCTTTGCGGTGAAAAGAAAGGAGGCAACTTCTCTAATGACAGTATCATTCCTTTCTAGATCCTCGACAGAAATGCGGCGGTATTAATATCAAAACTCATTTGGCTGACATAGATTTATACAAAAAGAATAAAAAGTAGACTATACACCGGGAGCGGGGATAGGGAGGGAAAATAAATAGGGACTATGAAAAAAGGAACCCAGAACATAATTGCTTTGGTACAAATGGATCCCAACCACCGAGTGGCAAAATATTAGATTAAGCTTTAGGAAAATGATGTATGTAATTCATAATATACATTATAAGGTTGAAAATGGAGTTATTTAAATACATTTAATTCATCTAGTACGACTTGTGGCCCGTTAAATATCTGTGAATTATACATGAACTAGCTTACCCACCCCCTCCACACACACTAGTTTTCTTTACCCTTTGAGGAGTAAGAGGCAAGATAAGCAGGCTATAGGAAAAAAAAAGTGTTTTGGCTAAAAATGAGAACTTCCCGACCTGAACTTTTATACTTTTAGGAGGAATGGGAAAAGAGATGAAGTGGGAGTTAAAGTGAGTCAGTGCAGAAGAAAAAGAGAGAGATTATTAAAAATACAGATAGACATGAGACTCAGAGTTAGATTTAAATCACAACGCGCGAAAAAAAGAGCAATAAAATCGACGAGGTGGCACTAATCCCGCCGATATTCCCGCCTTGCTGAGCGGAAATTACCGCATTGATCCACCCTCTGCTAACAAGGTCTGCTATCAATTTCAGCTTCCTACCTCTGCTTTCAAACGCGCCAAATGATGGCTGTACACTTTCGTGACAGGATTCGGTAAAATGTAAAAAACGAAGTCATGTTGATATCTGCACTTTCTATTTAATGTGGGATTCAGCTGATGTGCTTTATTTCCTTGAAACATTTTACGGATAAGGTGTAGGACAAACTAATACAGCCCTTCTCATAAAAATCATAGAACATTACCATGAAAGCAATAAAACAACATCTCTGTGTTCATTACATTATTTTACAATTTTGTAAAGTGTGAAAAAGAACTGGGCAAATTTACTTTGTAATGTACTTTATAATAAAAACAAGTATTGACATCCCTTGTGTAATTGTAAACAGCATTGTACATGTTTACGTAGTAAAATGATGAGCTAAGGCAGAATGAAAATTTAATGTAAAAAATGCACATACTTAATGGAAGTAAACGAACAGCTTTTGAGAATTATGATAATGGATATCACGGAAACAAAGTCTCATATTTTTGTCTAAAAGGAAAACTTCCTTATGCTATCCGGTGGTTCCTTAAGCAGAATTTAGGAATGACTATACCGTGAAGATCTTTTTGAAAATGTGAAAAGTGACAACATCATTTTCCCAATGCATTATTAATACATTTCAGATGGATTTATTCGCGGGCTGATCGTAGAATTATGATTGTCTGGGAAAGGGGAATTCCATCAGAACTAACTCAAAATGCATTTATCTATAGCGGAAATTAAAGGCCTAAAATCGGAACGGAGAAGGGAAAACAGGAGAATTTAGAGAATGTATACTAACAACATAATGATATAAGCGAGAGAGGAGGGGGGGGGGCAAAATCAGGATATTTTCGATCGATAAAATGTGGTCGGTTTGAAAAAAAGAAATGGACAAACTCGAAGGAAAGATAGAAAGGATGGAAGCGTGCCTCATCGCGTTCTGAATATTTTCTCTAAGATCGAGTTCAGGATATCACATCTCTTTCCCGTGGCGTAGCATGGGTCCAGCCGTTGAAGGGGTACTTGTATCATTAAAGTACAACTCCACTCCACTGAAAAGTTGAGCTGATTGGATAGACACAAATCTAAAAAGCCAAAATATAACTTGGTTTTGGAAAATGGTGCTCAGACTTATTTTTAATATATTCCCCCACACATTTTCTTCTTATGCTTCACCAGGCCAGAGGGGTGGGGTAATAATAATAATAATAATGGTGGCTTCTTATATAGCGCACATGTCCGTCACGTTGTGATGCTCCTGGCGCTGCCCCGATTATTACCCTGGCTTTAGCAAGGCAGCCACTGCGGCGCTCTAGCATTTCAAGGAATTAATTCCTGCCAGGTACCCATTTACATCACCTGGGTTGAGTGTGGCAAATGTAGATCAATGTCTTGCCAAAGGACATTAGTGCCGCGGCGGGACTCGAACCGCGGACCTTAAGATCGACAGTCCGTCGACGTATCCACTCGACCACGACACCTCTACGTATCCCCGTTCCCCCTGTAGCTCCGTCACAGCATCTTGTTATATCTAGTACAGTGCCTCGAAGCTATATACAGAGATCGTCGACCAGCCCGGGACAAACGACTTTTTCTCACATTACCACCCTACGGTGATAAAACGTAGAGTCACCCCGTTTTCGATGGCGTACCGTCTGCTTCCCCGCGAGGCATGGCGCCGACTGCGCAACTGCAAGAATGATATCTGCTAGTTGTAGTGTCCGTCAGTGTGTATTGGAATGTGCAGTGTCTTAAACCGTGCACCTTACATGTTTGCCTTATATCGTGGTGGGGCAATGTATACCAGTGTATACGATGATAAAGTATAGTGTCTGGGGTTTAAAAGGACATATGAGGGGAGGCGTCGAAACGCGATTAAGGCGTTCTATTTCTTGAACGATTGACCCTTTTATATAAATTCCTCAGGTTTTCTTGATAAAATCAATGATACACAATTATTACGTCAAGTAAATTGATAAACATAATAATTTAAGGAACTTGCTGGCACTGGAATAAAATTACATCAAATACCTTTCTTTTTTCAAATGGTACTGATTTAGAATGTCCACTAAATACTATCGCGGTGTCATTTGTTGACGCAAGACTGTGTCAGCGACTGGTGTGGTGTTTGGGATGATATCGACATAGTACACAAAGAGAATGCAAAAATATACCCTGCAACAATTGCCTGAAGTTACTGGCGCATGTGCTAATTACTTTCACTGGTTTGATTGGCGCATTTAATGACTCTATCGAAACATTTCACAAACTAATATGAACACAGGAACTATGTTCTGAAATGAACTTCCCATCGATAATAGGGCTCATCATCTGTCAATAATAAAGAGTTTTCCGTCTCAGCTTGACGGGAAAAAAGAGAAAAATAGACTGATGTTGAAATTCCTCTTTGGGGAGGGGTCATCTTAAAGGTGTGACGTAGACTTCACGTTAATATTAAAGTGACTCGGTAACGTTGTTGAAGGTTGATAAAAAAACTGCGTAATTTTGGTATGAAATGTTACTTATTATAGTCCTTCTACTGCACTAACCCTCTAACATGCACAAAAATAAAAATTCTCAAACCACAAAGATATTTGTGGTTTTCTTTGAAGGCGTCACTGTGCAACACACTCTTTTTTAATTTTCCTAACCGTTTCTCCATGAAAATAAGACATAAGACATAAGCTTTCAAAAAAAAAACAACACTTAAATGTCTGGAATTGTATGTAGAACCAATTCATTGCTTTGTGACGATTAACATTCACCTAAAATGTAATTAAATTGTAATAATATAGTTCGGAGAATTAAGAAATCGATCAGATCAGTTTTTCCAAATTTTTATTTTTGATAATGGTTTGTTTTCACTCAAACTTGCAGATTATCTTTAATTTTACATCTAGCATTGAAGTCACTACCTTAGCACCATTTTCTCTCATCTGACCTTTGTAACCAAGTCCCATTAAAGAATATTTTGTATCTACCAGACGAAAGCTTCGCCTGTGGCAAATTAGTAGCTGTGTCTATGTGTCTGTATGTTTTCATTTTCCTAGCCATCATTCACAGCAACATTATCGACACATTTTGTTAAAACATTGTCAACAAGAATTCTAAAAGCAGACTTGTTCCGCTTATTTGGATGATGCATCGTACAAATAATTATGGCGTTCAAGTGTTCGAACAACAACGAGTCGACCCATTATCATTAGGTCAACAAACCACCTTGCGGCTATCCGAAAATGCAGCTGCTTCCCAGACGGTATATGCTCATCGTAATACCCTAGGCCTAGAATATTGAGAGAGAAAAAATAACATGAAATAGGGGCGATTTCTCGGTTGATACAGTTCCTTGGCAGATGTTATGATGAACATTCTTTAATTTATCATTTTGCATTTCAAAATGGTTTTTCGCTTTCAAGCAGTATTCAATTAAGATGTTGTTGTTTATGTGTGATTTTTTAGTAGTTAAGTGAAAAAGTAAATACGCATAAGTGTAGCAAGGCTACTGCAGGGCGATAACCTTCTTTGAGAGAGAGGGGGAGTGGGGAGGAGAAGGGGAGGAGAAGGGGAGAGGGAAAGGGAGAGGGGGAGATAGAGTAGGGGTAGAAAATCGTGTCCGATTTAATAGAATACTCTTATAGAGAACTTTTACGTTGAATAACAAAAACTCAGACAAACAGAAACAACGACTGCCCTCCCCACCTCTTTCCAACAACCCCGGACCCGCCACTGTCAAGCATCTTGATTTAGCATCAATAAATGAACTGAACTACCGAGCTGCATCACTTCAGTCGGTGCACTCCCCCATTTAATTAAGATATTAATAGACCGTTCAATGTGTTCAGTTAATTGATGTACATTGATATAGAAATATGAATTATCAAGTCTTTGCACCTAGTAAATGGGATGTACAATCTATCGTCATGACGGGAGTATCATTAATTTGAAAGCACCAAACTGTAATTGGGATGCGGTATAATCCTTCATATCCAGGTTTCATTACAAACGTCCTCGAGCAAAATGCGATTAAAAATATTAGTTCGGATTTAGCAGCGGCAACCTATTAATACCAATTAATGACATGGGTATATTATATTGTTTAATAATCCACTTCAATAATTACAACTCTTCCCTAAATTGAACGATTTTTTTTTAAAGGGATTTTAAAACCATAGAACAGTATTGTGCATTTAACATCTCTCTGAATCATATATTGAAAAAAATCTAAACACCATTCTAACACTGTTTTAATTGACGAATTCAATTCATAATTTTCGTGTAAATAGTGTTGTCAATGATTGCTTTTTATTGTGCAAAAGAGCTATAAAATTACTTCCAGTATCCAATTGAATTGAAAGTAACTGATTTATATTTCTGGCTAATTTCTTGCACAAAATGACATTGTACAGGAACAGACACAAACATTTCCTTTCTTATCTCAAAAATAGTTTCCTGATAATCAAGAAAGACGACGTAATATTTTACCAATATATAAACAATATCCATTTGGTAGGGAAATTACCCCTCCCACCCCAAAAAAGTTTGGACAAACCAACTCAGTATAATAAACAATCCAAAAGATATTCATTCACGATGTAAACGCAGCAGACGACTTTCACAAAAATGTTAAGTAATACTTTCACGGCGTTTTTAACGAACTGTTATACAGAGTCGAGCAATCAGAAAGATAATTCTGTTGCATCCCCTTCCGATTGATGGATATTGTGATAATTTTTAAGCATGAAGTTTATTCATTATCTCTTATCCCTTAATGGAATATCAATTAAGGGGCACGTGAAGGTCGAAATCTGTTGAAGCTCGCCGAGATAATTACATTCTCTACCATACAGGAATACACATCTGTTGTGCTTTCGCATTTGAAATTGAATTAGCTGAAATATTAATAATAATAATAATATTCAGTTTTTATATAGCGCTTAATACAAATGTCTCTAAGCGCTTTACAGATATACTATTACCCCGGTCATTGGATTCAGTGCTTGCCCGCACACACTGTGTGCATAATCTCCACTCCCTGGGGAGCATTCCAGCCAGGCGTTACTTGACGCTCTAAAACTGTTTGACCAACAATGACGGTCGCATCCTACCGGGTACCCATTTAACCCCTTGGTGGAGAGTAGCAAGTGCAGGTTAATATCTTGCCAAAGGATATTAGTGCCGTGTCGGGATTCGAACCCTCGACCCTCGCATCTACAGTCAAGCGCCTTAAACCACTCGGCCACGACACTCCCACTTACTTGAGTCTCCTCACAGCAACGGTCAACTCTAGTAAATTGAATACCATTTTCTTAGTTAATAAATTCATAATCGAACCAACTAATCAATTGTCAGATTAAAGAGAACTGTGTGAACATCAGACCAAAACTCAAGGATATATAACCATGCCTATAGTAATTGTACTCACAACATAAATACATCAATAAATATGATAACAATAACGATAATAATAAAAAATAATAAAAATAACAATTATAATAATACTCATAGCAACAATAATCTTAGTAATGATAATGATAATAATAGTAATGACCATAACAATAATAATGTTAATAATAATAATAATAATAATGATAATAATAACAATAATACATAACCTACTAGTAAACTGAGAAAAGAGTAAATGTTATTACCAATGTCAAATGATTTCATTTTGTCCTGGAGAGCATTTGAAGGTTAACATCCTTGTTAAAAAAAATCATAAAATTGTATGGTGGTGTCCATGAACAAAATGTTATTACATTCATGAATAACAATTTTCCTCAATTTGCAGCGATAATGGCGGCAAGATTGTGAATTGAGGTCAATACCCTTTGTCGGTAAACGTTCACTTATGGACAAAGAAGGTCTGCGGTAAAGAAATAAAGAGATTGAATTGAAAATGAATAAAGTATTTTATAGAGATCTCTTGGTCGCATTTTTTGTGTATATTAAAGATGAAAGCATGTTCATATCTACCGTAGATCTACTATCTTATATAGTGCATATACATGTAAATGTTTTTATATGGTACATAAATATATGTAACATGTAACATGAGACAATACTTATATCAGTGATGATGATGATGACGATGATGATAATACCACTATTATTAATGATAACATGAAATACACTGTATTAGTAATAATAATTATCACTATTAATAATAATAATTGACATAATTTACAGGTTATATGCCGTTATCAGAAGGAAAACGTTGGAAATAATTTGAATACTCGCCCATGAAAAAGGGCGACGTGTTGTGATTTGTTCAATACATAAATTCATTTATAAAACAGTAATAGGTGTCAACATCTAGTAATGTCTATTCTGATTTTTGCAAACTAAGATATCAGAATACCAAAAGGAAGAAAAATTACCCATAAATTATGAAAATCTGGAAATTTGTACAGTGGTCTTCAAAACTTGTACATGTACATGCGAAGAAAGTGGAAACGGAGAAGAACACCCTCCTTCGTAAAACAATATGAATACAAATGTAATGATGCAAGTAAAGAAACTGTACGAAGTTTAAAAAAAGAAAAGAATACATGGTGTTGACGACACTAGATAGCATTGGTTTGAAACAGAACACATTAAAACAGAAGCCTGGACGATCAAATGAGCAAAGGCGGTACTTATGCATCTTATGCATTTTAGCGAGGATATCGAATTACTGCACGCCTGCTATACAATCAATGCTTTTACTCACATTTCGTCACCTCCCGCAAATGTACAAATGTACCTTGCCCACTCTTTCTTTCTTTCTTCTTCTTTTTTTCCAGTGGTTTGCTCTCTTTCCTCATCAATCGAAAGTCTTTATACCGCTCATCACACGTTGGTTGGAGGGGGTAATCTATCGTCGTAAACCTATTAGGCCCTGGAGCGGGAATTATCTCCAAATCCTCTTTTCTACGTGATGGGTGCTGCTTGTCCGTCGTCTGGTAACAAATGTAGCCCAGACGATAGGCGGTGTTGAAATGCTGGAGGTTGGTAGGTAGGTAGATGTTCTCTAATTGTTTGAGTACTTTTATGCGTTTCTAAACGTGTGCACGACAATGTGTACAATTTTCATCTTGAATGGTTTATTGAGAATACTTAAAATGGCAGCCCGAGGGCTGAATTACATTCAGTTTACACTAAAAGCAAAGTTATTTTTAAAAAAGTCTTTATTTTTATTTTTTATTTTTATGGAAATCTACTTATTATCATTACAATTTCATTTACGATACCTGAAAGACTGAAAAGAACATCGGAAACATTTAACAACAAAACTTAGCATTGGAGGTGAAAAGATAATGAAGGATTAAAGGGATTGGGTATCTTTGCCTCAGATTCTAAACAAAATCCTGAATTTAGCTCATACTGCAAATCATAATTATAAACTTTTAGGACAGTCAGGAATCCCATGACTTTAACAAGCCGATCGCCTCTCTGATTATCAAGATATTTATTGTTGGAAATCGAAATTTCAAAAACCGTTTCCCCAAAGGTTTTTATAACACTATACAGTCTATTGCGGAAAATGAGTATGGTAAAACTGGTCACTCGATAATATATATATATTTTTTTTTTTTTAGGCACTTCGTGATCATTTTGAAGCGAAATTTGTTTAGGGCTTCAATATTTCACCAAATCACCGAGACTGATAACTCGTAGGGCCATGCATCTCAGATTTAACATTGTCAAACGATGCCTTTAAGACAACAATGTAGGCTATAAATCCACGATGCATAATGTGACTATGGAAATAACGCAACCATTCAACTTAAACTAAATCAATAGTTTAGTGTTAAAAAAGATAGAAATAAAAAAAGTGTAGTGAATTAACACTGCCAAGTTAGAAGTTATTTGTGAGTTAATTTATGAAACCCATTCGTTACAGAGCACTTGCAGAAAGCAGGGAGATGATAGAAAGTAATCTCTTGGATGAGAGAAATGAGTAGAAATGCACCCCTATATCAATATAATGATATACATTTATATCATTTCACGAATTATTTTCCTTTCTTATTATTCGTCGTATGGACATTTCCATGGTTAACATCCATGCGTACAGCGTATGCTGGTGTTGTTTAATGCATAGTGAACTTCTAAGAAAATATTTTTTTGCAGCAAATTATCCATCTTAAGGCCCCTCTGTACTAGTTTGGCCAGGATGGATTAGAGGGACTAGCGTGGTCACTGACAGGTGGTTATCTCATCAACTCAGCTGTCAATTAACATAAGAAAAAGAGGATCATGGGGGACCAACGGGCACCGCGTAGGCATTGTTTTCTATATAGAGGGAGCAAGTAGCTACAAGTAGTACGGTGGGGCTTTAAGAAATCTGCCCAAGAAGCTCTTTAAAATTTATAGTGGGGTCCTAATTTCACTTCTAGCGAATGAATTCATTTTATTTTCTATTTGATCTGTGCGAAATGATATTCTATCAAATGCCAGCTCAAACTATTTTCAAATAAATCTTCAATTGCACTGTAATTATTAATAGGACAGTCACGTGACTTAACACTTGACGCAAAATAACCTCTTCTGTATCAATTGCAGCACTGAAATTGCATTGATTGAAAAGGGGTTATACAAATAAGATAAAATTACCCTGGCGCCATTTTACAACTTCCTAAACATTCGTCGTGATAAAGAATGAGTGAAGGAAGTAAAGTACTTCAATTGAACGTTATTGTTCGTGGAAAAGGCAAAACAGGGGATAGTTCGCAGGGATAACTTTATTCAGTGATAAGGACGGATAACAACAACATTTATTAGAAGGAGATCTACTGTTTATTCATTGAAAAAGGACAGGGGAAACGAGCAGAGTTATCCCGTCAAATAAAGAGAGGGGGAGGGAAGGAGGGATGGCAAGGGAGAGAGAGGGGAAGGGAAAGAGAGAGGGAATAGATACAGAAAGAAAGTCACTGTGCATTGGGTTCCTGTCAACTTATTATGTTGGTATTCGAAATGTCAGATGTGAGGCAGGAAATGCAGGCAGAGAGGGGTGGGAGGAGAGAAAGGAAGAATGAAAACTAAGGGAGATTTTGAGAGAGATAGTGAAGGAGAAAGAAGAGGAAGAGGAAAGGAAAGAGTGACAGTGAGAGAGAGAGAGAGAGAGACGTGGATACAGAAAGGAAATCTGCTAGTGCACGGTGCATGGGTTCTAACTAATAACTCCTTTGTTCTAATCAGCATTTGTCGGTATTTGAAATATTTGATCAAAGGCAGGGAGAGATAGAGAGGAGCGAAATAGAGAGAGAGAGCGAGAAAAAGAAAAAAGAGAGAAGAGATGAGGGAAAGCGAGAGATGGAGAGAGAAAGAGAGAGATAAATAATAAAGAGAAATAGGGAGAGGGAGAGAGATAGAGTGAAAAAACACCCAGGAGAGGGGATAGAAATTATAAATAGGCTGGCGCCGATCCAAGGTTTTGTAAAAGGGGTACATTTCTCGAAAATAGATCACGCAGCGGGAAAAATGTTTTTTTCTTTTCCATGGGTAATTAAAAGGGTAAAAATGTGAAATACAAAAGGATATTTCTGACATTAGAAACAAATGCATGTATCATGTATGTGTATAAAGATAAAGAAGAACAAGAACAAGAAAAGGAAAAAGAAGAAGAAAAATAAAAAGTAGGAGAAGGACAGGAATAAGAACAAGAAACGGAAAAAAGAAGAACAAGGAGAACAAGAACAAGAAGAACAAGGAGAACAAGAACAAGAAGAACAAGAAGACGGAAAAGAGTGAAAGTAGGAGACAGAATTAAGGTGTCACAGTTTTATCATCGAAATATAGAGGGAACATGAGACAGGGAGAAATAAAAGGCCTCCCCGGAGATTGAGCTAAAAAGGCATTAAGTAAAAAGGATTAGACTTTATCAGAGTCTAGCAGCTATTTATCCATTTGCGAGCATCCAGCCGAGCTAATGCAGGCCCACTGCCGTCCTGGCAGAACAAACACGCCGTGTGTTTAGATACTGTCGCTAAAGATAGAGCCACGTGCGTCGTTTTAAAGGTGACTTTAAGCAGGTATGTTTACGAAGTACAGTCACAGGCCGAATATGCTTTTAACATTCTTCACGACGTACATAAAGCGGAGTTTTAATTCAGCATTTAAGCTTATACAATATACGGTGGACAATATGAAAAGGATCTATCGATTGATACTTGGTTAGAAACAGTAACCATGGTAACACACAGAATTTGGTTTTTAACATTCTTCATGGCATATTATGTGATTCTATCATAGTATTAATTCTGGATTTCGCGCTCACAACTTACCTGTGTGTGTTGAAAAATATCGAGCAATCAAACTTCGTTACTTTCAATTTGAACAATCATGTGTTAAAGTCGATATGAATATAATTGTAAATTCGGATCTTCAAAGCATTCTAAGCAATTATTGATAAAGATATACATCCAACCCTTAATTACGACCTTTAACAAGCTCTACATTCTACGACATTGCGTTGATTTTTTTTATGTGATCGAAATGTGTGAGGCAACCTTTAAACCTTTAAATATTGTTTTTATCGTTTTTTCTTCCCGTTTCTACTATGGTTTCGGTTTTGTGAGCGAACAACCAATAGGTCATAACCTATGCTAGCCAGTCCGAACGTTTATATAACATTTCGATGAATTTAATGCTAAGCTTAAGTTCAAATGGTAATGGATCTAGATTTGAGAGAAACCATAAAAAACGGGCACGATATTGTTCTCAAGCGTGTTTAATGCTGTAAATAAACTACTGAGAACTCGCAAGGATTCCCATTCAGTGAAAAACACAAATAAAATTGTGTATAATTATATGCTGTGTTCAATACCGCACGCTCAGTTCGCGGGTCGGGATTACAATGAACATATTACGACCCTCCTTGCTAATTACATAGCCTTTATGCATTTTCATATCGACATTATTTAACTGACATCATTTATATTTTAAGTCCTGAATATCTACTTTGAATTGTAAAAGAATCTTTGTCCCATCATTAACGAAATTTAGGATTGGCTTAAAAACTGTACAACAAACATGTAACCACCCACTAACACATCAACGAATCCATTCATTGGAAAGGTTATATGATTTCACTACAAATTTGACTACAAATCGTACTGCAGGATGAATAAGATGACGAGTTGCTCGTCCAAGTAATAACATGAAATTTACAAGTCAGAAGTTACAATTCATCAGCTAAAGTCTGTCCAAAAACTTATTATTGTGAGTATTAACATCTCGGTCAGGAAGAGCGTATCACGAGTGTACTACTCCCTGAAAACCATCATTTCTTTCTAGACACTGACATTAACAATTCAAGCGGGACATCCGAAAATGATTTCGCTGACGACAATGAGAATGGATATCTGATAAACGACGATGACAATTATGATAATGAATATCCAAGATAATGATGACTATAATGATATCTATGATCATGATAATCAACACCAATCTATACATCTTCTTGATAAAGAGTCTGATGAGAATAGAGGTGAGATGAATTTAAATCATGTTAACGATTGCTTTAAGATTAAAAATAGACACGGGCTGAGGATAGTGCATCATCATATAAGATCACTTGGACCTAATCTGGACGAAGTAAAAGTAACTATTCGGGGGCATAGTGTTGATATCCTAGCACTGGCTGAGAATAGGTTTTATGATACAATGCATGATGCTAGAATTCATATTGACGAATATTTTGTATATAGGAAAGATCGAAATACTCGCGGAGGAGGCTGGGGTATTGATTTATGTAAATGACAACAGATTAAATCATAAATTGAGACGAGATCTGATGACGGATGAAGTTGAATTAATCGTAATTGAAACAAACCAACCAAATTCATCACCAATAGTAGTCATTGCTTGATATAGACCACCAGGTACAGGTATCGTCCTATTTGATTCCATAGAAACAATTCTAACAAGATTTGATAATGAAAATAAAGATGTCATATTTTTAGGTGACTTTTCTGTGACTACAATGCCGCAAAAAGAAATAATTGCTATACAAATAGACTAATACAGATGTGTGACAATTTTTTCTTAATTCAAGACATTGATAGTGCAACAAGAATAACATCTAATACTTCTACAATGATTGTTTTAATCTATACGAACAATGAAAATAAAATTATTGAACACGGTGAATTGCATTTAGGAACAAGAGTTAGCTTTCGTTGTATGGGGGAAAAGTCGATACTCTGTTTCAAAACATGTGTATAGTACATATAGAAGTTTTAAGACTTTTGATGAAAATGCTTTTTACAATGCATTGAGTGAGATCAATTGGAATACTATGTATAATACACGGGATGTCAACGGGATGCTTTCAAGTCATTGTTCTCATGAGTATGTATTTCATTTGCGCCAGTTAGGAATAGCAGAGTAAAAAAAAAAAAAATCCCCATGGATTGATGGAGAAATATTAGATCTGATTCACAAAAGAAATTACCTCAGAAAAGTTGCAATCAAAAGTGGGAGTATAGATGATTGAGAAACCTTCAGGAAAACAAACCATGTAACCTTAAGAATAGAGAGAAATAAAAATCAAAAGTTTCAAGAGAAAATTGAAAACGCGAAGGGTAAATTAGGACAAACAAAAAAATAAGACTAACAAAATTGCTTCATTAGAGGTAAATTCAAAGGAAATTAAAGATACAGAAGTAATCGCTAAAAGTCTGTACGACTATTTTGTTAACGTAGGCCCAAATCTGGCACAAAAGATCATTAGAAATGATGACAATGACTTATTATATCATGCAGCACCACATTTGCTGAATTGACGTTTTGAATTTGTTACAGTGACAGTTGATGATGTATCACGTAAATTGAGTAAATTATCAAATGATTAGGCCATGGGAAATGACTTGCTTCCAATTAAACTGATTAGACCAAAGAGATAACACAACGTTGTGATATCTCTTTGATTAGACTAGGAGTTCACTTTTAATGCAACCATTAACGCATATAATCAATAACTCTATTACTTCAGGGATTTTTCCTGATCAATGGAAGATTGCACGTGTAGTTGCTTAACATAAAGGAGGATCGAGAGAGGCATGAATTACAGCCAATCTCTGTTTTACCAATTTTATCCAACAAAAGTGAAAGAAAGAATTGTTTTCGACATACGTATTTAAAAGAAAAAGGTCTAATAAGTAAATATCAATCAGGTTTTAGGCCTCTACAGTCTACAACCACAGCCTTATTGAATGTCACAGATGATTGGCTCAAGGGTATCGATGGTGGAAACGTAATAATTGCAGTAATGCTTGACTTTAAGAAAAGCATTCGATACGGTAAATTATGATATTCTTTTAGAAAAATTTAATCGGTATGGAATGAAAGACGATACTCTTCACTGGTTTGGAAGTTTTATAAATAATAGAACACAAGCGACATGTGTTAATGGTACTTTGTCTGACTTTTTGCCATAGAATTGTGGGATACCCCAGGGGTCAATCCTGGGGCCCCTCCTTTTAGATTATATATTAATAGTTTACCCAAAGAACTCCGTTTTGTAAAATAAGGATGTATGCTGACGACACAATGCTTTATTCGTATGGAAAGATATATTTACGCTAACAAACAAATTAATGTAGACCTTGAATATGTTTGGAAATGGCTGATCACAAATAAATGAAGTTTTAATGTTAACAGAACTGAATTTATTGTGATTGGTACAAAGCAACAATTGAACCGAATTAGTGGTATAGATGCTAATATTGATATATCTGGAATTTCATTGAAGAGAGTACACACAGGTAAACATCTTGGAGTGATGATTGATGAAAATCTCTCTTGGCGTGATCAAATCAAATGCGTACAAAAGAAAACGAATTCAGGAATGCATATGCTCAAAAGTATCAAGAAGTTAGTGAATAAAGAGACGTTAATAATTGTCTACAATGCATAAGTGTTATCACATCTAAATTATTGTGATATACTTTGGGGCAATTGTGGACAAACATTTGTAGACACACTTTAAAAAATTCGAAACCGAGGTGTCCGCCTCATCAATAATGCACCTTGGTTCTCATCAGGAAAAGAAAATATACAACTTTTGAATTAGGAACCACTTGCCCAGAAGATAATTTATAATGTTGCAATAATGGTGTATAAGATTATGACGAACGAAGTACCGTCTTTTTAAAGTGAAAAATTTTCACAACGAAAACATGTATATCATACACGACAAAGTCATCTTTGCGTTAATATAAGCCGTCCGAAAACTGAGTCTGGGAAACGTACATTTTTGTATAGAGGTGCACACGTATATAATTTACTCAGTGAGGACATTCAGAGGGCTCCTACTATTGGCCTTTTTAAATCAAAACTGGTTGCCGCAAATAATGCGAAGACTTTAAAGTATAGTTACAGCGTTTGTTAATATGCTATACCATATACTTAAGAAATATCATTATAGAAACTGAAATGATGGCATTTTGAGTAGGCTATGTCAAATAATGCAGAGTTCTAATATTCAAGAGCATCAACAACTTATTGTTTACTAATTTCTTCTCCTCTCTGTCTTTTATATCTCTCTTTTTATAACTTTTGTAGAAGTACATGCATCTATTTTGCATTCAAAAATATAAATATTTGTACACATTATGGTCATGGGACGGCAAGGTATACTAATGTTGAGTTCTAATTATTTGAGCATATTCTTTTAATTGCCATTTTTACTCTGTTTATTACAGTAATTTCCAGTTTTGTTTCATCTTCTGATCACAGTTGATTATATTTGATTTACTCTTTGTTTGGTTGTTTGATTATACGAAAAAAGTATTTTAATCTTATTCATGAAGTAATATATATAATAATTATACTTGCTTATATAGCGCCTAACACTTACTTTATCAGAAGTCTCTAAGCGCTCTACAATAATGCAGCATAATTACCCTGGCTTTAGCAGTGCAGCTGTCACGCGCTCTGCGTTTCAAGGAATAAATTCCTACCAGGTCCCCATTTACTTCACCTGGGTGGATGTGGCAAATGTAGATCAATGTCTTGCCAAAGGACATTAGTGCCGCGGCGGGACTCGAACCGCGGACCTTGTGATCGACAGTCCGGCGACGTATCCACTCGACCACGACACTATATATATATGTTTATAGCGTAAACTTGTATAGCTTTCATATTTCTTTACCTATGACTGTCTTTTAATATTTGTACAGTGTATGTATATTTTAGCATTTGTTGTAATTTGTTGTTAAATGTATTGTACGGTCCCATTGTAAACCAGCCAAGTAGCTGAACTGGGCTTTTACCGTGCTTAAATAAATGAATCAAATCGAATCAAATCAAGTCAGTCAAATTTTAGCCCTTCCAATTTGATATTACTTCATTAAATACCACAGATCATAATGGACTGATATTTGACTTCATGCTACAATCTTGTTCATTTTACATAATGTCGTTGATGAAACCCAAATAAATCCATTCCCATTACATTTATAAAAAAGTGACATTGGACAAATATATATTTTGCACAGCGAAATTTAATTTTGGAAAGTATCTTTTACGTAGCGAACTTGAAGTTTTATGAAGCTTTTGCCACAAAGCATTAATTGAACAGGGTAATATCTTTATTTTTTTTCTTTTTCAGTAATTTTGTTTTATTCCTCTAAATGTAATACAAACAAGAACATCAATATTAATTGCTTATACATAAACATAATTTAAGAAAAACTCATTTGCAGTATATAATAACTGAGCAACATAGTGAACTTAAAGTACATAAAACATAATTTATAAACCAATTGTACATGTTATTCACTCTATAAACAAACTTTAACAAATCTTGAGGTTATTTTATCGGTACAAGGAAGAAAGTCCTGCTTCTCCTTGCCCCCCCCCCTCCCTCACACATACACACCCATACACATATACTACTCACCTAGTGTATATCTGCTAACATTCTCAACTCAAGAAATATACTAAATAAGTAAGTTAACCAGGCTGCAAAATAGAGTTACGTTTTAACAAGCTCACGGTGTAGAGGAAAACAAATCTTAATTAACACTAAGCTGCTCCCACTTTAGACTTCTAGTGGCTTTTTTCTTTTCCTCATCCCTATAATTCAAAATGGTTTTCTTCATCTTTTCTAAAGTTGCCCCCCCCCCGATCTTGACCTAAATATAACATACTTCACCATGAAAATTATAGTATTACAGATTTTGATTCTATATGAACTACCTGTCATCCCAACAAAAATATATAATATGACCCACCCCAAGTACGTACACACACAAACACACTCACACACTCGCACACACGCGCACAAACAAATTGCTGAAACAATTATCGCACCCTAGGAAAGAACAGTAGCATTATGTAGATCCTACTGAATAGTCTATTCGCCATATTTATATATTTATTTATTTGTCCCACGTACATGTACATGTACATCTTAACTTCTTTATTTTTATGAGAATAATAACAGAGTACTTTAGATATTTTGCATCCTTTGAAAGAAGAAGAAAAACAAATAATTCAAGAAGCAATTTTGATGGAAAGCATACGAGTAAAGATTCGCCAAAGCGCTGATTGCTTCGATCTTGGCAGGAAAAAAGAACAGGATCCCCTTGCTTTGAAATGAACAAGAGGCGAGAGGAATCGCCACGTTGTTTAATCTAAAAGCTCGAGCTATCTATAAATCATTCATTCTGCCAATTCCGGACCTAATACAATCAAATCAGAATTGAGCTCCAAAAGCCTTAGAGGCAGGTTTCAATCATCTTCAAGTAAATGGTGTGACCTTACGTATCAGTGATGGTGAGCTGAATCGTCTTGACGTCCTGCATAACACGCGTTATGACCTTAATTGAAGGAACTCGGTAAAGTTATCATGACACCCTTAGAATTCATAATTTAGCCATCGATCTATGGCATAATATGGACTCTCCTCTCAAAATAGCATGGGAGGGATAATTTTTGTGGTCAATTTATAGGCCTGACGTACTGTCGGAATTTAAATACGTTCTAAAAATAATACAACACGCGCTATGACCCTTATTGAAGAAACTCGGTAAAGTTATTCGCATCATGACACCCTTTGAATTTATCCTTTCACCCCCGCGTATTCTACCGAAGGAATTATTTACTGAATAAGGCATCGGAGGAATGAAGCTGTGGTGAATATGAACCGTAATGTCAGAATAATTATGCTATTGTGAGCTTTATTGTCCATGCTGCATCGAAAAAACGAAAGTCATTTTGAATCTTCTAAAACATCAGCACACAGCGTAGATGTTAAAGAGGGATAAAGTACTCGTAAAGGTGGAAAACAACATATTTGTAGGCTTTTTCGTTTATTTGTTCATTTTGTTAATTGTGTTCTTTCTTTATACAGAGTATTCTCGTCAGTACATTAAAATAACTGATGTGCAAGCGAGCCCTGTCATACAAAATCAATTAAAATACAACGAAAAACAATAAACAAATTAATGGATATTAAAATATAACAAAATATAATTTTCTTTCTTTTTATTTCTGTGTAAAATAATTATAGTTGCAATGTCCCGTGTAAAGCAATGCTTTTGAAATGCCCTTATATTTCTAAATTTGACTACTGAAGTTATAAATTCCAGGTCACATGTTCATGTCACAGGCGCGGATCTACGGGGGCCGGGGTTTAGGGGGTTTAAACCCCTTCCCTTGGGCCGCCAAAAAAGAAGAAAAAAACATTTCAAGTGCAAATATTGTTAGAAGATATTCAACTCATCTGGTAACTTAACCAAACACATGATAACTCTGGATATAACTGTGTATTAAACTGTTACTTGATTTAAAATGACGTTATCATGCACTGCTTTTTATAGTCTCCATTGTGTTAGTAGATGGCAGGAAAACATCACTTGCGGGAATTCAAAATAGCAACAACAAAATCGCCTTGCTGCTACGCGGCTCGTGGACGATGCTCCGCATCGTCATTGGGTCAAACTGTTTAAACTGTTACTTGATTTTAAAAGACGTTATCATGCACTGCTTTTTATGGTCTCAATTGTGTTATAGTAGATGCCAGGAAAACATCACTTACGGGGGTACAAAAATCGCCTCGCCGCTTCGCGGCTCGTCGACGATGCTCCACATCGGCATTTGGTCAACCAACCCCCTTGTGTCACATGCGCGTTCAGTCCCCTTTACCCATCCTCGTGTGTAGGGGTTTCTACTACACGCCATTATCTTCAAGAATGCCCTTATCTTTTAGGGTTGTCTCAGTGGTTGCAATGGTCTTTCTTAAGAATAATCCGCCGACGAGTACTTGTAACATCTACCGTAAAGCTAAAGAACTAAATCACGGATATGCCTTTACTTTAAAGTACCTGAAGATACAGGTATTCCGAGGCTGGAACTTCACTTATGACATCAGCCTATGTGATAAAACATATTAAGCAAGTCACCAATTTTTGCTATGCTGGACACACGTATTATCAGGCATTATGCCTGTATAACAACACTGCTGATTAAACTTTATTTCTCTCTTAGTATCGTATTATTATAATAATAATTCCTACATTATATGTCATGTATTGATCGATATTTCTGTTGAATTTTGGAAATACCACTTGAAAAATTAAAAAAAGCCCATTGAAGTAAATGAATATGCAAAAACCTATTTGGTTTCAGTTTGACGAGTCGCCTCATGCAAAATGCTCTGGCACATGTTTTAAAGGATGCGTACATTTATGCATAATTATGTATCGTTTGTATATAGCACTTTTTCCGAACCACTTCGAAACGTTTACCACTTATCACGCATTGACTGCACACGCATGACGAGTGTGTTTTCTTGATTTTAAAAACGAATTCTTCTATGTTTACACTTTAAAATTCTCATTTAAAACCGACGTCTGAATTTATGAAAAGAGTGAATACATTCGGCTGGTAGCTATGGTAACATTAACGTTTGAAGGTGCTTCAAAGTCCCCCGGCGTTCATCTTTAATTTAGGTTCAGGATTCATGGGTGTCTTGAAGCTTCAGAGGAGAGCTTTACCCAACTCAGCCTCATTCAGCATCAAATTTTCATAGGAACGAAAACAAAAACGACGCTGACAGACTCCCGAGCCGCATCTCGATACATCAGTGGCTTGTTTACGGCAAGAAGATGTCAAAATGGAACTTCTTCCTCATTTATTTTTGCATTCAATTTCGCCTCACCGCCATTCGAATAGAAGAACTCGTTCTTTTCCTCAAGACATGCCTTGTTTAAGACGGTGAGATAAAGACATATATGGCGGAGTTGATGGATAGCCTACAGCAAAGATCTCTTCAGTAATGCATCCAGTTCCCATTCCGAGGTTCTTCAAACACAATGTTGACTCTTTCATAAGTATATGTCTATACATGTGTCGTATGTATAGGGGAAAATACCGTTAGCGGTTTAAAAATGCACCGATTGTCCGTATAATTCGCTCCATAACAAAAACCCGTAGTTTGTATGCTTTTCCAGTTTTCCTATTCTACTAACACAATCGCAAAGACTTTCAAGTAATATATTCAAGGGCAATTTTAAAACCATATTATACTGCCTTTAGATATAATTTTCGGTTCATGCAACATGTAATTTTACTTATCGCACGTACCAAAAGGTATTATGTTTAAGGATGGAATTCGCTGTACGCCTTTGCGATTATGTTTACTTAGCAAATACCTCATAGTACGATTTTCAGAGAGAGTGAAACGCAACTTATAGATTGATTGCCTGAAAGTCAAATATCACATCGTAATCTTTCGTAAATTGTGTATATTTTATATATATATATATATATATATATATATATATATATATGTATTATATATACATATATATCACTCGACACTCTTTGAATTTATCCTTTCACCCCCGCGTATTCTACCGAAGGAATTATTTACTGAATAAGGCATCGGAGGAATGAAGCTGTGGTGAATATGAACCGTAATGTCAGAATAATTATGCTATTGTGAGCTTTATTGTCCATGCTGCATCGAAAAAACGAAAGTCATTTTGAATCTTCTAAAACATCAGCACACAGCGTAGATGTTAAAGAGGGATAAAGTACTCGTAAAGGTGGAAAACAACATATTTGTAGGCTTTTTCGTTTATTTGTTCATTTTGTTAATTGTGTTCTTTCTTTATACAGAGTATTCTCGTCAGTACATTAAAATAACTGATGTGCAAGCGAGCCCTGTCATACAAAATCAATTAAAATACAACGAAAAACAATAAACAAATTAATGGATATTAAAATATAACAAAATATAATTTTCTTTCTTTTTATTTCTGTGTAAAATAATTATAGTTGCAATGTCCCGTGTAAAGCAATGCTTTTGAAATGCCCTTATATTTCTAAATTTGACTACTGAAGTTATAAATTCCAGGTCACATGTTCATGTCACAGGCGCGGATCTACGGGGGCCGGGGTTTAGGGGGTTTAAACCCCTTCCTTGGGCCGCCAAAAGAAGAAAAAACATTTCAAGTGCAAATATTGTTAGAAGATATTCAACTCATCTGGTAACTTAACCAAACACATGATAACTCTGGATATAACTGTGTATTAAACTGTTACTTGATTTAAAATGACGTTATCATGCACTGCTTTTTATAGTCTCCATTGTGTTAGTAGATGGCAGGAAAACATCACTTGCGGGAATTCAAAATAGCAACAACAAAAATCGCCTTGCTGCTACGCGGCTCGTGGACGATGCTCCGCATCGTCATTGGGTCAAACTGTTTAAACTGTTACTTGATTTTAAAAGACGTTATCATGCACTGCTTTTTATGGTCTCAATTGTGTTATAGTAGATGCCAGGAAAACATCACTTACGGGGGTACAAAAATCGCCTCGCCGCTTCGCGGCTCGTCGACGATGCTCCACATCGGCATTTGGTCAACCAACCCCCCCCCCCTTGTGTCACATGCGCGTTCAGTCCCTTTACCCATCCTCGTGTGTAGGGGTTTCTACTACACGCCATTATCTTCAAGAATGCCCTTATCTTTTAGGGTTGTCTCAGTGGTTGCAATGGTCTTTCTTAAGAATAATCCGCCGACGAGTACTTGTAACATCTACCGTAAAGCTAAAGAACTAAATCACGGATATGCCTTTACTTTAAAGTACCTGAAGATACAGGTATTCCGAGGCTGGAACTTCACTTATGACATCAGCCTATGTGATAAAACATATTAAGCAAGTCACCAATTTTTGCTATGCTGGACACACGTATTATCAGGCATTATGCCTGTATAACAACACTGCTGATTAAACTTTATTTCTCTCTTAGTATCGTATTATTATAATAATAATTCCTACATTATATGTCATGTATTGATCGATATTTCTGTTGAATTTTGGAAATACCACTTGAAAAATTAAAAAAAGCCCATTGAAGTAAATGAATATGCAAAAACCTATTTGGTTTCAGTTTGACGAGTCGCCTCATGCAAAATGCTCTGGCACATGTTTTAAAGGATGCGTACATTTATGCATAATTATGTATCGTTTGTATATAGCACTTTTTCCGAACCACTTCGAAACGTTTACCACTTATCACGCATTGACTGCACACGCATGACGAGTGTGTTTTCTTGATTTTAAAAACGAATTCTTCTATGTTTACACTTTAAAATTCTCATTTAAAACCGACGTCTGAATTTATGAAAAGAGTGAATACATTCGGCTGGTAGCTATGGTAACATTAACGTTTGAAGGTGCTTCAAAGTCCCCCGGCGTTCATCTTTAATTTAGGTTCAGGATTCATGGGTGTCTTGAAGCTTCAGAGGAGAGCTTTACCCAACTCAGCCTCATTCAGCATCAAATTTTCATAGGAACGAAAACAAAAACGACGCTGACAGACTCCCGAGCCGCATCTCGATACATCAGTGGCTTGTTTACGGCAAGAAGATGTCAAAATGGAACTTCTTCCTCATTTATTTTTGCATTCAATTTCGCCTCACCGCCATTCGAATAGAAGAACTCGTTCTTTTCCCTCAAGACATGCCTTGTTTAAGACGGTGAGATAAAGACATATATGGCGGAGTTGATGGATAGCCTACAGCAAAGATCTCTTCAGTAATGCATCCAGTTCCCATTCCGAGGTTCTTCAAACACAATGTTGACTCTTTCATAAGTATATGTCTATACATGTGTCGTATGTATAGGGGAAAATACCGTTAGCGGTTTAAAAATGCACCGATTGTCCGTATAATTCGCTCCATAACAAAAACCCGTAGTTTGTATGCTTTTCCAGTTTTCCTATTCTACTAACACAATCGCAAAGACTTTCAAGTAATATATTCAAGGGCAATTTTAAAACCATATTATACTGCCTTTAGATATAATTTTCGGTTCATGCAACATGTAATTTTACTTATCGCACGTACCAAAAGGTATTATGTTTAAGGATGGAATTCGCTGTACGCCTTTGCGATTATGTTTACTTAGCAAATACCTCATAGTACGATTTTCAGAGAGAGTGAAACGCAACTTATAGATTGATTGCCTGAAAGTCAAATATCACATCGTAATCTTTCGTAAATTGTGTATATTTTATATATATATATATATATATATGTATTATATATACATATATATCACTCGACACTCATTCAAAACTAAAAAATCGGATAAGGAAATGTTTGTTTGTTGATTCATTGACTTGTACCTGTAAAGTACATTTCTTCTAAATAACTCACCGCATTACATTTTCTTATGTTAAATAACAACAATAACAAAATAACAAACGCGTACAACATGACGCTTGCATCTTGAACTGTATATGCTTGATTTACATGCCAAAATAACTTTATTCCATTCAACACTGGGCTTTATTTACATGTATGTACGGTGAAAGCAAAACAACGTGCAACAAGGCCTGCCGCAACTGTGCAATTCACCGACTCCAATTTCGTATGGTTTCGTGATCATGAATTCGTGATCATCGAATTCAAAACATTACTCACTAGACGGTGTAACAGGGAAATAGTATACTTTTCTTTCATTCCATGCGATTTCGAAAGAGAAAGTGAGAGAAGGCATTCTCCCCCATCAACTCGCAAACGAAATTCATGACATACACACAGTGCAACGCAGCTGACCGTATCTCGCTTTTGAAATGCAAATGGGGAGAAAAGAGGGGGCTAGCGCCGTTGGGAAAGGTAGCAATGTGTTTGTTTTTTTCAAAGGGTTGTCTCAACTGTCTGCATTATATTTCGTATTCGCAGAAATTCGGAGAATGAATCGTGCACATTTCCTAAAGTTAACCACAATGTTTTTTGCATGGCGCTTTAGTTTAAATCATTTTTAAAGTACTTTGGATTATTTATCCCAGACATCTTTTTAAAACACGACAAACATACAGACATTACTGTTAACTGTAAGAAATGAAGAAGTAGTTTGGATATATTATAGTTCTAGAAGTAAATCTGCTAAATGTTTTATATATATATATATATATATATATATATAACAAATAAATTAATTTGGATAACCCTCCATCACGGTAATACGCAAATAATGATTTAAAAAATCAAAATAGAAATCCTTGAGAGTTCAATAATAGTAAATCAACTCTCAAGGCTTTCTATTTCAATTGTTTTAATCATAATTTATATATTAAATATATATATATATATATATATATATATATATATATATATAGGCGTGAAGAAAAAATGGTCTAGGAACGTGAGACGTAGCTGTACTTAACAATTTTATTACGAGCTTTCGGCTTGTGAGGCCTTCTTCAGGTTCTGAAGTGCAAACACATACAGAAACAAATACATTGTATGAACAGATAGATATACATGGCATAAAAACTTAATATCACTCAATCATATAGTCAAGCATCATGAACATAGCAAAAATTAGTACGAGAAATACTTCGGAATAAACTTAGAAATAATTATGCAATTTCAAAGTGTTTTACCTTGCTTGTGTGTTGGGCTGTCGTGTGTGTTTATTCAGTTGATGTGATGTATGTGTACGAGTAATAAGGGAAGTGCGGTCAAGTGTGGATTACTGACCTGTGACACGGATGTTACTGATCTATGACACCGCCGGTGTCATGACCTGTGTCTAGGGAGGGGAGAGGGAGGGGGATAGAAGGTTTCATTCAAATGCATTGGAGTGTACGCAGTCCGATTGGCCCTACATTGTATAACAAATGCAAGGATAAAACGTGAGAATCAAAGACTAACAATAAAATAAAATAAAATAAAGATAAAATTAAGATCGAATACACTGCGTTGAGGCAGTTTTTTTTAAATAATGTGAACAAAAGTGCATCTGATATGTCGGTGTGTTAATTGCCTTATTGATCAGCATTAATCCCATCTGGGTGTAGGGTTTTAAGTTTTGATATCCAAAAAGATTCTCTGTGGAGGATTGTGTGGCGTGATTTGTTGTGGATTAATTCGATTCCGGTGATTTGAACATTGTCTAGTGAGTGGGATGGAAGGTTGAAGTGTACTGTGTATGGTAGTATTTTGTGTTGTGTTGCCGAGTGGAAGTTCTTTATTTCGGATCGTGTGTTGTTGAAGCGTGTGTATATATATACATATATATATATACATGTATATATCTATCGTTTTCAACATGTGCAATACCATCAGACATAATTGTAATTCACTGTGTCATATACTACATATACAGCGTTCCACGTACTTAAATGTGTCACATTTTGAATTTCTTTCATTTTTATTTATATTTATCCGGCAGGAATTGAAGGTTAAACTATTCAATGATGTGCAGAGTGTGTTTGTTTTATTTTGGATTGTAAAAATTCAGCTTAATTTTTTTAATCATTGTTATTCTATTCACTACCTAATGGAAACAAATGTTTGAATGCGTGTATATACATATAATTGAAAATTTATATATCAATAACTGTAACAAGCAAGCAGCTACTCAAGCAAATGAGGTCACTCTCTTTTACAGTCCACTTGATAAAACAAATCTCCAAACTGAATTTATTGTCGAGAATAATCCTGGATTTTTGCCGCGTCGTTGAGCAGGGGAGGCATGCCCCCTAAAATTACAGACCAGTCGTTATTCAACGCACGTCACAATTAATCAAGCCGGTTGACGGCGCAGGATACGGCTTAATTAGATAAAGCTCTAATGGGGGACGGAGCCAAAACTAATCAAGTGGCAAATCATCAAAATGCTATGATTCTAATATGGTATCATGGATTATGTGATGCACCAAGCGGGGGCCCCTGATGAAAAATGCGGGAACTCTATTCAATCTTTTCATTCCGAGACAATGGAATGTGCGCGGCCTATGATTATATGCCAATAACATTTACGCATTGAATTCAATGAACTCCAAAAAGGGAAATGCATGAAAAACATGGTGTCTTAGGGAGCCTTGTAAATTACAAGTAGTCTAAATCAGGGCCTTCATGCATTCACTAACGTCACTCATAACCCGAACCAGGTTCTATTGTACGTCACGTCCATATAAATTTACTTTAAAATTACTTGACCTGATATCAACATGCGTATCCTATTTTCAAAATGAATTCTTTAATGTTTGAGTTTGAAAGGGGGAAACCAAAGCATCGTATGATCAGGTTATCTATCTTACGGTAAGTAAATCAACAAACAAAATATATATATTTGGCAACACCCATTGTCCATATTGATAGCAAGATAAAAGTTTTTTGTTATTGAATTACTGATTATTAATGTGTTTGCTTTTTTTAATAACTTATATAACAAGTGAGATTTATGGATGCAAATACCTTGGAAAACACATTTATTAAACTACGCATCTTGTGGTACAATCTTGAAGTATAATACCAATCATGTCAGATACATTTAGTTACACATATTGGATTGTATACTGGAAGAGAGAGAGAGAAAGAGAGAGCAAATAAGGGTACAATGGGGTGGGAAAGACGAAATGTTTGTACCCAATTTAAGCTGTCACAGTTGTTACAATTACGCAAATCAAGCTTTGACAGGGCACAGACTAAAAGCAGCTGTTCTGATCTTGACTTGAAGGACGCTCGGCGCTAAAAAAAAATGCAGGCGCTTTTGAAACATTGTGGGTCCTAGGTGTTATGAGTATTGAGGAGATCACATAATATCTGAAGCTAAAACACCTGCAAATTTCACAGTTTATCTTTTTGATGAACGTGAAATAAAAGGATCCTGGTGAAAATGAGCCTTGACATTTTATTTTGTTATAATCATCATTTTGATTCTCGTTATCACTTGTATGACCTAAACCATTTTGAACACATATTTTATCATGATGCTTTGCAAATTTGGCATCCAGAAATTGAATTAATTGGTGAAATAAGGGCTACTTCCTTTTCTTTTATTCCAATGATCTCCTTATTTTCTATCCCCCATGTATTTATTTTTTCACTGTAAATAGTGTGAAGTTTCAACAGTTTCTTGCATTTAATGTAAAATAAGATATACCTTAGTTGTTGTTTTTCCCTTAGTATAATTTTTGGTTTAGAAATTAGATACGGAATATAAAGGTATGGCAACGCCTCAAGCCTCGGGATTATATTGACATACCTTTGTGTGTTATTTCATTATCAATTATTTTACCAGTATTGTGTTCATAGTAGTCTTTTAAATCTGCTGTTACTTAACTGTTCTTGTTTAGATACTATGTTTACACTATGTACTGTAATGAAGCATGCCAAAATAAACAAATTAATTAATTAAATTAATAAATAAAATGAGGGTCAAGTCTCTCTGCTGGAATTCATGTCATTAGGCGAAGCATTTTATCTACAGTGGTGTTGTCTATTACTACAGTAATGATTCTCAAACGAACTATGGAAGGTAATATATATTTTGTACCACACTGTCATATACGATATTGAATTCAACTACTAACCCGCACATTATAGTGCACACGACCCGCTCCTTGTGGAGTATTCTGGCCAGGCGCCATTTTACAAGCGCACACATGCCTATCCAACCACATTAATGTTCGCATCCTTGGTGGAGAGTGGCAATTGTAGATTAATATCTTGACAAAAAACATTAGTACCGTGGCGGGACTCGAACCGCGAACAATGTGATATACAGTCTAGTGACGTATCCACTAGACCACGACACCTCTACATAGAGATTTTTCGGGCCGATAACGCCTTTGAAAACATACTATATGACCTGAGCATAATCCTTGTTTTTGTTTCAAACTATAATTATACCAGTATACATGTAAGTTCATTTGTATGTTTTGAACGTTGAAATAAAGTGATGATGACAACATCATGGTCCAAATTATCAAAAATGTAGTTGGTAAATTCGTGGGATTTTAAGTAAAGATGTGATATTGCAAACCATATAGATACTACAACAGATAAAACCAAATCAATGAACTCGTTCAAAACTGCTGTTTCCCAAATATCAGTCTAAAAATATCCCAAAGCCTGTTAATTAATGGCGCCTTTGCTTTGTTACCATGGCAACTAATGAATTCCTAATTTCGATCCATAATTAGGCGCGTTTGATTTTCTGCGATTACTTTACCAGAAACCGGTGAAAAATAAAAATAAAGAAAAGTTTAATTAGAGAAGAGGATTCAGGGCGAACCATTAACGAATACATAAACCCACCACCTGCGATATGGTTTCTGAGGAATTTGAAAAAAGCATTCGGCAGAAACAGGTTAATCGAGGTTTTGAACTGTCATATGAAAAATAAAATCACAATTTCAAGGGACTGCAAGCGTCCTTGCCGGAGGAAAATCCAAATCGTCTTGAGAATCGAGGTGACGTCAGAGCAGTTGTGAGTTCTACGATATGTATTTGATTTAACCTTTATTCCGACTAGAAAGCTACAATACACTAAATTCCAATGACAAGTATACAAATGATTTATTCAGAATCTCACTTTGGAAGGTGACATTTGATAACGTTATTGTGATTTCTTTGAAATTTGGATCACAGTATAGGATCGTATCGTGTGCGCTGGGTTTTAAGAGTGCATGGCCATAGACGTCTTTTCTATCTGTACCGCATCATAATATTCGGTATTTAAAAATAGGCATAACTTCGTAGACATAGGTCTTAATTATGACTACAAATATTTACATACTCAACTTTCGCTAACACAAAAGGAGTCATCTTTGAATAACCTTCAACTACGCCCGCACGTAGGCGATGTACCATCCAAACACATTGCATAATTAATACAAAAATGACACTGAATGATATTGAGACGGGCCATTTATATTGCCTACCAGGAGGATGATTGATGGAGCATTTAGATTTGAGCTTGGTGTATCGGGTTGGTATTGATAACAATTGGGATTGCAATTAATTAACCTTGATGAAGCATTTATGGGACGACCTAGAGAGAGAGAGGGAGAGAAAGTAGACAATGATGCCTTCCAAAAAGGCAAGGATACCAAGAGCAGGAGGCACGTGTTGCCATGGCGCTTGGATGATGGCCGGTTAATGAGAGATGAGATAAATGCTAATGAGTAAATAGATGGATGATAACGTATACCTGATTGTTACCGGAGCAGGTGGATAACATCACGAAAGAGAGATAAAAACAAATGGTTGCATCTAATAAGAGATTAAAGGTCGACATTCGTATTACTTATGGGACCAAAAATTTGACCTATGCGAGACTTCATTCTTGAAATAATGTTAAACAAACACAAAATCGGTGGACGCAGGATGTAATTTACTTATACTCTCTAGATTACCTGATTCAGAGACTCTTCTCCTAGCACTCCGCTACAAATATGGGGTTTCCAAGCTCAAAACGAAGCTTGAAACACTTATTTTCTTCTCCTCATGTAAAACCTAGACATGCTGGACTCATGATCCCCACTAATACACACAAAACCTATTGAAGCCAATCCTAACAAAAACGGTTGTGCAGGAGTGCAAGCGTATATCCAATAAGCTCGTACATGTATAAGTGATCAGCATATGTCGGAATAGGTCAGCGGAATCGCTGGCTTGGATATTTGCTGATGTTACATAATCGCAAAGATTTTCGAGAAAAAAAAATCACCAAGAAAATTACAACAGCCTTGTCCATTAGCCATTGAAATGTGTTCATATTGTAATGACGCATCACGTGGTCCGAACATGATTTAATTGGAAAACAAACGTGACAAAGTAAGGTAGTGACATTCCAACTGAGTTGATTTAAGGAAAGCCTTTGCGATCGTGTTTTTGCAGAAATTGAGGCAATATCTATTCTTTAGAGAAACTGTAGAAGCTGTTGAGTTCTTCATGATTGCGTAACACGATTGGCAATACCTCAAACGTTACAATTCATCCTCAAACGGGAAAACACATCCTCATGAAAGCGAGAAATGAACCCATTTACCGTCAGTCGTATGGCACGTTTTCAGCAGACCCCTTGGGCGATCACATGAGTAAATTAGATTTTCATTGATGAATGTATCTCGTTACAGCATCGTGAAATTTTCATCAATTTTCACTTTGCCCCTTGATGCGCAAGAACCATTTCTTCGCATCACAGAAGCCGTGACTTTCGGCGCATTGAGTAGAGTGACAAAGAGGGAGAGGGAGGTTGCAGAGGTGCAATTTCACAATGTGGAGGTGATAAAAATACTATTTGCTGGCGGCAGTTGGAGGAAAATCCAAGCCGAATTAAGAATCACCGACAAAAGATATCCTGCAACCTTAATTTCTCAAGTGCTGTGCATCTTATCTAGATGCACTGGTTTGCTCATTTCGAATGGACACGGTAGATTTTTATTTTAAATTAACCCTTTTCATATAAACTTGAGAACTGGTCATGCAATTGTATTGTGGGAGAAAACTGTATGGAACCAATGTAAAAAGGTTGATTATGTAGCACGTAAGACTTGGTATATACCATTGATTTTAATGAATCAATAAAGTTACAAGAAATTGACTCAGTCTTTCTTAAAGAGACGTGCAACTATACACACCAACATTGTGGCATGAAAGTTTGCAAACATTTCAGCTCTTTCTGATAAATAATAAAATTTAAGGGCATTTGAAGAGCAATCCTTTTCAGGGGACATTTTCATCTGTTATATTGTTCCACACTAAAATAAAAGAAAAAGAAAAAGTTCACTTTTTTCTTAATCTTTACCAGAACTCAGCCTTATCTCTTTCATTCTTACTGTACAGTTGCAGTGATCTAGCACACACTCTTCACATAAATCCCATAAAGTGGAATACAAAGGGTCAATGTGCATTGTCATGTGATCATCGAATACTGAGTGACTGATTGATATCACCGTTATCATATCTGCCAATAGATACTGTTCCAGGAGGCATATTATCATACCTCTCTCAAAAGACGCTATTAAAAGAGGCAAATATAATTTAGACACCTTTCGGCCGAATGCCCCCTTATTGGGTGCAGAATGTCCAAAAGCGTGTGATCCTACCGACAAATTGATCGCTCAACGAATTGTTATCCATCAGAACATAAAAAGGACGGCTCCTGAGGGACAATTTTCTCCCTGGCTACCCGCAAAGAATTTTGAAGTGACGACACCGTCACAGTCGAAGGGGGGAAAATGAAGATGAAGACTAGATTCATGGCGGCTCACCAGTCACCGTTCTGCTCCTTTCATGCGAGTAATTCAACTTGATTGGGGAGCGAGTGACCACAGTGGTGGGTATACAGAAGTCGATGTTTATGTACGGGGCAGAAGAAAGTCGGTTCGGTCTCCTGACGAAATTCAGCAACTTGTACAGCGATACGTCATTATGCAAGACGAATATGATATCAAGAGGAGTATGAAGGGAATAGTTTAATATCTTATATAGATATCATACTATTCTTCAATAGAACGAAGAATTGCACAAGATATAAATCCTATAATATTATCAAGTTACAAGGATTATGAAAATAATAGTTTTATACCCAATGGAGATTATCCAACTGTTCTTTTGGCATATTAAACGTCACATTGGATATGACCTATAGTTTAATATCTAAGGTAGATATTAACAGTTCTTTGACAATTACGACAGATAAAACATTAAAAGAATTGCTTAATATCGTAAGTGGACAAAGAAAAATCTTTTAATTAAAAAAGGAAATGAATTTATATTAATCATTTTCTAAGATAAAGATAATAAAGATAGGGGAAAAGTGAATGTGAGAGGGGAAAGAGAGGCTTGTCCTACACACTTCCCCTAAAGAAAATTCAAACGAATACGACATATTTTTTTCTCCAAAGCCCCTGACTTCTTGGCAACGCAGTATAAAAACAAAAGACTGCCATGTTTTCACAAAATTTCTACGGTCTTAATAATATAATAACAAACATGAGTGATAAATGCAGTGTTTGTGCACCTACAGTATACTGATGACAATGAAATAAGAAATGCTTTTGCGGCCAGACAAACCTACAAAACTCCCTCGTTCCGAATCCTTGACAACATCTTCCACCTGGCCAGAAAGCTGGAGCGTAATCTAAGCCGCTGTTTACATTGCATTAATATCTATGGCAGTCAAGCGATGTTGATATGCCCGCACGTGTGTATGTCCAGTGGGGGAGAAAAGAGGCACAGTGAAACCCCATTTCGCTCTCTTTCATTGCTCAGATGACTGGTTTCGAGCGGGGATGATTTGATTTACAATCGTTTGGAAAGAGGTGGCAGTGGCGGATCCAGGGTCACCAGAAAGTCATACCCCCTCCCTCCCCGACAACAAAAGAGAAACAGGAGGAAGAGGTAAAAATATGAATGATGATCTTTACTTCTTCACGCCACACTATAAACCTTATACCCCCTATTTTATGTGCTTTTCACCACGTTTTAGAACTTGCGCTCCACCCCATCCCGCCGGAAAACCCTGTATCCGCCACTGGCTGGAAAGTAATCCTCCCTCGAACGAGTAGGGAATTGGAGGCGCGTGTGGTAAAGACGGTGTGGACTGTTAAAGAAGGTGTATATCTTGCTATTCTAGCTTTTTAATCGCCGGCTTACACCATACCGTGTTACCGTATGTCGGTTGAAACGCTCTCACAAGAAGTGGGTCGTGTAAGTGTATCCAATCATAGCAACATGGAAAGGACGCCTGGAAGAGGAACCTGGTTATCCTGGAACATGTTTTCTTTTTTAACGAGTAATGTTGATGTTATTATACCGATGTTATACATGTGCCCATTTTTTAATGGAGCTCAACAAATTTCACAAGCAAAAAAGGTGAGGTTTCACAACGCTTTATATGCGTTCAATAGTTTTGACAAGCAAATAAGAAAAAATTATATACCTTGTTGATATTGTTTTCCTAAGGGGCATCTTTGCTAATTCATAGTACAATTGCTCGATGGACCACCCCCTCACCCCCCTACCGTAACACCCCGCTTGCTTAGATACGCCTTGAAACCAAATGTAAATATTGTGCCTCTATTACAAACACATCTCACAGTGCCATATTTTGATCGATATGAGTAAAACATCATGTCATGAATATGTGATTGATCACCCTTGTAAAAGCAGTTTTAGGCTAATAATTATTAACACGAAAAAAGTGTAGCTTGTGGTATTTTTCCCGCTTCAAGCTTAATAATGTTAATAAAATAATAATACAGATAATATCGATTGGATTTATATATCGCCTTTTTCCAAGGGATGCAGGGCCCCGTCTCTAAGTCTAAGTAAACATTTAAAACAAAATTGTAGATGTAAGTTTGTATGTGTTTTTTCAAGAAGTTCAGCGAAATACTAATTCTCATAAATGCAGTTAGTTCGATCCATAGGCGTGGGGAAATAATTTGAAGCTAGCCTATCTTCGGGAGTTTGGAATGAGAAAGGAAGGAATATTGTGGTTACTATGGGAGCTCAAACATTTTCAAAGACGGAATATTGTGAATGGAGAAGCCATTTATCTTCAACACCATGGAAATTGACCAAATAATACATAACAGATTTGGCCAATACAATAAACGGGTATGGCGATAGCATGAGTAGCTAACAGTAATATCCATTCTTGAAAACTAATAAAATAATTTTATGAATATTGCTCAGAGCCCTGCAAATTAATGAATTTCGCCTTTGTAATACGTCTTGCATGTAGAATCATAATAGCAAAGAATACAGCTTCATATAATAAATGCTTATAATATGTTCATATTTCCTTGGTATATGTTTTTAATGAATTACACCCATTTGTTGGATTTCATCAATTATTCGTACTTATCCGTATTTCCGCCTCACGATTCATTTCAAATAGCCTGATAATGAAGAAAATTGTGAAATATTGTATAAAGAATTCATATTAACTGCAAGTTTAATGCTGCATTTTTTATAACCATTTGACGAACGTAGCAAAATCAAGGCATAACGCACTGATCTCCATGACAAAATTGGCATAACGAAAAGGATGAATCAGTATATCAAAATCACAATTTTGCTTGAAACCTCTTTTCTTCTTCCATAGACTAATTTTTGCACAAGAATATATTGTTGATAAACATGTACCTATATGACATTTGACAAACTGAAAAAATGAACATAGTACAAATAGGTAAAATTATCATTTCGTAACCAAGGTAACAGGTGATGAATTTACATCAGTTAGGAATTTCAATGGCCAATCGAAAGACACATCACGTAAATTTTAACATTTGAGTGCGTTCATCCATAGCATTCTTGTCCGTCTATATTTTCAACCACTTTTACATCTTTAATAAATTTCGAATGTTTATTCACTTTTACATGAAGGAATAGGTCCTTGTAGTAGACCATTTCCGTAATGTAATCAAATCAAATGCATAAATCTTTAAGTGCCTAGTTACAAATTATTTCATTTACCTGTTACGAATAATTGTTTTTTTAATGTAAGAATGCGAATTGTATACATCAATTGTTGGTAGAACAAACATTATGTTTTGTCCTACGTATGCAATTCGCATTCTGATTATTGAAATGCAATCATTCGTAACAGGTGAATGAAAACATTTTTAACGAGGCACGTAACAAAGATTTTGGAATTAAATTTGATTACATTACGAAAATGGCCTATTGATGGAGGTACTTTCGAAAGCCTTCTGCTTGCCCCACGAAACACTTTCATCATTTTGTGTTCTGGATGTCCTTGGCATAATGCTGGTCTGTTCCCTACACATTGACGCTGTCAACGGTAATGTGTATTGATAGCCAAAGACAACATCGTCACAAATCACCCATAAGTATATATGTAGGGACAGTGGACATGGGGGCTATATCCCCCCTATCCCATTAAAAGGTGTAAAATACAGTGTATGAGGAAAGCAGGGAAGGAGGGGAGGGGAAAGGAAAGGAGGGGAGGGGAAACTTCCATTCCATCCCCTTAATCAAAGGCATTGTTCATTCAAGTATTTTGTCAAGCAAGTACACCCCCTCGCATAAAGTGAGTGCCCCTCTCAATGGCGTACTCTTGATATGACATCGCCTAGAAGAATCCCGGAGATGTTTGCATCGTAAATGAGGAGAAGTGATATCAACCGACTTAAATGCTTGTCTTTCAGTTGAACAAGGTGACCTTAATAAAATATGTCAAGTTTAAATCGTTTTCTCCTGTAATAAATTGTTCGTCGTGGTTCTTGATACTGTTGTTTGTTTTGTTTGTTCAATTATGTGTTTTATGTAATAGCAGGATATACTATTCTAACGAAGGTATTCAATAATTTGTTTGTTTAATGGCATCCTATGAAATAATTATACACAACGATCAAGGTTTGATCCCATGTGCCCCAAAACTTGTTTCATCTATGTACATAAAATTTCATACTTAAAAAAGGGGAGAAAATTAATATTTAATTGTGCATATTGCATTCAAAATATACGCTTTTTCCGAATATCCAGACTTAATTTTTAAAAATTCATGATGGAATATTTTATGTCCAGAATGATAAGCCAAACCCACCAAGGTAAATATGCATTAACGGAGAAATCAAGGGTGTGAAAATATGCATTGGTTCTACGCTACTGATTGCCTTCCACAAAAAATAATAACACTCAGAGTGTTTATTTTTGGAGTGATTTACGATTTCCTTCCTCACGATTTCCTATAATTACCTGTGGTGCAGTTGAGGCATGCGGGTAGAACGAAGTTGGTAAAACAACGACTGCAGTTGAAGGGCGCTGAATGGCGGGGCAGCACCGGGAGAAAAGTGGTCAATGTCTCGCCGCTGCCCGTGATGTAATCGGGTGCCGTGGCCTCCGTGAAGTTGATGGAAGTTGTGCGAGCGATAATTGTTGACATTAGTACAAAAACAAACGTAACGACCCGCGCCATGTGTACCGTATCCATGATAAAGCGTTTTCCGTTGAAGCCGGAGTTTTCAATTTCCCACTGTCATCGACAAATTTGCTTTTCTGTCCATACGTACACCGCTCGTCAACGGCTACAATGCCGTGAACTTGAAGTTAATCGGGAATAAATTGAGGCAGTAATGGGGGAGAGAAAAATCACCGTGCAATCCCGATTAAACGTCCTCACCACTGAATACCGTGTGTGCCTGTATACGGTCTATCACAGCAAACTTTTTGCACCTGAAAATCGCGCCAATATGCCGAGAGGTGTGTGCGTGTGGCCCGCACGTACGCATCATCTCCTGAACCGTTCTGAACCATTAGCACGGACTGTGCGTTCATATATATGTGCGTGAGGTGACGTGTGCGTGTGTTTGTGAGAACATTGGCGGAATGCCCTTTGGTTTGTCGGGAGGCGTGGCGTAGAAAGCGGGTAATTTACTATCTACGGTAGAAATGTGACACATTGACTGTCGCATTTTTTCCCGCGCTCTGTGACGCATCTGTATTTGCCGGCGTCTAGAAATCACACCAGCCAACATCAGAAGTGCATTTGTGCGAGGGAATGAATGTCACCATATGCTTACCCAAGCGGGATGTATTATATTAATGCCATCAGTTCCCGATGATTTCTTTTTTTCCTAGAGGAAATATTCATGCCATTAAATGTTCACCGTTGCTGGATATTTAAGGGCTAAATTTGCACTGTTCGGCCTTACGCGACTCAATTTGGATGAATACCACTTTAAATGTAGGATGAGTATTTTACATTATATTTTCACACGGGAGGTTAAATAACTGAAATGCCATGTCGCTTAATGAGTATGACGTACGAATGTTTATTAGTTACAAGAATAAGATTTTTATTAGATTAGCCTTGTCATGATTTCATTCGCTTTCATTCGTGTTTGCCAATCTAAATCTGTGACTCAGCCTCTCCTCTGCAATCTATTTAAAGGATTATCCAAAAAACAATTTAATGTCGTCGTTTGGGTTTTTGTTGTAAAGTGTTTCAGACAACCCATTTTGCGGCTTTTCAACATGATTAGATTTTTATTTCCAACATGAATATGATTTGTCCGTTTTTATTGATTTTAAAACATAAGTCCTAGTTTAGTTGTTTTCTTTTACCTGCCCTTACTTTTTTCCTTCTAAGGCAACTATTCAAATATTGTGAGTTTAAGAGCAATACTCTAGGTTTTCCTATATTACTTCGGAGCATGTATTCCTTTTTACATAGAATTATTTTTCTCCCTTTCCTCCTCATTTTGGTCGCATTTCTCCAGATAATAGTTTTGGTTCAAATTGTATTAAATATTAATTTATCTCTTTTCCATGAAGAGGAACCATCCTTTTATAATGTTGATTTTCATTGCATAAGACAATGTTGCAAACGAAACATGATTTTTGTTTTAATATATAATATATATATATATAATTCAATTTCTCTTCATGGACGTTTCCCTAAGTTATAAACTAATTACAACGTAACCATTATAATAAACAAATCATATAATTAATGCATCATCAACGTAAAAAACTCTAGTTGTAATACTAACATTAATAATCATGAAGTAGGATTGCCACATAAGCTGAGATTGTAGGCGTGGTAATCCTTTATAAAAACTTATAAAGACTGCTGGTACATAAGCACTCTACGACCAAATGTTTTCGTAGACTAAAAGTAATTTTATCATGCTTTGTTTTGGGTAGGTGTTCTCAGAGATCCACAAATTTGAAAAGGCAGCTCTCACCTGTGGGAGCTAGGTGGTGTATTGGTGAATGCTCTTCACTTCCATACGAGAGACAGGGGGTTCAATCCTTGCTTGGTTTTTAAATCCTTGGACAAGGTGTTTTACCCACATTTGTCCATCTTGACACAGGTGTATTAAATGGGCTGGGGTGAGGATAATTTATTGCAGGGCCTTCGGGAAGAGCAGTATTAATAATACAAATGTGGCTAAGAATATAGCGTTCATTCGCTTCTTCTTCATCACCCCCTTCCCCGACCTCTCTCTATCTCTCCCTCTTCATCTCTCTCTCTCTCTCTCTCTCTCTTTCTCTTTATCTCTATGTCTATGCATTTCGATTTTTGCATGTATCTATTTCTTTCTCACATCAGATATAGGTTACATTCTGTCACTCAACCCACTTACACTAAGATGCCTTAAGCTAGTAAACCGTTGATGTAATAAACCGACCCTCCTTATTTTTCATAAAGAAAATTAAGTTAACTCAATTTCCCCCACGAATGGTGTTATTCAGGTGGTACACAAAACAACCTATAGAATGCCTATCCACCCCCATTTTCTTCCGGTATTCCAATCATAATGTTTTGACTAAGGAAACCCTTCATAAAATGTAGTGACTGTGGAATTACATTTAGAGATAAATATTGTCTTATGAAAACTTTCAGCGACGTTAAAGCACCACAACTGCAAATGTTCTTTTTTGTGTGTCACTATTTTACATGCCAGCGCTATATCAATTGCCCATGAACTGCATTGACTAATGAGCATTTCTCAATAAACCTTATCAACCTCAATTTTTATTTCGATCGTGCTCTGGAAACAATAGTTGGCTAAAGCGACGCCGATCTGAGATTGAGAGATTTTTCCCAAAACGACTAGCCTACTCCTCCTACCTTGACAATCCGTCACTGATCTGACTACAAATCGACCGCCTTAGCCGAAATAAAGACCGGCTTATCCGTAAAACTCCTTATCCCTACTATATCGAGTTTGCTGGTTCTCGGTCAAACCCGTTCGTTCACCCTAATTTTGTATTATGCGCCTAAAGGGGGAAGAGAACACCGTTTACCACGTTTGAATGATCTGTAAGGAACCCCGTTCTCATTTGACTCTTGGCGCTGGCAGCAATTGATAGAGGTTAGGTCTACTACCTTTAAAGCGCTCATAATATGCTTGGTCAGATTTTGGTTGACATCGAATTCCGTCGTCGAATACTTTACCTGTAGGTGCGATACGGGTTTTGTTTGTGTTTTGTAAAAAGTGAAAATATGTCGTGTTCATTTAAAAACAGGAATGGTAATACTATATACATGTAGAAAGAAAGATCTTCCAATACAAGTAGATAAATCAGCATTCAGCCAAATATATTTAGGGAATATTCTTGGATAAAAATCTGATGCTATTTGTCCGAATTTGTTTAAATTTTTACTGACGATTTTTTACGATACTCTTGCTTTCGCTACACTACTTTTCATAGTGACCTGTATGATTAAGCTAAACGGTGTAATGTCAAACTGAGCTATTTTTAAAACAGTTTGAACTCCCCTTAAATCATGTGTCCAACGATAGGAGATTAGTGTTTTCATTGTTAAAACATCTTTTGTGAGTGTATTTCTCACATACAAACACCGATCTCCAAATGTTGGATGTAATAGTTTACAATCATACATAGCCGCGGCTCGATCTGGGCCGGACATACGTTTATCGGTTACTTGATCTCTGCATTGCCTTACAGGAACAAAACTTTAAAGAGATTGAAAAGTCACTAAGTGATGTTCTTGCGGATCTAACGTCATAGTTTGCCATAATGCCCCCTTCGGACACAGCTTGAAAAACAATCGTCTTTTAATAACTAAGCGAGATGTCCAAAGATTGAAAGACTGCATGGCGTTGCATTCCTTGACACGCCATATTCAAGTGACACAAGGTGAAGGAAAATTAACAGTGGAAACAATGCGTTGAATTACTGGTGTTTTTTTGTTATTGCCTCCATAGGTTGCATCATGTTGATTGGCGTAAATAAATAACACCACCGAAGAAAAAAAGTCGCCTCGTGTGCAAATGGCAGTAAGCTAAATGTCCACAGTTGACCTTCTTAAACTCTTCCATCTCTGCTGATCGCTTTTCAACCATTATTACATACGGGTATCTTTCAACCCTCAAAATGAAGAAATCGCGCCAAAAGTTGTGGAACGCTAGCTTAACTGAAATATTCATACACTCTTGTATTCATAGTTGATGAAATGGAAGTGCTGTCACAAAAGCTATTTTAAAATTGTGAGACTTTCACAGTCATATTTATTATCTGAAAACAGAATTTTGAAACGTACTTAACTTTATTCGTCATTTGATTTCGTTTTGCAGTTTTGGTGGCAACAGAATATTTTATATTATTCTTATTCCTGTATTGTTTCGATACAGGTCTACTGCGATGCCTCTTTTACCCTATGAAGCCGATCCCCTTGGAATTCAATGGTGACGTCATCAATGACGTTTACCGGCGGTTGCATGACGCCGCCCTGAGCAGGAAACTAATGGCGTTTCACAAGGGCAAATTCTAGGGTCGGAGTACTTGATTGGTGTGGCTACTAAGAAATGGCGTCTGCCCATCCAGTGTTGATCATTGCCATATCAATTCTGAGCCCTGTTTCATGAAACCTGTTATCAATAACAAGATACCACCACAACTGTTATAAGCTACTGAAATCCTTACATTTGATTGGCTACGAACAGATTTGTCATATATCTGTGGCAGATGTTATTGATAACAATTTCTTGGAAACGGGCCCCTGATCTTCTTACTCATGTCCCATTTATAGCATTCAAAGCATTTATATCTCCTCCCCCTATAATGACAGCAGAAGGTGCATCGTTTTTCTTTACTATACTAAATGTTTATCTTCCGGTGCTCTTCTACCAATACTTGTGCATTAATATTCTCCAATGCTCGACCATAAAGTACGGGATTTTGTTTCCTTCATTACATCCGGGTTTTTTCTTCCTGAAGTTTGTTCTTGAATACTTTCTACGGATCCGGTAAAAGCCATTTAGAAGATGCAAAGAGGTTCAGAACGAAAGGTCACAAGAAAATAGAAAATCTGGGAAAGCATAATACCAACACGACGTACAATGTTGTTGCCAAATCATTGATAATGTAATGATGTGTTTAGTATTTAATGTGAGTATTAAGGCCTATCCAGTCTTTCAACTGTTCGTCGTACCTAACACTGAAGTCATGATATTAAAGCATTATGATATACATGCATGTCACCTATTAAAGAAAATATCATCCGTAGATTTTTTTTTTGAGGAAATGTGTGAGAAACAGACAGAAACAGATACAGAAACGGAGATAGAAAGGTATCTAAAGGGCTGTATGTAGGAAAATGGTGAGATAGGTGTGGGCGTGTTGTATAGTGTGTTTTGGAAACACAGGAAATGCGCGAAGAAGGAAATGGAAACTAAATTTACTTTGATTTTGAATGTTCAATTAGATACACATATTACATACAATAAGAAATAAGAATGTCTGTGTTGTTAAATAAAACGTACATTCCTACGTTTTATGTCAAAAAGAGAATTCCACTTGTGTTACAACTAATCTATGGTGTATTAGGGATTTTTGAAAACAAAGGTCATAATTGGTATTTAAAGTTAAAGTCGAGTTCTGGTCATGCGATTGCATTGAGAAAGAAATGGTGTGGAATTGATCAGAAAAGGTTGATCATCTATCATAATACGTATTGGTGTGTACTGCAAGTTTCTGGAGTCATCAAAAATATAAGAAATTTGGCCCAGTCTTGGTAAAGTTACAAGCACTGTACACAGAAATATTTATATAGGACTACACGAACATGTGGCATAAAAATCCGTCCCGATTTTTATGCTGTTACATGCCATACTTAGAATATTAAGGCATTTGAAGAGACATGATTTTCAGGGAACATTTGTTTATCTGATGTTCTTCCACACTTGCATAATAACAATGATAACGCTCACAAATTATATGTAACCTCTTCCCAGAACTCAACCTTCTCTTTAATGCAAAGGGACATACGTTTTTGTTTTGGGGCAGGAGTTATTTGCTCGTTTGTTCGTTTGTTTGGTTGGTTTTATTCGTTATTGTAGTTCTTGTAGTTTATTGTTTTTGTTTGTAGTTTGTTTGTTTGGGGTGCTCTTTCTCTCTCTCTATCTCTCTCCATCTCTCTATTACTCTGTTTCTCGCTCAGAAATTTCTCCCAATTGTCATTTATTACTGAAAGCCCGACCTTATTTCGTCATCCATGCGCTATAAACTTACATGGCCAAGTAGCATTGCCTCGTAAAAGCTCAGGGAATCAGAGGTCTAGCTTCCCAGGCAAGATATAACCCGAGTACCTCAGGGCTGAGACTGTGAGAATCGGAGAAAATAATCGATGGGAACTGCGGGATATTTGCACGTAATTTGCGCGCCAAAAGAGTCGACAAACAACGCTGCACAAACGGGATGACTTTCTGATGAGAACCATGGTATTGATCGGTGACTGGGCGCAGGCAGAACAGAAGAGAGAGAGAGAGGGTGGTAAAGAGAGGGGGATGGGGGTTTGGAAAAGAGAGAGAGAGAGAGTGAGAGAGATATAGAGAGAAAGGGGGAGATATATGTAGAGGGAGAGAGAGATGTCGAAACACAAGACAGAGGTAGACAGAGACAGAAATAGGTTAGTAGGTTCTAAAGGAATAGAGACAGAGAATGAGAGAATGAGAGAGATAGGGAGGGTATAACAGAAATACAGAGAGATGGAATAAAAGGAAAAGGGGAAATGAAAGAATGAAATAGAAGTTGTAGAATGAAGTACCCCTACATAATTAGAGCAATGCCTACAGCGGGGGAAAAGGGCAATATAAGGAGCCGATAGATTTAGGAAACTTGAGTTTCTAGATAGATATTGAAGGAAAGTTGGAAAGGTGAATAGACAAAAACGTCGATACAAGTCAGCGAAATGGTCTAATTAGGTAACGGATGAAATGACATGGGGAAATGAATCACGTGACAGGTAGGAAGGGGAATAAAGAAGTTGAACGGAAAGAAAATATTGAAAATGAAAACAAAAAGTTAAATAAAAATATTTAAAAGCAAAGCAAAGCAAAGCATAATAAAGTAAATGAAAGGGATAGAAAAGAAAAGCAACACAAAAAGAAACTAAATGAATGAAAAACAAAGACAAGAAAGGGATTCAAAGAAGAGGTGGGAAAAAGAAGGGAAAGGAAAGAATAAAATGAAGAGAAAAGGAAAGCAAAGCAATTGAAAGGATAGGAATGGTAAGTGTCACAGAAGAAGAGGTGAGCTAGACGATGAGAAGTTGATTGATTTACTAATACCTTTATCAGAAGATTGAGATCAGGGAGCAAATATTCTGATAGGTTCAAGAGACAGGAATTATATATCGATCGGGAAAATAAACACATAGAGCGAGCGGGATTGCTTAATGCGTTCGAGATAGAAGTTGGGATGACATTAAAAGAAACTTGAGCAAGACAAAAGAAAAAGCTATTTGAGAAATACGCTTAAAGTAGCATAGTGATGCCACGGATATTCGACGTTTGCCCTGGACAGCGACAATTGCTATACGATTGCTCAGGGCTTTATTTCGTCAACAGTATATAATTGGGGTTGGGATTGCAAGTGAGTCTTAGGGTACGTTTAGGGTTAGTTTTAAGTACAGTGTTGGGTCTAGGCTTTATCAATATCATCATCATCATCATCATCATCATCATCATCATCATCCTCATCATCATCTTTCTTTGAGCGTCCTTTTTTCCCACGCTGTGGATTTGGTGGGGTTGGACATTTCATTTCCCTTATGGCTCTTCTCCAGCATCCACCTGGTTGAGGCCAGATGCTCTCATTTCCTCTTCTTCTAGTGTCTCCTTCCAGGTCTTACGAGGTCTATCACCGGGGGTTTTTAAGTGGGAAACCTGGAAGGTAGCCCTCATGCTGGATGGAGTTATGTATTCGGTCAGTGTAGAAAATTAAAGGGGAGCAACTATTACTGGAGCATGTGCCGTATGATCAATTTCATAGAGTTATACGTTACCTGAGAAGAAATTGAATCATAAAGCGACAGGGAAGGGTTAAACGGTCCTGTGTAAGAGGGGAAAAAGAAAAAGTAGAAGGTACTAGACGCAAAGGGAAGTCGAGCAGACAATGAGAAGAGAACATTAAAGACCTGGAGTGGAATAACACTGCAAGGATGCATTATAATTGAAGAGATATGTGGTAAAATTATGCCATCAACATCCGAGCTGGGGGAAGATACCATAATAGGTAAGAAAGGGAAGAGGGGAAGAGATCGAGAGAGGGGAGGGGTTAAAAAAAAAAGGGACGAAAGAAAAAACCGATATACAAGAAGAGCTTAAGAGAGATACATACAGAAAGACAAGAAACCAAATATGGGAAGCAAAGGAAAAAAATTTCCGGAATAGTACAACCCACCACATGAAAGTGAATGCAAATAGTGCATCCATCACCTCAGTAACCTTCACTGTCATTCGAGCCCAAGCCGTGTGGTACCCTCCGCGGTGGAAGTGTTCTAAATGCATAGAGAGACAGAAAGAAAGATAGATAGATAGATAAAGAGAGAGAAAGAGAGAGAGAGAGAGAGCGCGCGCGATCTATAAATTTACCTGGTAAAGTTAAGCAAAAAGAAAGAAAGAGGCAGAGACAGAGGGAGACAGAGAGTGGGGCGATACAATAAGGTTACATGTCTAGTAGAGATGACGACCAAGAAATAGAAAGGGCGAGAGAGAGAGAGAGAGAGAGAGAGAGAGAGAGTTGGAATATATAATGCATAAAGGACATTAAAATGAGGTGTCGTGGTCGAGTGGATACGTCACCGGACTGTGGATCACAAGGTCCGCGGTTCGAATCCCGCCGCGGCACTAATGTCCTTTGGCAAGGCATTAATCTACATTTGCCACACTCGACCCAGGTGATGCAAATGGGTACCTGGCAGGAATTACTTCCTTAATATGCTAGAGCGCCGTAATGGCAGCCATGCTAAAGCCGGGGTAATAATTGCGGAGCGCCAGGATTGTCAAGTATGACAGATAATTATGAGCGCTATACAAACACCCACTATTATTATTAAAAACATGAAAGAGTGAGAAGAGAGACAGAGAGGGAGAAAAGAGACAGAGACAGAGACAGGGACAGAGACACGGAGATACGGAGACACAGAGACAGAGACAGAAACAGAGACAGATATATAGTAAGAGAGAGAGAGAGAGAGAGAGAGATGTTTTGACGTAGGGCATACATGAAGGAACAATTTGAGAGAATCATGCACAAACATCGATGTAGTAGATGTTTATAGTAGATTTAAATATCAGTAGATTTAAATATCAAAATAGAGAGAGAGAGGGAGAGGTGGAATGCGATTTATAAAGTACATTAAAAACTACAAAGAGGCAGACAAAAGAGGCAGAGACAAAGACAGTGAGACAGAGAGAGAGCTGCTATGACATAGGACATGTAGGAAAGGACTATTTAAGAGAATGATTCACAAACATCGATGTAAACACGACGCCACTTAAGTGCCTGGCAAACTCTCAAAATGATCGAATTGTAAGGCTTGATGGACTGAACAACCGGAGGATTATAAATTAGAAACGGCTCTTACATCCCAGTCACACCAACGAGATCGGCATCAGACCGACAGAACCAGGGGCGGATCCAGCCGGCGGCAAGGGAGGGGGCCTAAAAAGGGGCCCACTTCGTGCGAAAATTTGAAAATCGTGCCGGCCGATTTTTCGCTCAGTGGGAGCACAATTTTTGAAATTGAGCGAAGGAAAAACAGAGAGGAGATGGTAGGAAAAACAGAATGGGAAATGGAAAAAACTGACGGATAACAAAATGGAAATGTAGTCATAGAATAGTCACATGATTATAACCACTTAGGTAAAGAGAGAGCAGAGTAGAGTAGAGGAGTTGTGCTCCAGGGGATTAGTCTCCAGCCTGTAAACCAAACCGTAAATGGGTATCCGCGGGAAATAATTACTTAAAATACTCGAGCGCAGTATTGACAGTTGTGCTACAAAGCCGGTGTGATAATAATATTGGAGCGCCAGGAGTGGCAAGGTGCCAATGGGCGCTATACAAAACTCCACTATTGTTATTATTTTTTATCATTATTGTTATTATTATTAATAATATTATTATTATCATTATAATAATTATTATTATTACTACTACTGTTATTATTATAAGAAGTAGCAGGAGCAGAGCTGCTATTCCTGTAAAAGAAGAAGGGAGACAGGAAGGATTATGTTCGTAAAAACGATGTTATTTGTCATTTCAATCAAAATTATGACAATTCGTGGGTCAATGTCGGAGCAGAGTTGGCTACGTTTGCGTAAAGTTAAACATGTTAAAATATACATCTGCGCAAGCACAAATGGTTAGTGGTATTTTCGGGCATTTTGAATTTGTTACAACAATCAACATCATTTTCCCTTTACTTATAAAAAGATAACATCGTTTTCAGAATACGGCCCAAGGGTAAAAATCGGGGGGGGGGTAGATTTTAAAACAGATATTACATGCACCGGGGAAGTCGCCGTCCGAAGATTATGTAGAACTGATCAATATAAAACAAATCTGCGCCAAATTCTTCCACATAAGTGAACAGATTGAAGAAAAAAAAAAAAAGAACACGTGCGAGACACATGGCAGGACAAACATGTCATAATATGCAAACAATGTAAACAACAGATGCAATATCTCCACCACCGAGACATCGATTCCACGTCAGAGAAACTTCATTGATAGTATAATAGTATCATGCGATTATGATCTGGAGCATATTACATTGTTCTACTTGCAGAACATGGACGTCGCCTGTCAAGAAGCGCGAAAACGCCTATCAATATTGGAATGGCTGAAAACACCGGTAGTATGCCCGACGAAAATGTTTACGTACAATGACGTAATAATGATAATATTGATTATGATAATAATGGTGATAATCAAACACGCTTGATACAAATGCTTTTAAGCGCTGTAGCAGCATTACCCCGGTATTAGCCGAGCGGTCTTAAAAATGTAAAACAAAATGTTAAAAATTGTATATAAAAAATAGTGAAATACAAAAAAGAGGGTTTGGGCATACGCGGAGAAAAGGGATGCTCAGAAAGGGTCTAAGGGAACTCAGACCAAGTGGTGAGAAGCATTGTGTCGTACAATCACCTATAGGGGGCGCTAGATCAGGTATCATTGATTTTTAGCATTGATACGGATTCTCTCTCTCTCTAACTCCCTCTCTCTCTTCTTTATCGCTTTATCTCTCCCCCATCCAATAAGACTAAGTAGTTCTATGCCATAAACGACTGCAACACAATATCACATTTGAAATGAATTTGAATCTTGTGTGGATGCAATTTTATTAGCAGAACAAAAATAATGTAACTTGAAGACGCAGGAACGCTAACAAAAAATACAAAGGAACCAAGACAATCACCCCCCATAAAATTCACGATCTTCTTAAAGTAGATGAATGTGTATTTCATATTTTGAATTATTGTTTTGCCATTGATAACTTGATTTCAAAATTTATACCAAAAAACTGTTGAAAGTCAGTAGAGCACAAGGTTAACTATTATGTCCAATAGTAGGTAATTTCGAAATTACCTAATTAAGAAACAAAAATAGCAATTGAGAAACAAACAAAATGCACTCATCCATTTATCGGATGATGAGCACGACAAAAGCCAGAATGTTTCATCACTGGATAGCGTGGGGTATGTGGATGTTCAAGTGTACCCCTACTCAGTCGACGCTCGCAATCCTCAGATCAACGACGTTTGATCTGGTGAATGACCACGATGACGATCACCAAGCCCAGTACGACACAGAGCACGCTGATCAATGTTTGCTTCAAACCATCCATACCGATGACCTCCGACCTGTGTCTCTCTGATTGGTATGAAAAGTATAAATGAAAAGGTGTAAATGAAAAGCGGGGTGGAGATTAATTATTTGTAACAAACCATTCCGTTTTCATAGTAAACCACTGTTTATCCAAATTAATAATTTACCGATATATCAACTTCAAAAGTATCAACTGGGAATTGTTGTGTACTCATATTGCAATAATCTGCTTCCCCATGGTTTGAATAACATTTCTTGATGATTAATGATGTTCAACGAACATAATACTAAAACTTACCCCCCCCCCCCTAAAAAAATCACATTCAATAATTACTCATAATGGGCCTTTAATATGGAACTCATTACCTGATTATGTCAAAGAAGCCAAAACACTCCATACCTTCAAACTAATGTTCAAAACAGTGCTAATGCTGAAAATATCACAGTCGCACAATTGTTTTTGTGTGTGTGTGTGTTTATTTTAGTAGTGCCCCAAGGAAGTAGGCGCTCATGAGGAAAACAGAACTTAATAATAGTTTTGTACATAACAAACGGGAGAGTTGTCCATGACTACGTCACAATCCACTGACCAAATTCCTAATATGAGATTCGCGTAGATTTATTGATCTTATATCTCAAACTTTCGTCATTCTGTTTCTTTTATATTTGTGCTTTCATATTTTATTACAAATGTTAAGCATTGAAAAGAGAAACAAGTTTCTTACCTCCTGCTGATGGAACCTTGTCCGATCGGGTCAAATACAAAGGACCGCGAGAGACAACATGGGGAATGGAGCTCAAACCCTGGTTGATGTCCACCCGTTGACCTCACGACGACCCCGGTTGGGGTTTGATTTAAGGCATCCTCTGGAACAACGAGAGTCGACAGTGTTCTCGTAGCAGATGACGGCCTCACAATGAACGTAGACCTGAAGTTAACGACAACGCATCCGTTATGAAAGTGACGGACGTACTTAAATATATCTGCCATTATTGTTGAATTTGGGTGAAAACGTCTTACGTGAGTTGCACTTGTATATTCTATAGAAACTTATGTTACAATGGAAGTAGAGGTACCTGCCAGGAGCTGAGGGTCTAAAATAATTGTTATTTTATCAGATTACCTGTTCACTGCCGGTCGATAAAGTCGATGCTTCAAACGAAAATGGCTGAAGTGAAGAACTGAAGTTCGTATAAATCGTAAGAGTTTGATCGGCTTCACACCTGAAGAGACACACACAAACATATAAAGAGAAAATACGAGGGAAAATCAAAAATATTTTTCATTTCGATTTGTTTTTCTTTGGCTGGGTAAAAAAAAACCTCGTTCAACATTTGTTTGAGCGAATTGCATGAATAAAGAGGGGGAACCCTGAATGCCATCCGCCTCTCCCCCTTTTTTTACAGGCCGTGTAAATAAAGCAACTAAAAGAAAATGAACAGAGACTACAACAGTCCAGGCACACCCAACCACTTTTTTTATGAATGTCTGGATAAGCCTCTGTGATTGCCAGTTAATGGTGTACTACAAGTGTACATCTAATCATCTAAATATATAGGTAACGAATCAGCATCCTATGCTGCTTAAAGAAAATACAGAACCCAAAACTTAATGGGCTAGGGGGTGTTTCACAAAGACTAAGATCGACTTTAAGTTGGACTTAACTATGGCAAGCCGTTCATGCCACTGTTTGCTATCACCATTTACTTGCATCGGTCTCTCAAGGTACGTACAAATAATGGCCACAAATCTACATTTTTTTATAAATCATTATTGAAGTAAAAAAAATATATTATCTAAAGATCATAACGGTGAGAGCAACCAGTGGCATGAATGGCCTGGATGCCGAATTTTTGGAAGTTATAAATACTGCCAAACTGTAGAGTTAATGCCGAGTTTTTTCAGTTTTTGTGGGCCTTCAGGGGCTGCAGAGGGGTTTTTAAGTTGGAGAGGGGGATGAACGTGCAAAATAACATAATTATAATAGTAATAATAATAATAATAAAACTGTGCTTATAAAGCGCTTTCCACCAAAGTCTCTAAGCGCATAAATCATTATAAAAATACTGGGGATCCTACTCCCCCTCTTCCGACCCGAGTTCCGCGGCCCCTGCTGGCGATCACTTTATTTTTTTAAAATCACATACCCGCTACTAATCAGATTCTGCTGCTGTTCATCTAAAGGATCCGGCGTAGGTGTGGCCCAGCAGTCGTCAATATAGAACACGAAACCCGGATCGATTGTCAGATTAACCGCGTAGAAGAGCCGCTGATTCGGAACCACACTCGAAGTCTCATTCTGCGGCTGCGTGAAACTGGAATCGGTGAAACGCTGGAGATCAAGCAAAAAGTTCCCGTACCCGGTTTCGCTGATCTCATTTGCATCTCCCCCAACGTTGGTTGATAAGCTGGATAATGTTTGGCGTCGGTTCAGCTGACAGCGGGTTTGGATGACGATCTGTTTCCTATCGCGGGTTATCCATGTTCCAGGGATAGGAATAGCACGAGTATACTCCACCGTGTTGGAGTAGATAATGTAATCCTGGTTGTCCTGATTATTGAAGAAAAAGTAAAATCATTTCGAAACGAGTTTAACTCGATTGCATTTGATTCGGCTTTATCTTTTAAAAAAATTACAGTCTTTCATATAATTTTTAGAATTTTGTTCTCGATTTTTAGGAGAAAACTTCAAATAAGAAGAGAATCAATTTGCAAAAACATGTGACTCTAATTTACAGATCTATGTCAGATTATATTACATTCAATATTCCTTAGAATTTTTTGTTTTTTAATACGATGGAAAAATAATCATACGCACATCTACATCTGATGCACATGTTTTTTTTTTTTAAACAATCTACAAATGCGTCCCTGAACGAATCCGTCATTTTGAATTTATTGTAATTTATGTTAGATAAGTTCTTTCCTATCAATTCGTTAATGTAATGTTGAGCACATCTTGTTATTTTTTTTTTACTTTTTGATTACTAATATCTCCATATCAATGACTTTATCCATATCAATGACTTTATCATCTATCGAAATATATTCTTAGGAACCCATTAACCCGCTGACTCCTGAATTTGATAGTTCCCATAGACTTAACACAGGGACCACCAGGTTCCCGTAAGCAAAGGGTTAAAAATAATCTCATTGTAAGCCTTCATATGCATTCTTTCTCTCTGTCCCTCTCCCTCTCTCTCTCTCTCTCTATCTCTCTTTGTCTCTCTCTCTCTCTCTCTCTTTCTCTCTCTCTCTCTCTCTTTCTCTCCCTCTCTCTTTCTCTCTATCTCTCTTTCTCTCTCTCTCTCTCTGGTATATTTAATTACACCAGTGGACATATACTAAATGATAATAAAATAAATCGAACAATCAATCAATCAATCTACCTCTCTCTGGGTCTTGCACTTGTCGTATCGTGTGGAGAGAGCGACGTGGTCCGAATCATGATGAAATGCAAAGCAACTTTCATCTTTGAACCTCAAGGTGCTTGGGCTGATGTTAGGTGCAAAGAGAGACCTGTTGAGGTAGACCGTCATATGCGTACTGTCACATACAACAGTGACACCTGTAGAGAAAGGGAGGGGACAGAGATGGGGAGAGATAGAGAGAAAGAGAGAGAGAGGGGAGGAGGAGAGAAAGGGGGAGAGGGAGAGGGGGAAGAGAGACATTGGAAGTGGGATGGAATACGATTGAAAGACGGTGCATTATAAAATGAAAGGATAATTATTGCACAGAAAAGGGAGCAAAACTGATGTCATGGATAATTTTGGGGCAAAAGCTCTGAGAAACTTAATGTTCAGTTAACAATAACTAAGCCTATAACAACCGTAAACTTGTAGAAATACAAGAAGCGAAGGCTGATTAAACGCAGGTACAGTTTCCATGATTTTGTAACTGTTTCACTCGGCATGGATGAAAAACCCGAGACTGCCACATTGTTAGGATTATACGCTAACGTACATGTCACAAGAGTCGACTGTGGCAGACGAATGTTTGTTCCATTGGTCGATCAAACGAAGTAAAGAGTTAAATGTTGGCAGTTACGACATACCTACAAAAATTGTCCCCAAAACAAAATAAGGAAAACTGTCCCTAAAACTCAAAAGCAAGTGAATGCTTCCACATGACTCACAGTTACGTGCTTCAATAACATAGACAGAGTTTTTGTTTTTTCAAGATCGCTACATGGTAGCTTGGCTTTCGTTGGACTGTTATACACTTTATTCATCTTTAATTTTCTCACTTCCCTTAAGGGTGATTCGATACTTACTTTTTACTGCAATAACATGATTAAAAGGTTTGTCATTTTCAACAGCAGTGTATTAATCTAACCACTCTCTGTTGCACTTCTGAAAGGCGTGCGGGGATGAAAACGTCCTTGCCCTTTTACCAAGTTGCTGTGTATTGTAAATAATGAATCAATCCATTGTGTTCCTTAATGTGAGCACTTGCGAATTATTTGAGTCGTGTGAATAATTGCTAATTTTATACATACAATTATCCCACTGTCGTACGTCCTATGACACTGGGCTTTAATTGCAACGGACCAATTGAACGCTGATAATAATAATAATGATGATGTGACGTGACAGGCTGGGTTGAGTCTATGGTTTGAGTTGATGAGGGTTAATTTCATAATGCTTGTTATCGATAACAAAATGCTAAATTTCTGTGACAAATTCGCTCTCAACCAATCAAATGCTAAGATTTCAGAAGCTTATAACAGTAATTGGAATTTGTTATTGATAACAAGTTTGATGAAACAGGGCCCAGGTCAAGTTGAAGTACGATCAATGAGACGAAGGAATGGAGACAATAATTATTCCAACCAATCTGAAAAAGTGAATTATTCGAACAGGTAAAACGACTCTTCAAAAAAAATCATTACCTGACGCAGAGTGGGTCGGTATGTCGTCTTCCGAAGCCTTCTGGATATCTAGGTGAAATATAAAACCATAATTAGAACTGCTCATTAGTTGTACCATCATACTTAAATGCTGTACAGCACGATCACAAAGGCTTTTGAGAAATCATCTCAAGGGCAATTATAATACCTTTTTGTAAATGTATATCAATTTTATATCATGCTCGGATCATGCAAAATCGTCATTGTAATGTTTGCACATTTTAATAAGTGGATACCGCCATTAAAATTGATTTAGGTTGATTTTTTCTTAAAGTCTTTGCGATCGGTTTGTGAACACAAAATGAAAACAATTCCTGGCCATCACAGTACACCAACAGCCCACAGACCGAAATGTCTGTTCTTGAAACTGCTACTTACTTCGTTCCATCGGATCTTCGCGTCGGGTCGGGTAACCCGGGTTACACACATGTCGTGAAAGCATGCCCCTTTTCACGAAAGGCCGGGTACTTCACGTTGTCGGGTTACACGATATTTTGTGAAAACACGCCCCTATATTCATGGAAGGTGAGTAAACTGAATGCAAATTATCATATTCTTTTTTAAATGATGGTATTTGAGATAAGGCTGATCATTTTACATGTACACTTGTGAAAACATACCCTGACAGTCAGACAATGACGATGTGTCGATTCACTAGCCTATTTTATGAACTCTTGTGACTATTTATCTCGTTTTAAAAAGTGTCTGGTCGATACGCGAGATTTATGCAGATTTAATTTTTGCTGTATGTTTTTTTCATAAAGTGTCGGTTAAACTAGACCAGACACTTTGATAAAAGGGGTGTATTTCACAAACGTTACACCAGACCCTTCGGGAATTAGGGCTTAATGATTCACGAAAGTTCGTGTAACCAGGAGACGCGGAGATCCGATGAAACGAAGTAAGCTGTGAACCCTGTGATGACTTTTCAGTAGGCCTGCCATACCGACACTGTCGTTCTCACGGACCGTGGGGTCTCATTGGCTGTCTGTCTTTTGGTAAAATTCCTAACATTTCCACTCTTGAAGAACTATGGATATGGATGAAAATAGAGCATTATGGCATGGGCCTACTACAAATAATCAAATAATTTCACGTAGTTGAACAATTTCATTAGGACGGTCTCGATCATTATAAAAGAGTTGTATGACACATCTATATATACTGAAGTGAATCATGAGCCCCGTAGCACAAAAGTTGCAACCAATCGTAAAATGGCACTGACCAATCAAGATCATCGTTGCATGCACATTATTGTACAAAACGCTGACCCTTAGCCAATCACAATCGTCGTTTAAATTTTGCAATTGATTGCAAACCTTTCTGTTACGGTGCCCTGGCGAAATATAGTATTTACGTAATACAGGATGGATGTTAAATGTTATCGTTATCAATAGACAATAATATAATCATATGCTCTTTTGATGAATATCTGCGGGAGTGGATACGGAGTAAAATAAAATGAATAAGCGTTGGTGTATTGTTCTGTTTGACATGTTTCAAAATCACTAAAGTATCGTATATCCTTACCCGATACAGTCCTTCTATCCGTGACATATGGTGTGGAAGACACTGCAAAAAACATAAGAAATGCGGACAAAAGCAGACTATTTAATTCGTAATTTATTATGGAAAATTTTTAAAAAGCCAGACAAGAATATCATGGCTTCTTGTAGACCTCAAGACTGACAAAACATTTTGAAACACGTTTTGTTATTTTTGTAGTTTTGCTCTTTATTGGTCATCTTATATTTAAATTATATGGTATTATAAGATGATGAAGCGGATCCTACTCAAATGATTGGGGGAGAGCGTACACGTGACCAGGCATTTGTTTTGCCTAACAATTACTTTTACTAAGTTACTTATGACCGGTCATTGGCACATCATGTTGTTGCGATAATTGTGTGGTGAACATTTATAATAGATTCTAAATAATGTTCAGGACAAGACTTTGTGTAGGCCTATATCTACATATGTTTGGCTTTGAGTTTGGACTATTTCAGCTTTTCACACTATTCTACATGTACATTATCGCTGTTTGGAAGTTGCAATTTGGAGGACATTTTTACCTTGCTGGTTCGGGTTCTAAGTTACTTCTACGTAGACTCTAGAGTCTAGAGAGTCTAGAAGTTCATTGTTCAAGTTTCAATTTCAAGTTTTTCTATGACCTGTTGCATTGATTTACAAGTTTATGATGGATGATCCTGTTGATAAAGGTAAGACTAAGATCTAAACATTCTTACTTATGCCCACACTGCTGTGTATTATTTGTATACTATAAGAGCAAGCTTATAAATTCCTCAGTCAAAATATCATGGCTATCGGTTATTGTGGGTGATATTGATCGATAAAGAAATTATACACATAGAAATGGGAAAGTTACATGTCATGAAACGTTCCCGTTTTCGTTCCCGATTAAACTAGTATAATAAAGAAATGGATGACTGGAAGAAAATATGTCTGCGACACCGCTGATTCGAATGAAAATACTGGTATTTCTTGTATGGTCATTCTGATTCTCTAATGAGTCGGTATGACAACAACAACAACAACAAAACAAATATTTTACTCGCAGTAGTGTTGTCATGAATATATCATTTCGACGGTTAAAAAAAGTCCTAAAATCCTACGATTTCTCAGCGATATGTTATACATTTTAGTTTTTGCATCATCATAAGTATGTTGCTGTAATATCTATTTATCTATTTATTTATCGCAAGATATTCATCCATGATAAAAACATGTTCGACAAAAGCTGTATTTCATCATAGTCTTGATTAAGGTCACACACAATAAAATTAATTATGAATGCAACAAGAATACAAAACATCATGAATGCACGTTATAATAGTGTATCAGAAATTACAAAAGTATAGTGATCATGTTGATACAGAAAAGTAAAGAGAAGGATAGGAGAACAGAGATAAACTTGGATAAGTTTGGAAAGAAAGAGAGGGAAGGGAGAGAGACAGAGATAGATAGAAAGGGGTGAAATACAAGAAAATAGGAAGGAAGGAAGGAGTTTGGTAGATAATACTGAAATAAGAGTTTTTATTCAATGATTTTCTTAATCCTTTCGGATCGCGCAGTGGCGCCATTATGAAAATTATTGCATCTAGACCAATCGACTCACCTTCTTCTGCTGTCTCTTCCAGCGTACACGGATCTATATTAGCTGTGTGGTATCAAAATGTAACACATGTTATATGATTTCTTATTCAATATACCATAATGCTATGATCATGTACAGTTAAAGTACCAGAGCGAAGGTTTTTAAATGCTTTTATCCTTAATAATGTTGGTATCATTGCAAAGGTAATGTTACAACCTTTCTAATAATTCATATTTACTTTTCAAAAATTGTTACAGAATTGACTAATCTGCTATCAAAAATGATGAATTTGCTACCCGTTTTGTCCGCCCTCGACCAGCCCGCTGTTCGCTGGTACGATGTGTGACGTAATAGGTTGGGCACATGACCGAGAGTGCTCCCAAGCCCCCTCGCACAGCTCTGTCCGCTGCATGCATTATACGTATACGAAAGCCACTCGAACGCGAAATATCCTATCACAATTTAACTTGCTACATGATAGTACTGCGCTGCACTTGGTGCACATGCACTGCGAATTTTAAATCATGACCATTATTTGAACAATTGATGAAGATTTATGTGATTTTTTTCTCCACGCCGGAGTTACGGGTCAAAAATGGATACGAAAGTACACTAGCGCCATGAAATGCCCAAGGTCGAGCTGGCTGAGCCGAGCTCCCCGCGCCGCACCGGCCCCGCTGAATTAACTGGCGATCGATCCGTCATGCACTGGAGTGACTGGGCGAGACATTTTCTCATTTTTAGAAAGTGTAGGGCTATTTTGGCAAATTTCACGCATAAAAAATTCAAAAAAGAATAGATGTGAGATTATATCTTGCGAATACCAATTACATATATGCACCATAAATGGAACTGCACGACATCATAAAAATGCAAAGCCAAAGGGACCCTCGCGATTCACTCATTATCATGGTCTCCGTATAATCAACACTCAACAGCAAAGCTTCACAGCAAATTACACAAAACGGAAGAATATTTGGACAAATCGATCTGCACGATTCACCCCCTCGTATTTCATTACAAAATTTGCAATAATAAAATGTAATTACATGATTTTGAGATATTGTTATTCCACTTTCATCAAAGCTGGCCTAGGTATGGATCATTCGAAGTCTGGATAATGTACGTATCGATACTGAATGCAAAATACCGCACGCGAGCTGAGCGAGAGCCGAGCTAGAGGCCTAGGAATTTCGATCGTGCCCAACTTCTGACGTCATAAGTCTGTACTCCGTAATTTTGTTTTTCAAGCCAGGAAAAATAGTTCTGAGAAGGGTCTTGGAAAAAGCATCATATCGCATTTCATTAATATTTATAATACTGTAGAGCAGATGATTTGTGTTCATATTGGTGTAAGCTTTCAGTACATGTATAATTTGTCCATTTTGTGACATTTTGTGACATTTCTTCGCTCAGCTACTTTAACTGCTAACATTATCAATGAGATCGATTGCCTCGTGCGTTACCTTTTTAAATATGCGAACCTTACAATGGCACGCTAGGTAGATAATGATAACACTATTTTATAGGCATAACATAAGGCAACTTAAATGTCACTTGAGTTGATTTTTGAAGTGTTTGCGATGTATTTCTTCATAGTTAGATTGATAGGTTAGAAGGCCCGATATTGAAGCACTGATTTTAAATATGAAGAGGTCCAATTTAAAAATCTTCTAAATGCTGATCCTAGTGTCCTTGTATTCAAGTACATTTCATTAAATCCTGAAACCTAGCGAAAATCTAAAGAGAGTCCGCTTACACTTGAAACTCGAGTCCCTTACGACAAACTTGGCTCCTCTGCCCACGGTTCTCCCTCTAGACTCGTATCGGACAATCGCCACGTTGTTTGTCGTGGTAACGGGACTTGGGACCTCACTACCGGACTTTTGGAACATCATCCGCCGTAGATTGGGACCGTCAAAGACACTCACTGAACCGGGTGCATTGATGGAGAGATCACAGAAGGTAACGTCCACGTTCGAACCAGCGGGGGCTCTATCATAAACGACAGTAGAAAAAGTAAATAGGAATTGTTATGATCTGTATTCAAGAAAATGAGAACCAACTTTCCTTTAAAAATAACCACCCTCATTGGACGACAATCTTAGCTGCCGATGTAACTAGTACATGGGTTCTGCTGCATTGTGTTTCTTAAACCAGTGGGGTACTGTAGGTACAGGGGACACGTGCCCCACAATCGAACAAAAGGAGAGGGAAAGGAGATCAATTGAACGAAAGTAATTTTAATACATACAATTAACACACTGTCGTACGTCCAATGACACTGGGCTTTAATTTCAACGTACCAATTGAACGCTAATAATAATAATAATAATGATGATGATAATAATAGTTTTGTTTAACCCAGGTTTGTCTCATCAGCATCAATGCTGTACTTCCTGAGAGTCCTGCAAAATTTCCTGAAAAACATCATCCTTATTGGACGACAATCGTAGCTGTCGTATTCACTAGTACATCGGTTCTGCTGCATTGTGTTTCTTAAATCACTGGGGTAGGTACAGGGGACGCGTGCCCCCCATCGTCTGATTTCGGCTTTCTGTTCATTCTATTGATTTACCCTGATGAGGGCAAGACGAAAAGTTTTAGTACGTCTGCTTTTGTTGCAAATTTTTACTCTGCCATCTTTTACCTGTCACCAATGGAACTGCAGGGACGGATCCATGCAGGGCCGGGGCAAAAAAAAAAACAGCAAGGTGATAGGGAATTATTCATTGTTTTCAAGAAAAAAATGGGGGGGGGGGCGCAAGTTACGACTTGTGTACTGAAGAGATACGTCACGTGTTTCGAAAGGGGGCCGGGTGACACGGGCCGATTATTATGCCTCCTCCCCTAAATCTGCCACTGGTTCTATATAATGCCTGAATGTACCGTCAATGGCGCGCTGTAAATAATACCTTATATCAGCTTAATAATTTCTGCAGGGCCTCATAAAGCTGGGCCCCGTTTCATATAACTTGTTATCTATAACAACTGCTCCATTTCTATGACACATTTGCTCTCAGTCAATCAGATGCCATGATTTCAGTAGCTTATAACAGTAGCCTGTAACGTGTTATTGATATCTAGTGTTATGAAACAGGGCCCAGACCTACATTGGTGATGCTTCCTGGCACGGTTTCCTGGCACGTAACCAGTTTCCTGGCACTTCGCTGTTGTAGGCCTACGTTCTTCAAACAGCGTTCTCCTCGCATAAAAAAGTGCAATAGGTCATTATATTAAGTTTTCCATTGATATATAGTTACATTGTCTTCAGATAGGATCTTTAAAGGGAACGTTATCATTTGGGAAGGAATTGATTGTCATATAAAAATGAAGACGATAATAATTCTTAAATAATCAAAAGTTGAAGTTAGGCGCAAAAAATAATGTTCATACTTTTGAGATTGAACTATGGAGAAATGCAATTTTTAGATTTGTATTGGATTCAAAACATGTATTCTGAAATTTTCACGGTTATATAAGGTTATACCACCATTCAGATTAGTGATTATGGTGATGGACTTTTGAAGTTTATTGGGAGTTCCATTAAAAATTTTGTTTGTTTTAAGTTTCGTTTATTTCTTCAAGACAAAATGATTTGAAAGACAAAAAATTGTTTTCAAATAGTAAACCTTCTATCACAGGGTTTTGGTAAAAATGATAAAATCTTTCAGTCTTCATTTTCACAGTTGCCAATTATAACCAACTTAGTCTGTGGACTAACTTTAATCTTGTCAATGACTTTCCTGGAAAGGGTGAGAACATTAATTGAAACCCCTCTCCTAACAATTTCCAGAACAAAAACAAAGAAAACTTACCTCAATCCCTCAAGAGCAATACCCAAACTTGAGAGAGAGATCATATTCTTGTATGTTGGGGGCGGGGAGACGAGCTAGACTATTTCAAAGTTATTTCTGTATCAATTCTTCTTTCTTTTTTTCAATGAACACCCTTTTTTTTAAATAAACGTAAGGATCTTTACAGATTAACAGAACAGTCCGAACACACATCCAATCCATTTGCTTTGGAGAAAAAAAGAACGCATTCTTAAGCCAAGCAAATATGGTTTCTAAATGTCGGTCACAGCTGAACAATTTGTCATAATTGCTAGAACACAACCATGTACCATTATGATGTACGTTAAAACATTGTTGCCGGGGTGGCTGAGGTCCTTTGCCTAAACATTAACTTCTCAAATCTGAAGTGAAAAGCAGACAAAAAATTCCCCGAACATAAGCATGTATGAATTTTATCAGGTTAAAAGAAACTTCTTCTTTTTTTTAATGGAGGGGGGATCTGCACGCCAGTCCCCAGTCTCATATTTCTTTGACTCCATAATCTTTAAAAATTCAGTTATGAATGTACATGTATGAAGTTTAAATTATTATTGGGCGAACCTACACCTAACAAGCATTGCTTCCAAGTAGGTTCGTTTTTTCATTTCAGGTAACTAAATATTTTCGCATTACAAGACTTAAAAAAAAAAGAGATATGTCTATGCTAATTTTCTGTTATATCATCACGCTTATTATTGTGGTTATCTTGTCATTGTTTATATTATGTGTAAAATGAATAAATTCGCTCTGCATAGAGCTACTACTACTACTTACCTAATTACCCATGCGCATGAGTGAATGCCCCCTGTGAGGAGAGGATAGTCCGGAGTGATTATAGTCCAAGTTGGTAAGTCCTCGCTAAGATTGATAACTCCGCCGCATTCGGTGAAGATTTCACCGAAAGTCCAGTTGGTGAAACCTAGGAAAGGAACATGAAAACACGGGACTCGGTATTTTCTTATCATTGTGTATTGCTTCATTTCTCCATCATCAGAACATTTTTTTTTTAGTACAATAAGCGTATCACTTTAGGGCCTTGCCGTTTAATTTAATACGCTATTTGGAAGATACTACCCATACGAAGTTTAAAATTGTATAGAGGTCTTTATGGCCATTGTGAAAAAAGAGATTACGAGAATTTTTACTCCACCACCACCCACTTACCCCTGGGCACAAACGTCATCTCAGCTACAAAACCGCCTTGGAGTAAGTTACTGTACTCCCCTCCTGAAAACAAAACCTGCGATTGGTTGTTGCCTGTCTGGAGACGATTAGCTACCGGGAAAGGAATATTCTCCATCCCAAGGAGCTGGATGCCGTCCTGCTCTACGCCAAAGGACTGCGATATAAGATGGACATGGGGTAGGTCCAGGACCAACTGCGTGTCCGGTGGACTGTGGAAGGTCCAGAAGCAAGAGTAGCCGATGTTAGAAGCTGTACTCGGGAATTGGAGAGAGCTGAACTCGTAGCGCGGCTGTTCGTGGTCAAGGTACACCACCTGACCGCAGGATGGATGTGTCTCGTTGAGATTCCAGGAAAAGTCATCTGTAATAGAAAATCGTGTGGACATTTTGTGTAAAAACTAGTTTCCTCGACTATTTAGGAAAACAGATAACACATACTTTAAAGTTTTAAAGAACGCACCCAGTGCTCCTGACCGAGTAAACTTTAGCCCATCGAACCGTGTATGAAAGGTGTGCATTGCCGATGCGGCACCTGTGCAGGACAGTGGTACAAAAACGTATGCAAAGGCTCTACGACATTTGCCCCAGCGGCAATGATCCGCAATAAATTTCCTACACTAACAGAATTCCTCACTTCAACCTTGGATAAAATAGAATACCTTACCCTAACAGCACCTAACCTAAAAGAAGACTGCAAGCTTTACCGTAACTCTATATCTTTGACGAAATAAAACTTGACGCAAATTTCGCAGAAGCAAAATCAACGTCGGGTCACCTATCTCATAAAAAATCATAAGCCTACCATCCACAAAAGTGTGGTTCAGCCTGAACCTTACCTGATATAGAAGCCGTTAAGGTGAAACCGCGCCCATTCCGGCCGAACATGCGACGATCCTCTAGCGATACAAGCATACCACCTTCAGTGGATACGAGCAAGTGTGGCCCCTCCTCCCCGTAAAGGAACTCTAACGGGATCTTGGTGGCATCGGATCGGCCATCGTAGATTTTCAGTGTCTCGAAAGGTGTTGTGTGGGTGTCTTGGATTTCGAGGCGGATCTGTTTTCCGGCCGGAGCATTGAGGTACCACCAGCAGCTGATGATGCTTCCACTTGTTTCTGGCTCGTTGTAGTAAGGTGAACTGATGTTGAGGGTTGGCATTTGAGATTCATCCAGGAAGTACGTTCCACCGCAGCTGTAAGGCACTACTGCCTCGTCTGAAAAACAGAAAGAGTTGACAATGAAAACAAATTGCAAGTCACCCAAGCCTACACTGCCATACGTACTAATTACAATTTTGTACCATTCAAGTGGACTCAAATTTAATAAAATATTTTGCACCACTATGTCACGTTGAACATTAATACGAGTGGTTATTTGGTAGAGATGTCCTAATACGTCTTGAGTTTGTTATGGCTCATTCTCTTGGGAACAAACTATATCACTGCATACTATTTGAGATAATTTGATTTGCTAGGGAAAGCAACCAGAAGTTTAGGATATCTGCAAAGATTACGATACAATGTCTAAAGTTTCACATATGAATCATGCGCAATAAGCTGAGAGGTGTGTGGCATTATACTTTGCGACAGTGCTAGTTTTAAAATGTTGATCAGTGTTAATTAAGTACTTGACTTTGTCTGCTCACTTGTCATTTCTACTGTCACGTGGAATCCATTTCCCACTTCAAGGGCGCCCTCACGCTCAAGACTGAAGAGTATAGCGTTCGTTGAAGAGATGAAAGGCGCAAGGCCCCAGTTGACCTGGCCTTTAGTTTGATCGCTCTGGAGCCTGACTGCATGGCTCTTCGGTCATACACAAGAATTGCCTCGTTCTTGGTATCTACCTTGTTCCAAGTTACTGGCACCAAATGATGAGAAGTTGAGATGGAAGGAATAGCGGATAGTGAACACGATCTCAAAGACTTCCGCTAAATTAACTCAAGGCCAATGTCAATACCCTATTGTATTTCCAATAGAAATCTGTGTTCGGGGTACATCCTTGCAATTTTCGTGCATTTCAATAGGTATTAAATGGGGAAAGGCTATTGAAATTGTCATATGTTATGTTGATTTGTCAAAAGTCTTTTCGATCGTGCTTTTAACTGTTAAAGGGAGGAAAGAAATAAAGAATTAAAGATGAAATAAAGACATCCATACAGATGCAGATGGAGATAGAGAAATTAAGGATTATAGAATTGACATTTTTCATTTACCGTGAAGGTGTCACTTTCGTCAAACGAGGGGTGGCAAATCGCTAAACGTGACATAAATATTCGCCAATACAAACCCATTTGCGATTCCTTAAAAAAAATTGCGAAAATCTTCGCCTAGTAACCTGCAACTTATCTTGGATTTCTGGCTAAAAGAATCTTAAAATAATATAGACTTATTCGTACTGGAAATGCATGTAAACAGACCGTAAAAACTTATACAGCCCTGAAATTCAGGTCAAATCGGAAAACTTTTCAAGATTTTGTTAACATAAGATTTCGTACCAACAAAGTGAGGCCATGTCACTGTTGGATCATATAGGACAATCTGAATACCACAGTTCACTTACTCTTGACACGCTTCCTACGAGGGGCTTCAACCACCCATCTGCAGGACGCCTGACCGTAGGGCTTGGGTGGGAGGGGTACGGTGACACCGGAAGAGCTGTAAGGAGCACGGATATGCACTACCGGTTCTTTCTTGGAGAGGACGATCTTTCCACCGCACGATCCTGGACCAGCGTTCTGCATTTCTTCTGATGGCCGTAATGAACAAAAACAACAAAACTATAGGTCTATATCCAATCCTATATATACAGTTAACAATTATCCATACCCTTACCCATTAAAAAAAAGAGGTATGTGAAAATTGATTTGTCCCTATATGTTTCTTGAAGTTTACATCTGAACGTATTCAACAAGGCCCTAATTCGACCCTAATTTCACTCTTAAGTTACGAGAAACACCCCCAAAAAAAAAAAAAAAAAAATCAAATTTACAAGGGGTATTAATAATTTAGTTGTTAACTCTGTGATTGCTATTGCAACTTCTCCTTGCATTAACAAAGGCCTTCATATTATGCTCCACTCATCTAATATCAGAAATATAATAAATATTATTTAAAAAAAACTTTTTAACTGGCAATAGGCGCTGTCAAAAATACCTTTCGAAATGTTTGTCATGCATTGAATGAGTTGTCCAAGAGGGTAATTCGAAAAATCAGTAGAACGTTAGTTTTCTTTCCTATAGTTGTTTGGACAAAATCGCAATACTATATAGGCATAGACCGTATTCTTGAAAGCAGCCAATGTGTAGTACCAACGTGTCACTCTTTCCATTCTGTACAAATGACCGCCATTATGTATCATGATAAGTAAACAAAATTTGGTCATGACACATAAGTTGGAAAAGAGGTCACTCCAAAGTAACAATTTTGTTTGTCTTTTAATCACGGAACAGAATTATGGCGATTTGTACAAGTATAAAAAGTTGATATTTTGCCATTCATACATCGGTGACGTTAATTTGTGGACTTAAGAAAACTTCACCCCGAAGAATAAGTGTAGGTATTCTGACAAAATGAGATGTATTCCTGCCCTTTGATGTACAATATTTCTTATACAAATGTACAAGAGATATATAAAGGAAGATATTCTTGCCATGATTTTAAAAGGCATAAAATCATGCCAAGAATATCTTCATTTACTATTCGCCTGTTGTATATTTTTCACCAAATATAATTTATATCTTGAAAATGTGACGTACCAGGTGAGGTTGTACATGTATCATGCACCAAGCTTTCAATAGTTGGAAAGACTTTTGAAATGAATAAAGAAAACCTGTACTTTTCAATGAGGAAAAATCATAGCTGAGAAGATAGAAATTATATTTGGTGACAAATATACAACAGGGGAATAGTTGTAACTAAACCATTCAAAAATACTAGAATATAGCAGTTGACAAATCTATTTCATTTATGAGAAACCTTCACCCCAGTAGAGCTCCACCTTATTTATGCAACTTGCGTTCTGATAATTGTAGTACAAATGATAATAGCAGGTGAATGGAATGCTTCATCACCACACACACCTGGGAAGGAAGCATACATAAATATGAATACATTTAATTGATAAACGACTTCACATAGTAAATCACGTTATCGAGAAAATGGCGATGCCCCATGTCGTGCTGAGAAATTGTACATTATTCTCGCTTTATGCCTCTCTCATGCACTTTGGTGGGGAATCTTGGAGATTAATGGGCAAGAATATAATAAATCTCTCGGAATAAGTAAAGTTACAAGAGACAGTGGTATGTAACTTCCCCCAGGTCAGCACATGCTCACAAAAGAATTGCGTTCTTTCATACAATACCTCCACATTACATTTCTTTTCCTGATGATGCTACAGCACGTCTGACATATAGCAACTCCTATGTTGGTATTGTATGGTCTATTGTAAACTGGTGGTCAGCTCTGGTGAAGCTACATACCACTGTCTCTTGTTACCTCACTAATGATTGCCAGATGATGTCACAAGATAAATGAGATCTGGAGCATTTTCGTTAGGGTGGAGCTTAGCAGGTCTGAGAAAATTACTTATAAAAATATTTGAAAATCTATGAAATATATTTAGATGTTTGTATAACAGAACAACAAAATATGAGTTGTATGCCGCCCTGCGCATCAACAGGAATCAACTTATATTTGGATGTCACTCGACCTTTAACCTTTCATTTGCCACCGGTGCCAATATAACGGTCACTCGTTTGCCACACGTGCACAATGGCACAAAACAATAGGCACAAATTAACGGAAGGATTAATTTGGGCAACGGAATGGCTTTGTAAAATTGCCCATTTACGATATTGATTGGTTCCATGACAATCCCATTAAACATATGTATAAATTACTCTTGCACTGGACACAAGCCATGTTCTGACGGGGGATTCCTGGTCGGCGTAAGTTAATCCCTGCAGCAGTAAATATCCCATAAATATTTGACTTACACCATTAGTTGTCCATACCCTCTTACTCGGACCAGGGAGGTGAAAGAAAGGAGTGGAAACTCTTGTAATTTATTCAAACGCATACGTGAGTTCTAAAGCGTAACAATGGGATGTGTAACATCCCACTTGGCTTTAAAGTTCCATGCTCCGAGCCGCTCTTCCACTGCGGGGAATTTCGGAGACCAGGCACCAGTTTCACATTTATTATACAAATGATGCATGCGCATGAGTTCATTATACGATCTATCCCCACTCGAGTTGAGGCTGTGTGTATCTATCGCACGAAGTTAGGCTGAGTGCGATAGATACACACAGCCTCAACGAGGGTGGATAGATCGTATAATGAACGAATAAAAACATGCATCATTTATTTTATACTACGAAACTCCTCGATCCTTGTTATTTGATGTAAAAAGAATTAATTCAAGATTGTTTCGTGACAGTATGGTTGACAAATAAATCTCAAGTTTAATAGGCTTAATTTTGTGAGCACACAGAGATAAGCGCACTTACCTCTATACGCATTTACGCATAGTACTGCGCAGGAATAGGCGCACACACTGTATAAGCGCTCTAACCTCTACGCGCACTACTGCGCATCATGTAAAAAATCGTTGGATAGTACTGGAAACTATTGCACGCTTTTTCATGAAAAACGTGGGATAGTCTCAGTAAATGAATCACATGTGACCGCGCATGACCAATCATTTGATTAGGATCTAGGAGTGAGTTGTATAATACAAAATATTAAATTACCGACAAAATTTCTGTGTAAATTATCAACTTTACATGGGGATTGTATTGGGAATAGTGCATCAAACAATTTTTCAGGTTTAGTACTCCGCCCTTTCTATAATTTGTGTGCCAGAGTTGATAAAGGAAAACTTAGTTCCTGACAAAAACTCAATATTTTAGGATAATGCGCTAATTTGTGCACGTTTTAATGTCCCGTTATTTAATCCATGATTTACAATCTTCAATAACTTTAAGTTTGCTAATGCGTGTTTTCGCGTGTTTTTTGTATTTTTGCAGTTGAAAAAAGGCTGAAATTACACAAGTTTGTGTTCGTTTGTTCTACTCATTACACATACAACAATTGATGATAAATCATTGAAAGGGACAGCGAACAGTTGCTGGGATACCATTTTCTAATGTAGGAATTCTAAATGCTGACATTTCATGCGCTCTTTTATCTCACCACCAGGGGGTCGTTTCTCGAAACCGTCATAACTACAAGATCAACGACATCTCGACACTGTCGCTCAACTTGTCCGCTAAGTGTTTCACAAAACCGTCTTTACCAAGATGAGCGACAACTTCCGCGACAAGTGAGTTGTCACTCCTCCGAACCCGTCATATCTTTTTCATTGCTGTAAAGCGCCACCACAAGTCAGTTTGTTGCTATTCTATGGGCCGCGAATTGTACGATTAGTTTCAATATCATTTTGAGAAAAATATAGACGACTTCATGCAGTACTGACGTAATTCTCTGGGATGCTCATGATCTGTATAAAGCATGAATCCCTTAGCATTGATCTACCACGAGGCTCATGCTAGTCACTTGTCTGTCATTTTAGTTCCAATAATATTCGATAATCGATAGGTGACCTCCTCATTGCCTTACTGGCCATACTTCATTGGCTATCTGTTTTTATTCATTTGGGGGAGGGGGTTGGAACCGAATTAGCCTAGCTGTACGTGTAGGCTTATGGATGATGATATTTTTCCTATGATTCATCTATATTTCAAAAACCCATCTGCAGATTTTGTTCATACATGTATTACTAAAAACAGAAACGGGCCATCCTTATTCTTGCATTTCGATGAGTAGCTTTTTTCGATATGCTACATGCTTAATTTTACGACTTGCATGTATATAAATATAAATCGATGAAAATGTTTAGACAAATTTATTTTTTATCTTTAATTAGGTTGATTGTGTTTCTATCATGTTGCCAATAAAGTTGGAATAACTTGTTCTTACCTTTTTTCATGTAGAGATTGTGAGAATATGATTTATTATTGAAAGATAAAGTTTATATCTCCTTAGATCTATCGAAAATAAATCATATCGTTATATGTAGAGATGGTAGTGCAGTAATTTCAATTAAAGACTCAAAGAAATTTTGTTTCCAACTGTTATGGGCAAAAGAATAAAATCAAGTTACATTCTTCGAAAATATATTCGCTAATGATTTCTAATCCATCTCTCTCGCTCTCTCTCTCTCTCTCCGTCAATTCTCCCCCCTCACATTTTATCTCTCATCTGTCACTATCTGTCTGTCTCTCTGTGTCTGTATCTCTCTCTCTCTTTATCTCTCAATCACTCACTCACTCACACACCTACTCGATCTGTTACAATTTTCTTTCTCTAACTCTATGCCCATGTTCTCTCTCTCTATCTCATCTTTCTTTCTGTACTCGACGTACTTCGCTATATCCTGTTGAAGCTACCACCCTCAAGAAAATGCGATGAACAATAATTTCTTTGAAATCCAAACATTTACTCACTTGTGCCTATATGATATTCATAAATGCACAACATTTTTTTGTTCATTACTATTATATAGTGTGGGATTTCAAAGTTATAAATAATCACGTCCACCACAGAGTTGCTCGATCTAAATTAAATTGCAAAAATTATAACATATAAATAAAGTAGATAAAAATGTTACACACCGTCGTCCATAGTCGATACATCGTCTTTCAATAGGATACCATCATATCTTTGGGGCCTGTGTGCATTATTAATTCATCTCTAATAATTTCTTCCAAATTTTATTTTAAATATCAAATCAATAAGATAACGAGTTTTTACGCGACTCTAGAATATAAACTGGCTGAAAAAGGGTATTTTTCCTAAAGTTCCTCGTCACAGTAAAAAATAAAACCGTATGTATTGATAAACTATCACATTACGGTTTCCTTCAATTAACTGTTGATTCGACAATCGAAAAAAACACTCACTGGATTTTTCTTCAATTTAAAAATCTTCCCCAAAATATGTAAATCGTTTGATGATCTACATTTGATAATGACACTATTTTTATTTATTTTAGGAGAATGTATATATATATATATATATATTTCTTTTTGAATAATGTTAGCCCCAAAACTTGTTTTGGGTTATTCGGGATAAATCTAATGGATCGTAACAAAGACTATCTTCTTTAGCTAATAGCATCGATATCATGTCTGTCATGGTTTTGTGAAACGGTTTATCCACTTCCTGACATCTCCGTAGGTTGCCGACAAAGATATGACTGTCACGGAGTTGGTTTCATGAAACGGGCCCCCGGTCAACAGTTGCAGATTAGCGCATAACATTTCGGTGACAATGAGCATGGGGTCAAAGGAAAGCGGCTTGATTCCACTCCTTTCTTTCACCTCCCTGCTAGGACCAACTTGCCACGATTTTAAGTTAACACGACCTTCCACCGACCCTATATTACTCAGCGTAACTTCTGGAAGTGAAGGGCGGATCCAGGATTTTCCAAAAGCGGTGGGGGCGTGAAATGTACGAAATTGAGATCGCGAAGCCTTTATGATGTGTGGTCCGGGGCCCGCGTAAGGCTCCGAAAAAATGTTGAACCTTAAGGTGCTCAATGGAACATTCTGAGGCATTTCTGATTGAGTAAACTGAACATTAATGTGATTTTTGTTTAATGTTAAAGGGGGCGTGCGCCCGCTCTAGTCGACCTCAACCCACCTTCCGCCTCTAAACCGCGCGAAATCAATTTTTCATTTTCGAACAAACAACTCTCGTGAAAGGTCACATCTCCCAGCGGCGACCGGGCTGCGACCGATCGTCAGCCTTTGACCTAGCGGCTTCGATTTTTTGACCTAAATTGCTCGACGGCGAACGCTCGATTAGGTCGGTGCCCGGGAGGCGACCGCCCGGCACCGAGCGTATTTTTGGCGGAGAGTCAAAAGTGAGCAGGCGCCGCCAGAATTTTAACACTATAACTTCAGCGGCGACCGAGCGATGCCCTAAAAACAAGCAGTGCCCGGGCGAAATTGGCTAAAAAAATCGCCGCCCGGCCGCCGAGCAGGCTAAGTTTTTGGGGTTGTGACCATAGCTAAAGGTCGGCGTAGCTAACACGACTATCGTTCAGATGATCACTACACCAACCTTTACGCCGACCTCACCATATTTACGCCGACTAGTTTTGAACATGACCTTCGTACATCTACAACATAATATAAATACAATGTGGCACAGGGAGATTATTTCTGTGGAATGAAAACGAGTTAAATAAGATTATGCGTGCACATTACAAAGGCACAGATAATTTAAGCGAATTCAACATTCATGACATTACCTGTCAAGCTCACGTCTGCAAGAAAACCACGCCCATCTCGCCGTCGGGCTGCATTGGTGTACTTCAAAGAAAGACCGGCGGTTTGGGAAATCAGCGGTGCGATGGGATAATTTAGAGCTCCTGTATAATAATGATGATAATGTATGATAATATTAGAGGATTGTGATACAATGTATATCAACAAGGTAATGGTTGCGCAATTGCGGAACATTTGTGAATCTAGGCGACTTAGTTCAATTCCATTCAATTTGACAAGAATTACATTATACAAAGTAAGTTCTATACTCCTTTGCTTATTTTATCTACATGATCTAGAAACGTACTGTAAATACCTGGAAAGGGTACACCCTTTTCCCCCGTCTTTGGGTAAAATGGACACATTAGATTTGGAGGTTTACCCCCTTTTTATAGATAAATGACCCGCTAGTATTATCGATATAACTAATTGCTGATACGTCGGTATACATGAATCTCGGTTTGTTTGACTCTCGACTCAATCCCTTTTCCCTCATTCTGCTGATTTAACCTCCTTTTTCTAGTGCTTTTCCAATCAATTATTTTCCTTTTCTATCTTTCTTTCTTTTTTGCCTTTTACTATTTTCCTCCAATTTTTCCTCTCTTTTATTTTAATCTTTTTCCCCAAGCATGCATTATTTCTTCGCTTATTTATGTTTTAATTTATTGATTTTCTATGTATACTTTGTTTTCAAGACGTATTGTAAAACAGCCTTTGAGGAACTTATACTTCAACAAGCTCTGCTTCTAGTTAATTCCTCTTTTCTAGTGGTATTACTATTATATTTGTCGTTTCATTGAATGTTTTTGTAATATACTTATTCATTGTATTGTGTATTGCATAAGAAATAAAATCATTTGAATTGAATTGAATTGAATAAAACAACCATACTGCAACACCGCACGAATGCAATTCCTCTAGGTTGATTTTTCGAAAGTCTTGGCAATCAGTATATATAAATACCTGTGAGTGCCATGGTGTAAGTACCACGCGTTGATTCCCGGGAATACACCGTCAACGTTTCCCTCATAGTCGTATCAACGTCCCGCAAAGTGAGGCGGACCTTGTATCCTGCCGGTGCGGGCAACTGCCAGGTACAGGTGTACGGAGTCGGTGGGAAGCGGCGATCGTAGTAGTTGGGCATGTAGATGGTTGTGTTGGGTTCGGATTGTGTAAGGGTGATGACATTGTGGCAAGTTTGTGCTCCTGTATCATCTGTATATGTTTAGGAAGAAGATTAAAATATCTCAGCGAAAGAGGGAACAAATAATGCAATATTAAGAAAATTATAGTCGTGAAAATTATAACAAAAAATGACACGATCATAAAAGAGATCATCCTATTGGTTTATTGATTGATGGTTTGTTTTACCTGACTGCTAAAAAAAAGGGCATGTGTCTGCTTGTAAATAAGCAGCCAGGGGACCGAAGAATTTGGAAATGAGGACTAATGCCTTACCAAAGGGCACTATAATGCATCGACTTGGTTTCGAACCCATGACCTCCCGGTGGTTTTAGGACACATATACCCCTGGACATCCACCCCCCCCCTGGATAACCACCCCCAGTCAACTAGCCCCTAGGACAACTACCCCCTAGGGCAACCACCCTCTAAGATGTCTACCCCCTCGGACAACTACCCCCGGACAATTACCCCCAGACAACTACCCTCTAGGACAACTACCCCTCGAACAACTAGCCCCCATACAACTACCCCATAGGACAACTACCCCGGACAACTACCCCAGACAACCATCCTCTAGGACAATTCCCCGGACAACTATCCTAGGGGTAGTTGTCCTAGGGTGTAGTTGTCCGGAGGTAGTTGTCGGGGTGTCCTAAGTAGTTGTCTAAGTAGTTGTAGTTGTCCCGGGGGTAGTCGTCCTAGAGGGTGACTGCCCAAGAGGGTAGTTGTCCTAGGGTAGTTGTCTAGGGGTAGTTGACTGGGGTGGTTATCAGGGTGATGTCCGGTAGCAGGGGATCCAGCCGGCGGCAAGGGAGGGCCTAAAGGGGCCCACTTCGTGCAAATTTGAAAATCGTGCCGGCCGATTTTTCGGGGTAGTGAGCACAATTTTTTTTGGCACCCTAAAAATTTCCCTCGGGAAGGGTTATTTTTCCCACCTCCACCCCTTGGGCGCCAGGAGGGCCCATCTTCTATTTTTTCAAAAAGGGTGTTTTTACCTGTTTTTTTTGCTAGGGAGGGCCCGGGCCCCCTCCCTGGATCCGCCACTGTCCGGTAGGGGGTAGGTGTCCGGGCAGTGGTTTCCTAACCGGGAGACGTATCAGTTCTAGGACACCTACCCCCTGGACAACCACCCCCGGATAACCACCCCTATAGGATAACCACCCTCTAGGACAACTACCCCCTAGGACAACCACCCCCAAACAACTACCCCCAAACAACTACCCCCAAACAACTCCCCCAAACAACTAACCCCCGGAAAACTATCCTAGGGGGGTAGTTGTCCGGGGGTAGTTGTCCTGGGGGTAGTCGTCCGGATACGCTGCTCTTCCACTTACATTCTTATTATTACTATTTCAAGATTGATTGATGCGCATGAAATCACGTTTTCATCTTTTGGGTCATAATTTGGACTTGTACCTAGACAATAACTGCGATGAACATTGAATGGGGCTATCCATCATCCGGAATGAATCTAAGGGGGAAAATGCAATCGCCAAGTGAATCATAAATCATACTCAGCTAAAGAGTCTGAAAAAGAAAAATCTCGCACTTTTTGCGCTGTCGCAAATACTTGTTATGAACACCTTCTAGTGTGTGAGAAGGGAGAAAAATTACCATTATTACATAAAAATGATAAAAGATAATATTGAAAAGATGATTGAGCGACCAAAGAGTGTAGATTATTAATAATAATATATATAATCCCCGGAATTCGCGCATGCCTGCCCCCCACACACACACAGACATGCACTCATACACACTTTGAAAAGAAAAAACACTAAGAAAATTATCTGATTTAATCAACATAAATTAAGTATCAAAAACTAAAATTTAATTGTTGAATATACATCTAGAACTAAATTATTGAATAAACATCTAAAAGGACCAAGACATTCAAGGTTCATAACTACAAAAGAACATATTTGTATTGCAAGATCCAACAGATAAATATGGGTAGTCAGATACACCATTTCTAAAATTGTATCACTCCTTGATCTTCTTAAATGTTGATCTATCATTTTATTCTTTTTGAAAGTACAGGTCCATCTAATCTAAAATCTAAAGGAAAAAATGTGTTTCTTACCGTAAAGAAATTGAACCATCAAGAAAAAGAAAGCGGTTCGCACTGGATGGAAAGCCATGATCGTATTTGTCCAGCCCAGTGGCTCTCAATGACATAGGAATCGCTGTTACAAGGGTTAGGCTGCACGTTTACTCGTCATTCCATAACATGCAATGGCCGGATTGTGTAATCTCTTTTTTTAAGCATTTCCTGATTACGTGGGCAGTTAATGATCTCTTATAAAAGAAAGTGTTAAGTTCTGGTGGTGGTGAGACATCGTTGGTTAACTTTCTGGTGCTTCCGATCCGTAGGGGTCAACATACCATAGTATCTTTATTTTTTCATGAGTTTTGGACAGTATTTTGATGCCACTATTGTGTGCATTCCCATAAACCCATATTTGTGTAAAGTGCTCAGCTCCAGCGTTTTTCAACCCTTTTTTTTAAAGTCACTGCATGCATTTAGTAATTGAAAGTTTTCGTGTCACCCCATCACATTTTAATCTCAGATGATTTGTTTTTCGTCACTTTTTCTATCATGTTCAAATCAATCTGTTCTCATTTTAAGAATTCCGAAACATCATGATACATAATTATTCTCAATGAAGTACAAACTAAACGTTTTCAACGCTTTACAGCTTCTTTCACGGTGAATTCGCATGGGCGGTGGCCCACGAGACCGAAAGTACATAAGACCAATAATGTCAGTCGTGTGGGTATTTTAGCCACTCTTCAGAGATTTTCCTAGTCCGACGGCCCATGAAACCGACATTTTTCTATCTTCCCTTATGTATTTATTTATGATATTATAATTTGGTATAATTTACCCGGGGTAGCCACATCAGTAAAACACTGCCCTTCCTTGAGGCCGTACAGTTATTAATACCAAAACAATTGTTATTTACCCATTTACACCTGCGTGGAGATGTTTTACCAAAGGACTTTAGTGCTGGGGTGGGATTCGAACTCTCAACCCCTGGATTGGTAGTCACGTGAATGAACCACTCACTATACCACGACACCTTACTTTGTCGCTCTCATGAACTTTATGCAACTTTATTCTCCATTTTTAAAATTTTATTATGGTATTTCTTTGTTTGTCGGTCTCGTAAACTGTCGGTTTAGTGACCATTATGTCACTATCGGTCTCATGGGCTTTCGGTCTGCTGAGATGACCCCATTCGTATGACAAGTATTTTCAAGCCACTGACCAAACAAGTGACCGGGGACAATTCTTATCTCTAAACATTTAAAGCACTTTCCAATCGTAATTTTAGGCAGTAGAAGCCATCCGTTTCTCGATGTCGATTTCCTGTTAGTGATTGCAATTGTCTGCCTAATTTGGCTTATCAAGATGCGATTGCAGACACCCAGACACTGGGATAAACAAGGTTTAGAAATAAGATGTTCGGTTCTAGTAAAGTTGAAAAATAGGTTATTAGTTTTGTCATTCTCTTTGTGTTAGTTTCGACTAAAGAAATATCTCTTGGAAAGGGCGACTCTCCAAATGCATTCTTATTTAAAATTGGCTTAAAAGTTTATGAACAAGAACAGATAATTGTACAATGCATGGGTGTATTTTGCAATTGAGAGAATAAGGTTTTTAGACAAGTCTAGAGAGAAAAAAGAGAGAAAAAACATACTCAGTATGTGAGGAAGAGAAGAGAAGGAAAGAGAAATGGGATGGATGGGACAAGGAAGAAAGGGAGAGGGAAATGAGAGAGAGAGAGAAAGAGAGAGAGCGAGAGAGAGAGAGAGAGCACGCTTGTAATCCAGTATTATGATATCCATTCAGATAAATGGTTCTTGGACACCTACCCCCTGGACATGCAACCCCGGATAGCCACCCCAGCCAACTACCCCCTAGGACAACTATCCCTAGGGCAACCACCCTCTAGGACGACTACCCCCCGGGACAACTACCCCCGGACAACTACCCCCAGAAAAATACCCCCTAGGACAACTACCCCCCGGACAACTCCCCCAGACAACTGCCCCCTACGACAACCATCCTCTAGGACAACTACCCCCCCTCCCCGGACAACTATCCTAGGGGGTAGTTGGCTGGGGGTAGTTGTCCTGGGAGTAGTCGTCCTAGAGGGTGGTTGCCCTTGGGGATAGTTGTCCTAGGATGTAGTTGCCCTAGGGGGTAGTTGACTGGGGGTGGTTATCCGGGGGTGGATGTCCAAGGGGTAGGTGTCCAGATACGCAGATAAACACATGTTTGTTTTCTACATGTTTGTTTTCCACAACTAGTCGTTGTGGCGTGCGCCTGTAATCCAGCTAACAGTGGAAGTTACAAACTGATTCAGCCGAGGACGCAGGTTCGAAACTGAGTCGCGTCTTTCGGATGGTGACGTTAAAGGTCGGTCCCCAGACGTAAATAATCATATCTGATTGATACACGTGTGTAAAAACCCAATACACACACATTTGAACGCAGTAATTTTAAGTTACCTTGAATCGTTCGCATTAAAAGGACACATCCAAAATGTCAAAATTTACATGTACAATAGACACATAATATATTAATCGAAATTGGGGTGAAATAAAAAGGAAGGTGGAAAGATGAGAGAAGAGTGGGAAGAAAGGATAGAAGGAAGGGAGAGAAAGAGAGAGAGAAATCAACAAAGATAGAAAGAGAGAGGGAGAGGGAGAGAGAGAGAGAGAGAGAGAAAGTGGAAAGAAACCAAGAGATTCTATCGATTTCAATAAAATATTATATGTCTTCATAGGGCATAACGCCCAGCAGAATCATATCCATCAAAAATACACTGTGTAGTAGCTTCCAGTCAAATAGTCGCCTTAATATGTTCACATTAGCTTAAAGAGTTCGTAATATTCCCCCTAACCCCGAAATGTACATCTGCAATGCACACGTGTTCATATACACATAGATATTCGGGGAATTAACTTGTTATAGGCCTACATATATAGAGGTGTGGAGGAAACATTATGTATGTCTGTCTGCCTGTGTGAACAAAGATCTTCTAAGGCCGGAAAACAAAGGAACACCATAACCTTCAATCTAAAGATGGCCTTAAGTTGTGGACGCTTTTATGGTGCGCCTTGCATCCATCAATGCCTAAACATAATTAGTGATTGCGCCATCTCCGGTTAATGGTTTCAATAATAAGTAACTTCGGAGTTACTATCTGCGCATGGGCAGATAAAGGTCATTTGTTCAAAACTGTAAAGCCCATCAAGACGACTGCTGGATTGGTGTTCGTGAAAGTTATGTAATCATGAGTCATTTATGCACCGGCGGTACATTCTGTCATACACAGGTGTGGAAGTTTTCTTTCCAAGAGGGCAAACAAAATGTATTCATAAAGCACCTCCATCACTTTGGCAGTGATTATTCTAAAATGCACAAAGTGGGACGTCTCCATGTGTAAAAGATCTGTGGATATTTTGGGTCATTTGCACAAGTTCTATCTCATACATACATGTATGTTTATCAACCTGAAGAGAATGCTGGATCACTTTTAGACGCTTTGCAATAGAGGCTTCTTCTCCTGCAGTGTAAATTCATATTTCCTAAGAGAATAGAGCAACTGCTATGGAACTTCAACTCTCTCCATCTGCCCGATGCCAATCAATTTAAATTCCTTCTTCTCTTTTCCTTGGGCTGTAACGTTCCAAATATAGATCCCGGTTGGTGTAGGAAATTGCGCCGACCAGAAATGACAAGTTCAATAGGAAATGGCTCCCTAAAACCATTCAGGAACGTTTCTTTCTACCCTATAAAGAGATCATTAACAAGTCAAATCCGGAAAGACGAAGGATAAGTGATGTCTTCTGGTCAGTCTGAGACGAATAATAAATTTGTATGAAATGGATATGGAATTTTAAAAAGGGCTTTCTGTATAAGGAATCGTATTAATTGCAAATGAACTTGTACGTATGACGGTTTCATGAAATGATGCCTAATCTTCAATTATGCTATGTTATAGGGGATAGAAATTGGCCCATATACTGCGGTTACATGTCTCGTTTTCCGAAGATTCGTAATTCCGAAGCTTCATAGTTCCGAAAATGCAAAGATTCAGAGTTTGTGATTCCGAAAATGAAATAAGGTTCATAATTCCGAAAACAAGAAAGATTCATAATGCCGTAAACACAGTATACAGTGTTCGTAATTCCGAAAATGAAACAAGGTTCATAATTCCGAAAAGGAGAAACTCTTCATAATTCCAAATATTGAACAAGAATTCATACTTCCGATGGTTTATAATTCCGAAAATGCAAATAGAACCCTGTTTCGTTTTAGGAAAAAAATAGAAAAAACAGAACTTTGAACTCTTTTCCATTTTGGGGAAATATAATTACCCCCTGGTATGGGAAATTCGTGTTTGGGAATAAATTCGAATAATGAACCTTCGGAATATGACCCTTCGGAGTATAGGCCTACAGCCCCATTTCTTCGACTACAGATAACGTTCTCAAAACATGTCACAAAATTACACTCAATATCATGCACCCCTCGTGGTTGCGATGGATATATTATTAATATGATATACATGTTAACTGGAAATCGGTTTATTTTTAGTCGCGCCTTTAGCTAAGCCTCCCGGGGAAGGATTGAGGATATTACACAAACGGGCGCATCATCCTATTTTAATAAAGATATAGTTGAGTTCTAGTCATGCAACTGAATTGGGAAAGGCGGATCATGTACCAGATTAGTATTATATTGGAGTTAACTGTGAGGTTGTGGAATCGTCACAATGATAAGAAATTGGCTCAGTCTTGCTGAGAGTCACACGCACTGTACCCGTTTTTTTATATTTCACAATTTGAACAAAATTATTATGCCTTTAAACCGGTGGAAATATTCTACTGCTTTTTAAAGCTCTACATATATATATATGTAATTTTCTCTATTGCGTTTCCCAAGATACCTATCGGATATTTCAATCTATCAATACTTCCTTTGAAACTCGATGTGCCAGGAAGTTATTCTTCTAGATATCGCCGTAACACGATGATGCTTATTGGGTATTATTAAATCATTCCATTTGCAATCGTCAATTCATGCGATGCTCCTCTGAGCGGATCTATCAAGAGAAAGAAAGGCGTAGCGTGAGTCCATCCAATGAGGGGGCACTTCAACAAATAGGGGGGGGGGTGTTGGACATGTCTTACTCGGGAAATGAAATGCGAATTTACAATGCTGCTGATTGGGGGTGAGATCAGAAAGACAATGCGCGTGTCTTCTTTCTTCGTCCTTTTCCATTTCTCTTTCTTTCTCTCTCGATGTTTATTTGTTTTCATTTTCATTCACCATTCGCTTGGGGCACACCCCCTCCTACCGTGATCCCATGTAGCTACGCCTTCTAATTCAGTTCATGATGTCCAAATCTAGTCTCCGAATAAAACCTCACTTTATAAACATTCAACAGGGGTGTTCCAGGAAATTTAATATTTTTTAAAATAAATTTAGAACCGGTTTAAGGAACTGCAAATTAGATTACTTGAGGCGAGATTTGGAGATGAAGTTAAAAGTACTCTGGGATTTTCCCCGACACCGCGACCGCATTGGTAAACCAAAAATAGTTCTTGTCGGATCATTTTTGATAACTTGGTTACTCATCCCTATCATGTCTATGCTTTCTGCTTTCTTCTTATAACTCCGCATGTGATGGGTGCTTTATGGAATCTGATAATATGGCAGCCGGAAGTAACATCGAAGCTAATCAGTAATAACTTTCATTTCGTTGATACAGTAACTTTACATAGTATACAGCTTCTAAAAAACAAGCGCTCTCTAGACTTTCAAAAATCAGCAAAAGACAATTTCAATAGCCTTGTCGATCACCTGTTGACATCTGCGAACAATACAACAACATAAGTATAACCTAACTAGGCTTTACAGGATATGATTTCTAAGGGATGTACAATAGGTTGTTGGAATTTCCCTCGAGTTAATTTTGTGTAAATCCTAGCGACCGTGTGTAACATAGTTTCCCTTTTAACTGGTTCGATTCGATTTAAATTCATTGATTTGTTTCCCCCACACGTCGTAGAAGTATCGTGGTCTAGTGGATACGTCACTGGACTGTGAATCCTATGGTTCGTTGTTCGAGTCCTGCTGCGGCACGAATGTCCTTAGACGAGATATCAATCGTGATTGCAAGGTCCTCAGGGAGAACCATATTTATACTGGTGAGGCTACCCTGTGTAAACAAGACATATTATTGAATGTTTGTTTTTATAAGTGAGTAAAAATTGCCCTCGAAATAATTTCTCTAATACTATTTCATATGATTATGTAGAAAAATGCGAAATGAAACATCCACGGTGTGTATAATGAATATAATTTAAATCCAAGAGGGCAACAGTATACGCATGTGGCTTGATGTGCCTGTAGCCATCAGCTACAATTTACAATAACTGAAATAATTAAATAATAGAGCGACTTGCGGAAAAGAAAAGAGAGAAAAGGGAAAGGGCAATGTTTTTCTTTTAACACAATAAAATAAAAAGATCTTCGCGCATAGATTAAAAAAAATAAAAAAAATACAAGTCTGCTGCATACGAGTAAACAACTGTGCAAGGTGATTCACTTTTGCTAAGGAAATTGAATAATTAACTTGGGAACACATGAAATGATGCTCCCCAGTAATGTGTGCTTCCTCGTCAGAAATACTTTTCTCTGATTAGCCTCATTTATTGGTATACCTGTAATGCCTCCATTCCCTTTGCACTTTCAGAGGAACTAAAAGGGAATATGAGAAAAGTCGATGAGATTGAAAGGAAAAGAGCAGGGATAGAGGTTTATCTGCGAGTCTCTCCGGAAAGTAGAAATGTCGCTTAAAAGTTCTGAGTCATTCGCCCAGTTCAGGGACAGGCGATCAAGAGACTACGCGTGCGCTTCAGTGTTGGAGAATTCTTAGGGGAAGGGAGACATATGCAGGGAGAGGGGGAGTCATCACAGTCAAACATCGCCTACAATTGAACGGACGCACAGGCACGCGACAAATTCAGTGCGCATCCCGTATGACACATCATATGAGGCTTCTTACTTACGACTGCCTATCTGGTTTAGCTTCTCCGAAGGGGCTGTTGATGGATTCCTCGCCGGCGAAGCTCATTAGCGGTTGAACACCTCTGGGACCGCGACTGACTCCCCCTGCTTTGGTTAACTTGGATTTTACGATAAGGAAATATCACGTATACTGCAGTTGGACGCTAACCCTGGAGGAGATACGGGTATGATTCGAACGTGGGTCGTTCTCTTGATGGTGAAGTCATGTTTTGCCGCTATAACTTGGCGTCAGCAGCCGGCTGACAAGCTCCTGTTCGAGGGAGGCATGGTGCGTTTGAGGTGCCAAGCGGCAGTCGGACTTGGTCCGAATGACCATCACCACTGGGTACGTCTTAACCCTAACTCTGGTCAACAGACTTTTCTTTCGGATGGACCCAAGTTATCGCCAGCTCTAGGTGCCGATGTCCACGGCCGATTCGCGTTGCAGGCCAACCACAACCTGGGGCAGTTCGAGCTGATCATTAGGCAAGCAAGGTGGTATGACAGTGGTCAGTATGGCTGCATTGTCTACAATCGTGTGGCAAGTAGGAGAGCTCTCACCAGGTTTGCTATTGTGGATATTGTAAGGAAGGAGATTCCACAAGGGTCACCGGAATGTACACTTGAACCGGCCCACCCTGGACCTGGTGACCTGGTGGCCTTTACATGTACCTCGCTCGTTGCGAATGCCCTCAGCCAACTGGCTTGGACGAAAGGGCAGGACGTTGTAACTACGACGGCGGTTTTGAATGATAGGATGAGGAAAGTGGTGACGTTTCACCGGCGGCTCCGAGATACGGACAACCATGCAGAGTATACATGCACGGAGAAGTATCCTCTGGAGAACAGCCCCAGAGCCTCCTGCAGTTTGGTGCCCTTTGATATTCCTATGAATGTGACGCTGGATCCACCCAACGTACGCACAGTGGTTGGTAGGCCCATCATCATCTCTTGCTTGGCCAAAGCTGTACCGCCCGTCTCAAGGTATTGGTGGCTCTTCGACGGCCACCCTGTTATTGAAAAACCAGACGTCTTTCAGTTACTTGATGGTGGGAAACGCCTCAAGATTAACGGAGTGTTAGCAGCAGCAACTGATCAGTATGAGGTGCGCTGTAAAGTGACAAACGCTCTTAACATGCAGCGAAGTGCTATAGGATTCATCACGATCTTGTCCAGTGCCGGCACGGAGACCTTGACACCAACAGGAGCTGAAGGATACGGAAATGACACAGTACCCGGAAGTAACAACAAAGCACAAGCCGGTAGCAAATCAAAGGTTACCTTATCAGATAGCCGGAATCTTCCAAAGGTACGCGGAACACCTATGTCTATCCTTCTTGCAACCACTACAGGTGTCGGGGCGACAATTATCGTGATTTTGGTGGTGGTTGTGGTAGTCTGTCTTCGACGGAGGGCAGCTAAGCAAGAGGAAATAGAGGACGACCTACCTATGATTCTTGAGATATCACCACCAGCGATGGGTCAGGTCGAAGAACCAGTGCCACCCGTTAGGGACAGTTCGAGGAAGAAGCCACCGCATGCTTCAGGGAGGGGACCTTCTACCTCTAGAGGAACTTCAAGACCACCTGCTAGGGGTTCCGCAAGGTCTCAGATACCACCTCCACCTGCAGTGCCACACGGCGCCCCGGGATCGAGGGCTTCAGCTTCAGGAAGGTCGCGGAAGTACCACAACCGACACGTTCGGCATTCCTACCAACCACTGCGCCGAGATCGCAGTGAATCCATGGAAAGAGTCAAGTATTCTATTCAAAGCAAATCTGTATCTTTGTATGAAAACGCGATGCCTATTAGACTATCGCTACCTGAAGAATGTACACGCAGACCTATCATTAAAGGATCCCGTAAAGGACCGTACGCACCCATATCTATATGAAAATAGGAATAACATTATTTATGGAAGCGGTGGTGTCGAGGAAAAATACAATGATCATGGTGTTTGTATATAAGTGTCCAGCCTTATTCGTCGACACCTCTGAGGAAACCGGTATTTCTCGAATCGTTTTCTTCTTAATAATAGATGTATCGAACATTGTTGAAATGACCGCAAAGACTTCTAAAATCAGCCAAGAGCAACTTCAATAACCCTGTGTCTCATCTTTTTATACATGCGAGCATCACGATTTACCTATTACATTATTTGAAATGGGAATTATATAGGCAATTCAGTGGGGTATTGAACTTGCCCTTGAGTTGAGTTCTCGAAAGTCTTTGCGATCGTAGTTATTCTAGTTGTTCTAAATCCATGGCTGTTGTGAAAAACATTGTCTGATTTTGTTGGATTATTTCAGACACTTTGCAATTAACTCAGCCAGTCAAAATTGACCTTTACTTGTAGGTCTATGGCATCATAGGATATCGTTATTTAGAAGATTTTTGTTCATTTCATGAAAATAGAAAGTTATTTATGAGTGGACGGATCTCGGTCATCATCCTTCCAAGAATTGTAGACGTAATACTACAAGTGCGATTATCTTAGGTTATTGGAAACAACTTGTACAGCTGAATATCTATTACCGAGCAACTGGATTGCTTATTTGAAGGAAAATGAAACCCGACAAACTTTAGCTGATAGACTTACCAAAACAAATTGTGAGCCAGTTAAAAATATCTTGAAATTACGATCAGCAAGGAAAACAACCTCTGCAAGGTTTGCAGTTTCCTTGCTATCCATTCTCCCATGGGAGTCACCACTTTGATTAAAATAGTGATGTGAGAGTATTACAATTTGTGAGAAACCCACTGACATGTATTTTAGTTATATTGTAGGACACTCACCTGTGAAATGCATGACAATGGTTTTCTAATAATTGATTTTTTTGTTTTGGTGGTAAATCAAGGGAATGGATGTTTTCTCATAACTTATGGTAGTAAGCTCTTAGTTCTTTTGTTAAGCAATACTTGGCTTGCATAAGATGTTGCATGGTTAGACAAAGCTCCGGAAAGTATTCAAAACGGTGACAAAGACGTACATAGAACTGCTCAAAGAAATCACCTGTTTGAGATGCAGGACTAGCAAGATGGCTGATGTCTGCACCAATGGCTCTCGTTGAACAATACCCCGACATTATGCAACACCTACTCTGACATCACTACTTTATTCAGAATGACAGCTGCCATGGAAGAATGGCTGGCAAGGAAACTGCAAAATTTAAAAGAATTGCTTTCCCGCAGCTGCTATGTAATGAAATTGGTGTAATTTAAAGATACTCTTATCTTGCTCGCAATTTTCAATTAGGCTATCAACGAAAGTATGTTGGGTTTCATTCTCCTTTATGGTTTTCAATGTCAAGTGTATTTAACAAAATTTCAATTGTTCATTACATCTAGTTGACATGTCATTTCATTCTCACGTGCGATGGTTACTGCCAACAATTGCAGGGTCATGATCAAGGGGGTCAGTTTTTGTTTCCTTTGGGGCCATTAAAGTGCTCATATTAGATTTAGCGTGGGACCTTTCTATCTTGTGTAACTCCCATTTCATTTACATGCACGGATAAGGGGGCCCTTATAATTATTTCTAAATCCTGAATCCGTGATTTAGAATGTAGTCGAATTTTATATATCATGATTAATTCATCTAGATGATTTGACGGACCATAGAATATTGGGTGTTTGTATTGTGTTTTCAGCCGTCAGTAGTCAAATAATCTCACAGGCGCTAACATTCATTTCGCTGTACATTCAAATAAATATGACAAAGGTTCTTGATGGTGTTTTAAAGGCTGCTATAGGCAATCAAGAAAGCGGACATTGAGTGAGGGTGGCAAATATAACTCCATTAAAAAAAATCTCACACTTCGTTTTCACCATTCATTTGTCAAACCTTGACGTATCTCACAGGCAACAGGCATGATCAATTAAGCCACTGTCTGCTGAGACAACAAAAGACATATTTGCAATTGATCTGTGTAACACTTTCAGATATCAATCTTCCCAGCATTTTGGAGTAGATTTACACGTAGCAAATTAACCAGAGAAAGTGAGTATCAAAATTGTTGAATGGCACCTTTAATATCTTTTTTTTTTCTAGTATTACGTCATGGTTAGTATGACAGCCCATTCCCATTTGTATAACTTGATGAAATTTGTCATCGTTGAACTAGGAAATCTGAGTTACATATAATGAGCCAATATTCATGGAAGGTTTGTAACCGATGAACATTCATTTGAAAACTGATGTCATGTGAGCAGAAAAACACGATTGCAAATACTTTCCTAAAATCAATCTAATGAAAAATCAATGGCCTTGTGTGTGATTTGATGAAATGTGCGAACATGACAATGACATATTACGTAATCCGAACATGATTTGTGTGAGACAAACGATATAGTATTGACATTCCCCTTGAGTTGATTTTTTTTTTAATAATTGCAATCGTGTTTGAAAATGATTTTTTTTATTGTGCAAAAATCTGTTGATAATTATGAAAGGGTAATTACAATCTTCAAGCAAAAACATCATTATCCAAGTTTTTTAAAGAGAAATTTGAAATCCATTTATTTTCTATAATTATGTTCTAGCTTTGAAATTTTTAACCAAAAGAGGTTGATATCAAATGTGTGAACACCTAGTAGATTAAAAACTTCTTAGAGAAATACTTTAAACTAATGTTTTTTTCCGTTTCATGTCCCATTCATTCTCCCAGGTTTTCGTTTGCTGTTTGTGATACTTAAGACCGGTTTTAGTCACATCTAAACTCCACGATGTTTCTCTGTACCTTTAAATTCGCTGGCACAATTTTATCAATATTATTTTAAGAATCGTCTCCAGATCGGATAACAGCAATAACATCATGACCATTGTGAGAATTGGCTGACGTCATCTCGCTTTCCTGTTTTATGTTATGCCATCACGTCCCTTCTGACTTGAGGTAATACATGTTATAATCATGTTTCTTCCGTAGAACATTTCCCCTTGTGCTTTCAACGTGTCTTCATTTCAGGGATACACCCCCCCCCCAACACACACACACTCACACACACATTTGTCTTCTTATTATTTGCTTTTCGAAATTCCCTCTTTACCCTCTCTCTCTCTCTATCCCTATGCCCCCTCTCTCTCCCTATCTCTCTCTCTCTCTCTCTGTCTATGTCGCTATCTCAGTCTCTGTATCTTTTTGTTACTTCTGCTCAATTTCTTTCTTTCTCTCTCTCGCTCTCTCTCTCTCTCTGTCTATCTCTCTATCTCTGTCTCTATCTGCATCTTTGTTACTACTGCTCACTTTGTTTTCTCTTTCTCTCTCTGTTCTCTCTTTCCCTCCTTTTAGCGATAATGTACATTCTCCTTCCCTCTCCCAATGCCCTTTGCCAAGTGTAATTGTTTGTTAACTTTTAGTCAGTTAAAATAGGCTGTATTTCTTTTCAGCCAAGTTTCAAAGAGGCCCTGGAAAAACATTTGTGTTAATGATATGAACTACCCAAAAAAGAGGAATGTCCAATTTGCTTTAATTAAGAGGAAATATTGGGAAATCAAGTTGTATCTTTTTTGTTTACCAATCGTGCTAAGATTGGCAGCATTCTGAACGTATTCCATTTGAACAATTATATTATTGGGGAGATCTGTGTGACGAAATCAACATTTCAATTGTTCACCATCGTTAAGTCCCTACTGTAATTTCATCGTGATCATTATCATTAAATAGTTTGAACTGTGTAAATATATTTACGTTAATGAAAATAACGTATTGAAAATTTGGAAAACACTGTATTGAAGATGATTGAATGTTGTGATATAGAGATATATGATTATATTTTCAGGAAAAATATTAACATTCGATGTAAATATCCTGCGCTGTAAATACATGTATACATACATCTTTCAGTAAATACCAAATGCAGGTCGAGTCAAATCATGCTAAATATATGTATCTATGTTTCAAATTGAGGAGTGTGAAGACATTAAATTATGTAGTTATTAAAATGTAAACTGTGTTTATTTCATTTATGAGTCATACCTTTGTCCTGTTCCAAATTGAGGTATAGTTTTCAATATGCTACACACAGTTAAGGATTGTTCAATTTGTTCTCCTAAAATGGGGTGCAACATTGAACCCGAAAAGGTGTAAAGTTGCACCTTGAAGAGTAAAGGGTGTAAATAAGTTTCAATTTTGCACGCAAAGGGGTGCTGGTGAGGTGCCGGTCTGGTGTGCAAATATGAGTGTGAAGTGCCAATTAAAAGATTGAATTCGGACAAACAAGCTTTAGAGAATATAATTTTAAGGCCGAGAAGTAAACAGTTATGATGGCTCGAATCCAACCGCTTGCGGACATTCAAATATTACTCTGATTACCGGAAAAATACATGCCGGAACATTTCAAGTAAGACATTTTACGCTTCCTTACCCAAGAATGATTTTAATTCAGGGGGCAACCTTAACGCAGTTTTTACAATAATATCTCGCGGTGTGGATCAACTGATATAAAGGAGGAACTTGTTATACAGTTAAGGATTTATTGCCAGGTGTCTTTCTTTCATCTATCGAATGACTGAAGCTACAAGAGATAAAGTGTGAGATTAAGGCAGACTTATGTTCATTATTTGGAAACCAGATTATCATGGTTATTGCATTTGAGTTCCATTTTGATTTCACATCAATTAACTTCAGGATGGTTAAAGCGTTTATGGGCGGTTTTATTGGTTGATTAGCTTGTTGCTTGATTTTGAAGATAATACAAGTGATTTGTTATGACAAGCATTATTTTAATCATTTAAATCTTACCTAAGTAATGATAATACTTATCGTTCGGCATAAATAATGTTCAATAGTGCGTATCTAAATCCCCTTATTTTTGCCTCCTAAATATTTTCTCATTCTTTTCTCTTTTCTCAAAAACCTCATTCTCATCACATCACAACCCTCCCACAATGCAACAGCCGCGCGACATCAGGTGTGAGAAGAAAAAATCAACTTCCGCCCTTTTGTTCCCTAAAGAAGATATTCTTTCTCCTTAAAGATAAAGTTGAGTTCTGGACATGCGATTGCATTGTGAAAGAAACGGTGTGGAATCGATCAGAAAAGGTTGATCATATAGCATACAAGTATTGGTGTGTACTGCAAGGTTCTGGAATCATCAAAATGATACGAAATTTAGCCCAGTCTTGGTAAAGTTACAAGCACTGTACACAGAAAGATGTATATGGGACTACACGAACATGTGGCATAAAAATCCGTCCCGATTTTTATGTTGTTACATGCCATATTTAGAATATTAAGGCATTTGAAGACTCCATGCTTTTCAGGGAACCTTGTTTTATTTGATGTTCTTCCACACTTGCATAATAACAATGATAGCGCTCACAAATTATTTTTCACCTCTTCCCAGAACTGTACCTTCTCTTTAATCATACACTCAACAATGCATACTGTGTCCTTAATTCTGAGGAACGGTCACGCTTAGCTTTATTCATCACATTAAAAAAAGAAAGGACACTAATGCTGAACCGTGCCAAGTCGATTGAATTTTCCCCATTCATTCGTTAAATCATCCCGGAAGAGGGCTCATTACAGTCATTCACACACAATGCCCCCATATAAGAAACCTGGCAAGTTTTCAGCATTCTTTCATCTTAAAGGCTTATCGCATGGCGTGTCAAGGCACTGGCTTGAGTGAGAGGGGCAGACAAGGTAGTACTTCAAGCGAACATAACTAGAACAGTGTATATATATATATATGTGTATGAGCTATTGTCCATGCAATATAAAAAGTTACGATTGATTGCATCTCCAAACAAATTGATTGCAACTCCTCTAATGAGTCGTAACTTTACAACAAATAGTAATTTGCAATTAATTTCATTTTACAGAAGGATAAAATTGCATGTAACATACAGTTAACTGCCGCAAGATTATAGCTACAATAGATTTTCTACGATTGATTATCAATTGATTTGGTTTGTTATGTTTCAGGACTTTGGTTTGTGGTTTAGACAGAAAGATTTGTTTGTTGGGCCTTAGGTGAACTCGTCAAGAAGGTGCATCTGAATAGAACGAGAAATGAGACAGAAGGTTGGATTCAAACTATACACAATTGAACACCTACCTAAATTCGTTTCTTCCCATTCAGTCGATTTGGTGAAGGTGTCATTTTTTTCTTCTTCTAAGAGAACTTCGAAAAAGAAATAAGGGCCAATACTCCCGAATTGGCATGATGAAGGGGTTTAAAGCTTAAAAGCCACAAATGTACTTAGTAACATCAACAACTCATCTTTCTCTCAATTAATTCCAGCAGGATCATATAATGTAAATATAAATAGGCATTATTTTCTCCAGAGTGGTAGTTATTGAACAATTATTGACATGATAGATTACAGGTTGTTAAAAATGTTCAATACCTGTTGAGCGCCAATTGCCACGTATAGGCTTTTAGATATTCTCAAAGTTAACTTGCTTAGTACTCGCCTTTCCGCAGAAAATGTCTTTTTTATAGAAAATAAAAAGGTGTGTCATCCCGTGTTTGAACGTTTAGGTTACATTGAGTTCCAAAAAAGGTTTCATAGCACCATACCAAGGAAACATCGCTATTCGCATGTGCTTCCAATTTCGTTATTTCTTGCTTTGTTTTGTAGTGCGTTCCAGTTTCGCCGTCGGCCAAAGTTGACATAGGCATGAAGGGGGGAGTTAGGTTGTGGGAGGATGGGAAATTGATGCTAAATCATTGGATTAGAGAGAAGGAGCTTATTTGGAAAGAATTCCGGGGAGAAAAATTGGGACTCGTGGATAGAACTTATTTTTGCTATTTTCTGATGCTTGAGCAACAAGAGACGCCGCTGTCATAGGTGATATTTCGTTTCCGAAGTACTTTTAAAAAATCAGTGGGAAGAAGAAAATAGATATGTGTGTTGCTTTCAATCAAATATAGTAACATCCCTCTGCCTTTCTCTCTCTCTCTCTCTCTCTCTCTCTCTCTTTCTCTCTTTCTTCATTGTCTTACTATCTCTTTCTCTCTCTCTCTCTCTCTTATTATTTAACTTCCTCTTCCTTGGCCTCTCTGTATTTAACTCTCTAGATCTCCCCTCCCACTCTCTCTCTCTCTCTCTTTCACTCTTTCGCTCTCGTTCTCTCTCTCTCTCTCTTTCTCTGTCTTTACTTCTCAAAAACTCTCATCACATGTATCCTTTCTAATCACCCTACACACTCCCTCTTCCCCTCCCTCCCGCTTCTCATTACAACATCCCCAAACCCGGCTGTCTAATCTAAAGACACCAATCAACATAAACCCTTGATCTCTCATCCACGCTGCCCCTACATCCCCTTTCACTCATTCTCTCACCTTCTCTCCCCTCCCCCCACTTCTCACTCTCTCTCTCTCTCTCTCTCTCTCCCTCTGCTCAGCCCCTCCCCCTCCCTCTCTCGCTCCTCGGTGCAACTTTCCTCCCTGATAAAACCATGTCCCTATAAGATAGCACTCGAGATAAACCCTTGATCCCTCAACCAGGCACCTTTTTTAAGCCAGGTACACATCCCCGGGATTAAAAGCGGGAGCTGAACCATTCATGGGCGTGGTCAAGAAAACTCATCATCGCCACTTGCTTGTCAATCATGATGTCATACATGAATCACAATGGTTTATATTGACATGCGACCAATTTGCCATGTGCGAGTAATGTTGATTTGATAAATTAGAACAAACGGGGTAATATAAACAGTTTATACATAAATACATACTCATCATCAGATCATAGATCTATTGTCCGAGATAGCAATAACCTACCCCTGCGGCAAAGTACACATGGCTATCCCCACCTCCCCGAAAACGATAGATATAATCATAAATGAAGAGTTCTGTTTCAAAACAGACTACATCCAATTTTAAAAATCGAATTCATTTCTAGTGTTTGAAAGGAATCTAGTTATTTCCAGTAGCTCCATGAATACATCGAAGAGTTAAATTTCTCATGGGAATGTACAAAATAGAGAAAATGAAAAGAAAACAGCTGCCAACGAAAAAGTTAAGTTCCAAAACTTGCTTTATCTACCGTGGAACTTATAGGGCTATAATGATACTTTCCAAGTGTAAGAGAGGTAGAGATTTAAAGTTTTGTGCAAAAGGGAACTATTTATTAATTTGTAAAACTGGGTAGGACTATAAGTTTTCATCTCATGTTTCGGATTTTTCATGTGCTTCCTCTTCTTTTTTTTTCTTTTTGATATTCTACTCTCTTCTTCTATCTTCTTCTCTCTCTCTCTCTTATAATATGCTTTAAAGTGCGTTGCATTGTGTGTGAGTGAGTGAGTATGGCTGAGTGTGTTTGCAAAATATTTTTAATTTTTTTTGTAATAAGTATGAATATACATAAATGTCTCTTTTGTTTTGTTTGTTATAGTATTTTTTTATTATATTTTATTTAATTGTATGTTAATGGGCCCCATTTACAAGCTTTGCTTCTCAGGGGTCCATAGCCAGTCATCATATTTTAATTGTACCAGTACCAGTGTGATTGTAAACTGTTTTTAATGATTGGCTGAATAAATTGAATTGAATTGAATTGAGAGATATTTTATGACTTAATATTCGTTAATATGAAGATGATAAATGAGTGCCTGGACAAAATTGGGGATGGAGAGTTTCCTCTGTTTTCCTATGGCATGTTTACAGAACATTTTCCAGCAAAGATGTTTGTTCCTAGTTTCGGCAAGAACAAGAGAGTTTGGATGACGATAAAGTGACATTGGCACGAGTTGGCATTTGAATGAATGAATTGCTTTCTTATCTGTTTTCTCTCCACCTGTTAGCTTACTGGACAAGAATGGGATAGATGAAGGCTTCAAGCATGATTCTAGACCCCCCTCCCCGTAATATTTTTGCTGAAGAGAACGATTCCTACTTCTATCATAATTATTATTTAAATTATTTTTTATTTTCCACTTTAGCCCGCTCACTCTTTAGAATTTTCAAAAACTTCTTTGAAAGGATTTTTTTAATAAATCTTTTCCGGGTCGTTTGTTTTTAATTTCTAGAATTGGCAACGCTCAAGGGAGTAGTCATTTTGTGCGTAATATGTTACTATTGGCAACGATAGAAGAAAATGAACATACATAACATCAGAGTCACCATGTTTCCTTTATATTTGGTCTGATACTTGCTGTAATCATGGTAATAACACTGTCGGCATAATAACAAGGCACCATCTGATCATAGTAATCATTTGATGTTATCGGCAAAATATTGGATAAAATATCCTATAAGCGTGCGCATTCACACAATAGGTCAAGAATATCATTTCAATGTATTAATTATTTCCATTACTATATAGTAGTATAGCTTTTTATTATATCAATCACATGTGTACTCTCAGCGCCCTGAGCATTTTGTGAAATGGATATGGCGCTGTACAAATACTCAAATCATTATTGTATCGGTATTTGTTGTACTCAATGTCTCATAAATGTTTTGTGCAAACTCAAAGCAATTCCGCCTTCATGCAGCAAATGACATAAACCATTCAGTTCAATTCAAATAATGCCAAACGACTGCCAAAATTCTTTGAAAGGGAAGATGAAGCCTTGAGGTACACCCTCGCATCTAATCCTCTCCAAAGCAGGAATTTGTTGCGAAAAAAACTCCCTATTATGATATTAAGAGGCGGGAGAAGATCAAGGTTCCTTAATACTGTATGTGAACTTTACTTGTCCTTTTATGAACATTTTTTTTGTGTGTAAACGTGGCCACTTTGCTTTTTGTGAATGGATCCCAGCCATATTTAAAGAGAAGGTTGAGTTCCAATAAAGATAAATATTTTGTGTACTGTCTCAATCTTAGTATGTTAATTTGAAGAATATCACAGTAGAAATGTCCCCTGAAAAGGATGACTCTTCAAATGCCCTCATATTCCAGATACAACTAACAGCAACTGGATATTTTGGACCAAATATTCGTGTGTGGTCCCATTATATTCATCTGTGTGTAGTGCATGTGCTTTTCAGCAAGATTGAGTGAACTATTTTTCATTAATTTTAATTCAAAATTCTCACAATTTTACCCTTAATTCTACGCGTTCTTACATACTGCATAATCAACCTTTCCCAAATCGTTCTTGAACTTTGAACTTTGTCTTTAATAAGGCTTTCGGGGGAGAAATCTGAAAGAGTTCTTCGCATTTGCATCTTTTCAACGTTTACATGAATGGGAATTCTTCTTCTCAACTTTGGTTCTCTCGACATGAATAGCCGATGTGGATGCCAAACCTAATTACATGCGACCCTTTCTTAATCTCTGTGCCAATTAACGATAACCATTTTCCCAAGGGCATTTACCGCAAAGTATCAAGAAAATATCAATATAAAATAAAATATTACTAACTTGGAAAGAAATATCTAAAAGGGCAAAAATATATAGCAAGGTTATTTAAAAGAAAAATGTGATTACAAAATCATTTTCTAGATATCGTGAAAGAAATGTTTCATGCTACTAACACCTCTTCATGGAACAATTCAATTTGTGTATATCATTCTGCTAAAAGCAATTTCGCACTTCCTTGCAAGTTCCTCTTTTTTTAAGGAGAAGAAAGCGATCAAGACGCCCTGTGTTCGTCTGTAATGTCTTTTTTGTTCCTTTCGATAGCGCAACTATGTAATCAGTTCAGTTCAGTTCACTTTATTTTCATATAATGCATATTTCACATTGAGAGTTATTGTATACAGGAAAAAGAAATTAAAGGTTTCTAAGTAACACGTGAACATGCAAAGATTAAATCAATCAGTTTGCTTGTAATAACTCAGAAATAGGAACCAAAATATGTACATTTCTTTTCTGGACAGCAATTTCCCTTGAATGGTCCTTCCCAACTCATCTTTGCCACCCAACAATTTCTATATATATCCGTGGGATAATCACATGAATTATTCGGTATTAGAGTAGTATTACATTTTTTGGACATTACTTCTCATAAGAGAGTCAACGTCCTTGTGGCTCTCAACAGACGATAATTCTGTAACCAGTTGCTCCAGCACTAAATATATATTATTGTTTAACATGCTGGGTTATCCGGTCATATAAAAAACATAAAACATAACTGAACAATTTGCTCCAACATTAAATATATATTATTGTCTCATTTAACATGCTGGGATATCCGGTCATATCAAAAAATATAACACATAATTGAACTCTTTGCCAAATCGAATGAATCTCTAGAAGGGGTAGCCTAATACCAGGCCAAAACGCACGTGAAGGGGTAAGAACATGCACCCATTTACACTCTTAATCGTGCCTCTCGAGACCCCTTCAACATATCGGATATTGGCCTCGGAAGTACCCCTCTCAACGACATTAAGTGTTCCAGGGAGTGGGGTGATAGAAGGGGGATAGGAGGAAAGGGGGAGACCTGGAAGGAAGTATGGGCGGACCTCTATATATATTTATATATATAGATACTATGTCTTATATATTTTATTCTATATATCGGTTATGTAATGAAATATTCATGAAGATTGTGATTATTTACGATAGGAATTAAATTACCCATGTGATCGGAAACAACCGAACTATTCGGGGGTTCTTAGAATGCCACCATGAATAGTTTGATATCATTATCAATTTAAAAAAACGTAGCCTCTTCGTCTCCCATTTGGAGGGTGACCACTTACCGTCTTCGTTATTGGGGTCAACATTCTGTAAGCAAGTGTTCAAAAGTGACCTGTCCCTGATGATGAGACCGTACGTGACTCATAATTATCATGGGATTCATTAATATCCAGTTGTTATGTGTTATATCACCACCAGGTCAGGATAATCAGAGGCCATATGATTAAAAAGGTAAAATGCAACTTGCTTTATAGTTTATCTGATATTACCAGCTTGCTTTCTATAAAGGAGTAAATAAACTACACTATTCCTCTCTCAAGCGAAATGAGATCATCTTATATTATGCATTATTTAAGCACATGCAATCATCATGATCATTATACGTGATATAAGAATTTGTTTTTATTTATAACCCTGTATTTTTCGAAAAGAAAGGAAAAGGAAATAGTCAAATTTTACCGTGACGTATTTACACATTCGAGGATAATCCATTTAAAAAAAATGCCTTTTAAAGCATTTTGAGATGCACGTATGACCAATGCAAGCTCTTTCATGTGAAATTGATATCACTTAAAAAGATAATAACTAATTCAAGAGTGAGTTGAGGAGGCCTACTGTTCACGCAATTACGTTGTGGAAGAAAACAAATTGGGAGCAATTAGGGAAGGTGTATTATGTAAAACATAAGAATTGATGTATATTGTAAAGTTTTTGAATGACGAAGAAGGAATTTACTCAGTCTCTATGAAAATCGAATGCACTCCACACGGAAAGGTGTGCTAGGGACTACACAAGCATATGGTTCGAAACTTCGGTCCAAAAGATTCGGCTATTTCTCTTTATATTTTTGAATAGGAGGGCTTCTGATCAGGAACAATCTTTTGCAGGGGAGTTTTCTACAATGTTACTCTTTCAACACGTTCGAATAGACACAAACAAAAACTAGAGAAAACTTACAAATTAATCTTTACCAGGATTCAAACCTCCTTTAAAGGAAGCATTCATCTGCCCTCGCAGGATTGTAGGAACAAGGTCGAGCTCTGAAACAATTCATGCAGTCTGTTCCAAGATTCGAACGAAGTGAACCTTCAGAATACTATACTTCCGGAGACAGTAGTCAGTGTGATTCTTAATGCCCCGGTCTCACCGCCGAAACGACCGATTCTTGGCCATGGGGAAAATGTAAAAAGCCACTTCGGAAATACTGGCTATCTGCGCATGGAGAGATAAAGGTCATTTGTACAAAACGTGAAAGTTATGTAATCCTGAGTCATTTATGCACCGTCGCGCGGCGGTACATTGTATGATAAACAGGCGGAATTATTCTTCTTAAAGAGGGCAAACGAAAGATATTCATGAAGCACCTGCATCACTTTGGCAGTGATTATTCTAAAATAGACAAAGTGGGATGTTTCCATGAGTAAAAGATCTGTGGATATATGGGGGTCGTTTGTACAAGTGCGATCTCCGAAGTGGCTGTTTGATTGGTCTGTTGCCGGTCTGGTGTCGGTCTCGTTTGTGTGAAGGATGAGAGAGAGTGTGTCCTAGCAGCAATTTTTTTTAAAGATGCTACTTCCGACATATTAAAGCCTCCCTTAATTGATTGATTGACTGACGGGCGATAGGACCGTTAGCCATGGTTAGTCACCCTTAAAAAACGCACGTCAATTAACGGGGTTAGCCTAATGGTTACACGGACAGCGACAGGTAATTCGCCAAGGTGTGAAAGATCTTTTCAAGCTTAAAATTCAAAGTTTAGTTTTAGGGCATGAAATCGCGTTGTGAAATCATTCGGAAGAAAATGAGTATTGAGTAAATGAAAATAATACTTGATGTTTAATGATGGCTTAACTGACTTCTAAGACTGCACTGTATATGCTTGTAAGTAGACAACCAGGGTACCGACGGCATAAAGTCCTCTCCTGGGGACTTGGTTATGGGGATTATGGGGATTAATTGCAAGTTATGGAATCGTCAGGATTATTAGAAATATGCCGAGTCATTTGATAATCAAGATAAACGATCATTACACGCAGATATTGGTATATTGGACTTCTCACACACAAACATGGTACATATATTTGGTCCTTACTCTTGAGCTATTTTTTAAGCAATATTTCGAATACGGGTTATCCCTCATTTGACATTTTTACTATGACATGCTGCAACATGAGGGAAAAAAGAATGAGAAAGCCTTAAAATACACTCTCTCCTTAGTTTATCAGACCTCTTCTCGATCGGTCTTTAAACGAATTTCCCTGTGGTGCCATTTGCAATGGTGAGTTGGTGTCCGGTGCTAAATTGAAAAGATTAATCATACTTAAAGATTTCTTAATAGTGAACGACATCACAAGACTTTAAATTGAATATTTTAATTCAAATGAATGAATGGTTTCGTGAACTGACGGGCGATGTCCCCCGCCGTTAGTTATAATTAGTCACACTTTAAAAATTGTACGTCAATTAACGGGGCTAGCCTAATGGACACGCCGACAGACGGTTATTTCGCAAAGGTGCCAGAGAAATTCCATCTTTTGTATCAAATGCATATAGCTACAGGGGCAAGGGCCAGCCAATACCCCCTTTTGTAGAGTGGAAAGGGAACATGAACAAATATGATCAGATGCCCTTCCACACCCTCTCCTTAATAATCAACGGTCATGTTAATTTGCATTTCATCACGCACCTACTTGGACTGGTGCCGACT